>CM021110.1:6290229-6890229 GCA_007115665.2 Sequoiadendron giganteum
TGAATCTGTCTGCAGGCATCTTTAGTGTCAGGGTTACTTGTTCAACAACAACAACAAAAAGTGAGTCTATGAAAAGCCTCAGTAAGGAATCTTCTTCTGCCTTGGTACAGATCTTCATTCCTCTTTTTCCAAATAAACCACAAAATCCCAATGGACAGAACATTCCAAAACACATTCAGACCAGCATTCAAACCTTTGACATAACCACATAAAATTTCTTGCCATGACACATTATCCCTACTGTAACAACCCCCAAACCGGGTAAAACAAAAAATTTCTACTTTAACAAATATAATACAAGGAAAGACATACATAATGACAAAGTAAATAAACTTTTCTTTTCATTCTATTGCAACATTTCATCATAAAGAAATAATTGACACAATACATCATTATTCTCTTTTCCAAGTAAATAACAGAGTACGCAATTCATAATTACTTTTCTTTCAAATAAATAACAAAGTAAGAATCTTACAAGTTTCAATCATAGCTCGGAAGCTTTTGAGCAAATAGGAATAAGACAGTCTAGGTTCTTCCCTTTCAAACATTGGTTCATCAGAAGTCTATTGTGGAGGAGAAACATCACTCAGGTGCTTTTCCGCCAACCACGGACTTATAATGCGGTCCCCCGCACGTTTACTGTTAAGTAGACGGCCCTCCCTTCTACGAAGAGATTGGTTGGGTAACCGGTTCTGTATGACCAACTAAGCATAGTGTGAAGTCCTACATAACTAAATCCTTGTGTCCTCACAATCTCAATCTAGTATGTATTTTGGACTATGGTGAACTGACAGTGTAATCGTCCCACAGTCTAAGTGGACGTAGGTGTACTACACTACTTTGGCCAAAGTGTTTCGGTAGTATTTAAACTGACGGTCATCTATCACATGCACTAAGTCAGGTTCAGTTTGACTTGAGGCTATCTTATCCTATGCGTAGGTTAAGTCCTTTACCGTGGGTAGTCAATCACCAAAGACCTCCTACAACAATCTACTTAATCAGGAATTGAAATGCAGTCAACAAGGGTCTCTCGGGTAACTCCTATCCTGGAATTCTTTATCCATGGAGTACATAGTTTTTCCTAGTTAACCTACTAACTTTAAAGCTTTAGACTACCTTGGTACCGGTTCCATCCTCGACCTAGTATTTAATAACTAGTTCCTCACTTCCTTTATATAAGGAGATCAAGCAGTATTCACGTAAATACAATACATCATAGTAAATTCTATTAAAAAGTATTCCAACATTTCCTTTCATTTATTTGGACAAGCTATTCCTTTATAAACAAGCTATTCTTATATAAACAAGCTATTCCTTTATAAACAAGTTGTTCCTATATAAACAAGCATAAATAGGAAACTGAATTTCTCCTTGTCTTGTCTACTCTTCTTATACCACAATACAAAGTAGTGCATATTTAAACAAGTAGATTTATCTAATTCAAATAACGTAAGTATTAAGAAATAACTCTCATGCCTATTTCCTTGCTGCTAGCGAATTTAGTCTGGTAGCTTCTTCTTTTAATCTCACTTTTTTTCTATCTCCTTCAGATTCTAATCACAGGTTGGATGGAGTATTTTCCAGGTATTGCTGATTACACTCTTCACAGTTCTGGATTGTACAAGAGGTATGTATGTATATACTTGCAGCGTATAAAAATCCACAGTCCTCTCAAAATGGCAATGGTATTTGTGAATTGGCTCTCTAAGCAAATTCGTACACAACAAATGACAAAATGTGACTCTCAAAAGACAAATTCGGATATAGCAAGGGTAGAAGTGAATTGGTAAAAATGACAGAGTGAGAAGCTCTATATATAGGTTTCGAATTCTCATGCCTGCTACCAATTTGGCATGAGAATTGACACCTTATATATTTGAACTAGTCAATTCATGAAGTGGCAGCTATTTAGCAAGTTACTCAGCAATTTTAAAGATGATTTGACCTTTTTCCAGGGAGAATTTTTCAACTCACACATGATAAAAATCAGATGAAAGACACCTACAGGCGTATTCATCAAAGGCGCCCAAAAATGGCGGATTTTATACTTTGCAGGAAAACGTCCAAGGTAGGAAACATCCCACTTGGCCTCTCTTCCAGCCTCCTCACGTATTTCCAGAATGTAGTCTCAATAGGCCGCGACCTGGTCTCCTGGGCGTGAGTTTTGCAGCTAAGCACGTGCGTGTTGCAGCCGCGTGATTTCTTCATAAATTCAAACTTTTGCTTTGGCATATTAACATTAGCTTTATTTAAATGTTTACAAAGTATTCGATAAAGCTCTCATAAGATTTCCAATGTTAAAACATTTATTAAATCCTCATGGCATATTTCATACGATTTTCCCCAAAAGACTATAGAAGTTGAATTTATTTACTTTCTCATGGTAAATATATATATGATTTACCAAGTGACTATAGAAGTCAAATTCATTTATTTTACAAGATCTTATTTATTTAAAATATAAATAAATTGTTATATTTATATTATGTATTATATTAAATATAATTTATTATAGTTTTATTTACCATAATAAATATATTTATATATATATATATATATATATTTAAATGTTTTAATATTTAAATATAACTATATATGTCTATATATTTATTCCTGGTAAGACTATAATAACATATATATTTATATAATATTAAATATATATATATATTTACACTTAAATATACATATACATAAATCATTCAAATACGTGTATTGCGAGCCAGTCAGCATACTTCCAATACACCTATTTGTGCAAACATGTATATATACTTTTAACTGTAAATTTAAGGCATCATAATAATGTTATAAGAAACATCATAGATAGTGTGTATATGTTTATAGGTGTGTTAGTCATGTGTATGTATGTATCTGTATGCCATGTTGACACATGCGTATGGCATAGTGATTGCCCATCATACGTCTGTATCGCCATGTCATATTTATTGATGCATACATATGAGCGATACATGTCTACACATATACATCCTGCCTATGTTCACATATCAATCCATGTTTCACATCAAAGGTCACAGAACAGTAAGTCAATTAACAAGTAGCACCACTCACAAAGCACAAAGAAGTAATCCAAAAGTCCTAAGCCTAAGGAATGACTTATCAAGATAACTCTATCTGACCCAGTTCCTCTAAACCTTAGTGAAGTGTGTGTATGCTCAACTGATTTACTTTATCAGTTAGCCGACCAAGCCCCTCTCCCGAGTGATGTCTCCCCTCCGCTTGGAGGAATAGTTCCTGTTCCTGCATCCATTGGCACAAAACCACGGCAGTTACTTGCTCATAACATTTTGCAGTTTATAAATCAATTATAAAAACAAGACTAATTATCCTCTTTTATGTATTGCTTTATCCAAGAATAACATTAATCAAGAACACAGCATGAATCAACCATAAAGTGCAAAAAGATTCTCAAATTGATAACAAGGTTCAACACATTTTATTTATCCAAAATCTTCCTTACAAACAGAATGCTCTTAAGCATTGCTAAAATAGTAACTATACAATTTCGGGGTGTAACACCTACAATCCCAACCTAGCACATTACCCATAAAAACTAACTATACTCCCAAGGCATATTTACAATTAAAGAAAATGTGACAAAATATTCAAGACAATTGCAAAGATTACAAATTGATTGAGGTGGACCACTGACCAGTTTTCCTAATAGTAACAACCACCTAAAACAACATTTTTAGGATCGACAACTTTAGACTAACAAGTTTTTGAAATGACTAACCATTGTTTTTTCCCAATATTGATTCCCCAAACCTGATTTACATGGGCCAATACATCCTAGGGTTCGTTTAATAAATTATAAAGATTATGGGGTCTAATTTTTAGGAGGGGAGTGCCATCTTTCCATTTAATATTATCATTACACTCAAGATTGGAGTTAGTTTCCACAGGAAATTGTATCTTGCTCGGGGATTTTTTCAGAACTGTATAAGATCTCAAATTTGACTCAGGAAGATTATATTCCATTTTTAACTACATCCATGACATTAGTTCATTATGCTCAAGAATATCATTAAACCTCGAAATTCCTAAGTTGTTCCATTTTTTGGCAGAACAGCCTTGTAGAAGTGCAAGGGGTTTATTATTATGCATCAAGTTCCACCATATATATCTGTAGTCACAAATGACATTACTTTCACTATTTACAGCCCCACAATCTTTGTCCAATCCTCTAGCTGACTCCCAAGCCTTCCAAATACTAGAAAAAACTGTCAATCTTGAGGGTTTAACTCTAAAATTTCAAAACAACAAATCTTGAGGATGCAAATTCCTCCATTGTTTAGCTCTTTTGCGGACAAAGTCTAAATTGTTCCTTCTAATAAGCTCTTTCCAAGGCTCATTCCTTTCAAGATCCTTCAAAACCCATTTGGATGCCAAAGCTATCCCCTGCCATTTCAAATCCTTCAACTCCAAACCACCTCTTTCTTTTTCCAAGCAACACCATTCCCATTTAACATCATCTTTTTTACTTTCACCTTTGCCATCTAACCAAAGGAAGTTCCTAATTAAATTTTGTAGCTTATCCACCTGATAGCTTGCAAAAAACCAAATGGAGACATAATATATGGAGTAGGATGCCAAGATTTTTTGACAAACTTGGACCTTGCCTGCAAGAGAGAGGTAGTTATTGTTCCAAATTTTCAATTGTAATGTCCCCTTTTTCACGAGCATCAGAGTTGGGGGATTAGCCTATTTTCCTGACCCTCGTAGGCTAATAGTTCTGGATAGAAGGTTTCTTGGACGGGCACTTGGTCGTCAATTTGCAGTGTGGATCTCCGGAGTATGGTGACAGGGTGAATTGTTGCGTTTGGCGTGATACTTGTGTTTAAATTTATGATACTCACCTTTTATTTTACCATCCTTGGCCTAGGGACTGTGCATCTTCAAAAGGAAGGGGTCACTTTATATTTTTCAGTTACTATTCATTCATAAAGTGAAAAAAGAAATAGCTTAAGTGAATAGTTCTCACTTTAATGAATAGTGATTTCAATGTAAAATTATAAATATCAAAAGAGAAAGTTCGACCATCTTCATGAATGGATGATTTTTGCTTGAAGAAACTTTGGAGTGTGACTTGGAGGAAGGAGGCTAGGGTTTCCTGATTTCTTGCAGTGGGTAAGCCTATAGGGCTTTGTTCTTCAAATTTGCGCTGCTTGAGGGTGTGAAACACCACCTTAAGGTTACTGTTCAGTTTTTGGTGGCTTCATTTTGGAGACGCAAGTTGTTGTTTGCAGTTATTCGAGCTAGTTTTGAGTGGGTTTTGAGCCACCATAGTCTTCAATCGCATTAGCACAAGAGCTGCTTACTTTTTGTGGAGTTTTAGGGCTGTTTTTGAAGAACTACAGCCAGCCGCCTTTTTATGAGGGTTTCAATCAGCCAAATAAAAAAATACGCCTCTCCTTGGTGGCTGCTATCATTCCTAAAGGGGATGCCCCTATCCTAGAAAGCTTCCCAATCCGGATTTGGGTGGGAGAAGTTCGGGTTTCAAGAGTTGTGTGCAATACATTGGGGGCGGGTACTATAGCAAGTTACTATTTACAGAGCTATATGGCTGTAAGTTAAAGTGTGGTATAAGAAATAGTTAGTTTTAAATCTGATGTAAGTTATATGTTGTATGCACTTATTATGTAATGAAGAAATCCTATTTGGCCACTAAATTGAGCAATGTACTCAGATTGTTTCAGTAGCTTAGTTTATTTGAAGCTTTTCATTGTATGTATATGCTTTGTGGTACCATCATAACATTATTAGCAAACAAACTTGAAAACAAGAAAGAAGAAATTAAACTGAAACAAAATCAGACCTACAAACTTAGTGAGAAACAGATCAGTAGAGTGGTGGTACACTACATCAATTTTTGCAAACATCCAATTCCACATTCATCAACTGAACAACTTACTACATAAATCAAGACCAATGATTGACAACTGAAATTAGGGAATTAGAAATTGATTTTCAGACCTGATAACAGTCCAGTACATTGCCCTTTTCCAGTCATATATGAGCAGCATTACTTTCAAAACTTGCACAATGAGGTAGCTACGATTGGAGCTAACAAACCACAGTACCCTCTCATCAATAAGCAGCTACACAGAACCCAGAAAAGGCAGATTTCAGACCCTTGCAACAGCAGACCTGACTGAGCTCCAACTCTAAAATGGCACGGCTCCTTAGGTTGGGTGATCTACCTTTAAAAATCAGTACTTCACCAATAAATACAAATGAATTCTCTAATTGAGTTGCCCAACAGAGGAATCTTTAGGAACAATGCCCAAAACGAGTTTCCAATCACCAATGGAGTTATGAGCAAATTAATGCTTCCAGCCATTTTGAAAATGTACTTTTCCAGAACTTAGAAAATGCATATCAGACCTCTGAAAAATAAGTTCAAACACCTCCAAACACACTCCAAAATGAATTAATTTATCTATCACGCCAAAACCTCCAATCCCACATCAAAATACAGAGAAAATCTTCATTATAACACAACCAAAATGAAAATTATTATGAACTCTGTGAATGCAAAGGTGATCCCTAAAGTAGAATCACTCCTTCCGGCTAGGATGGGTCTCTCACCACCAAAACCAGCAACTAGAATTGAGGGTTTTCGTCCTCAACCAATAGATATGGAAACTTGGAGACAATCCAACAGCATCATGTTATGTTGCCAAAATAAAGATAATGAAATGAGAGCCCAAAAGGTGAATATATAGAAGAGGAGAGGAAATTAGGGCAGCACACTTTTCGAATTTCACTTTCCCTCCACGAATGCTATGCCCCCCTCATGAGCCTTTTGATTTATTTTCTAATTTTCCTTATGTCTCCCTCAAACTTGGCCTCCCACTTCTAGAGGCAAAAATTTAGCTTTTAAAAACAACTTCAGTCACCTTTTTGCTAGGCTTGAGTCAAGGGGGTCCTTTTATGAACACATGACCCTCAGTTAAATTATAAACTTAATAACAAAACTTAAGTGACGAAAATATAAATATTAATGTAATCACCCTTAGAACTCACCAAAGCCATAACAGGAAATATTGCACTGTTGGAGACATAAAGGCCGAGACCAGTTGCTAAAAATAACACTTACTAAAAATAGCAACTGCTAAAAATAGTAAATGTGCCCAAAAACCAAATTGGCATAATTTGAATTACACTGAAACTTACTATAAATAGTAAGTGCTAAAAATGGCCACTGCTATAAATAATAACCCCTACTAGAAAACTCTGAAAACCACCACAAAACCCAACATAGGCCCTGAGTCCCCTAACCAACTCCACTTAGCCTACAGGAACCTTGGAATAGGCTAATGGAAAGCTCATACAGATCAAGTGCAAGAAGGGGACATTACAATCCTCCCTCCCCATGATTGTTTGTCATCAAACAATTGCAACTCTGGATGCTATAATATTTGCTCACTCTCCCAAGTAGCATCCTCCACTGACAAATTCTTCCACTTCACAAGATACTCCCTGATCACCCTCTTCCGCACAGTATGCTCCCTAAACTCAACTACAACCTCTAGAACTAATATCAATTTTCCTTCCTCATCCAAAGGAAGCAACTTTGTAGAAGGAACCACATTCTAACCCAATGCCTTTATAAGGTGAGAAATTTGCAAGACATTGTGTACCTTGCTACTCTCAGGTAGTTCAAGGTCATAAGCCACCTCTTCGATCCTCCTAATGACTCTGAATGATCCATAGAAGCGATGCTTAAGTTTCTTTGACCCACTCTTCTTGAGAGTGGACTGCCTATAAGGCTGCAATCTCAAATAAACCATGTCTCCTACCTCAAAAGCTTGCTCAATGCAATGATGATCAACATATAGCTTCTACTGATTTTGTGCATGTTGTCTATTATCCCTCAGAAATCTCATGACATCCTGACTAACCTGAAGATCTCTGGTTTTAGGCACCTTACAATCTCCAAAAAGTAAATCAATGAAGCTGGGAGCTTCATAACCATACAACGCCATAAAGGGAGACATCTTGATTGACTCATGAAAAGTAGAGTTGTAACAAAACTCTCCCAAATGCAACCACTTAACCCACACCTTTTGCTGCCCTGAAACATAGTTGTGTAGGTAACTTTCCACCCATTTATTAACAAACTCTAATTGCCCATCAGTCTGGGGATGATAGCTGGTGCTAGAAGTCAACTCTATACAACATAATCTGAATAAATCCTGCCAAAATAAGCTCATGAACTTGTCGCCCCTGTCATTGATAATGTTTTTAGGTGTTCCATGGAGCCTAAACACCTCTTTGAAGAACAAATCTGCCACTTGTACCATTGTATACCCTGTTGATATGGAAAAAAAATGAGCAAACTTGGTCAATCTATCCGCCACCACATAGATACAATCCTTCCCCTACACATTGGGAAGCCTTGTAATAAAATTCATTGATATGCTTTCCCACTTTTGAGTAAGAATGGGTAGAGTCTGCAATAAACCAGCAAGGTAAGTATGTTCATTTTTGTTTTGTTGACACACCTGACACTCGTGAACATACTCAAGAATGTCATATTTCATCCCTTTCCATGAGAATCTCTCACAGATCTGCCTCTATGTCTTGTAATATCCAAGATGACCAGCCATGGGAATGTCATGGAAAGCCTTAAAAATCTGCATTTCAATCTTAGATTCAGCGACTAACCAAATTATTTCCTTGTAAAATATAAGACCATCCCTTACCCGGTACTTATCATCCTGCAATGAACCATCAAGAATGTTGTTTGCAAGTGCATTCTTGGCATAATCAACTTGTATCTTCTCCTTCCAATCCGTTGATATGACTGAAACTGAACATAAATGTGGCCTCCTAGACAAAGCATCAGCCACTACATTCCTCTTCCCTTTGACATATTCAATGTCAAAGTCATAGCCCTGGAGTTTGCTTACCCATTTCTGCTGCCTCTCATTAAGATCCTTCTAATTTAGGAAGTATTTAAGACTATTGTGATCAGTCTTAACAACAAATCTCCCTCCAACAAGGTGTTGTCTGAATTTAGCTAAGGCATGCATGATTGCCAACATCTCCTTGTCATGGATGGAGTATGCTCTCTCACCTCTTCTCAACTTCCTACTCCCAAAGGCTATTGGGTGTTTGTTTTACATAAGGACAAAACCTATACCTTCACCCAATGCATCATATTCAAGCTCGAAAGGATTGGAAAAGTTTGGAATTGCTAACACAGGGCATGTGCTCATCAATTGCTTGAAATGATCAAAGGATTGTTGTGTTGTTTCAGACCAAACAAATGCTCCCTTTTTGGTCAAATTTGTAAGTGGGGCAGCCAACTGAGAGAATCCCTCGACAAACCTTTGTAGAACCCACAAAGCTCAAAGAATCCCTTCAACTGTGTAAGATTAGTAGGTAGAGGCCAATCGAGAATAGCCTTGATCTTTTCACGATCAATGCTAACTCCCTTAGAGTTGATTATGTGTCCAAGATATAACTATTCTGACATGCCAAACTCACACTTGGACTCCTTAGCAAACAATGACTCACTCTCCAGGATGCTTAAAACCTCATCCAAATGCCTCAAATTCTCCTCCCATGACCTATTGTAAATAAGTATATCATCAAAGTATATCAACGCAAACTTATGCAACTGAATATCTTGTTCATGCATGACTGGAATGTAGCAGGAGCATTAGTCAATCCAAAGGCCATCATGAGGAACTCAAAGTGTTCATAATGACATCTGAATGTTGTCTTCTCAATATCCTCTTCTCTAACTCTAATATGATGGTATCTAGATCTCAAGTCTATTTTAGAAAAATAGACTACTCCATGTAGCTCATCAATGAACTCATCTATTCACGGAATTGGGTATCTGTTCTTGATGGTCTTCTTGTTCAATGCCCTATAATCTATGCACATGCATGTAGTCCCATCCTTCTTCACTAGCACCATAGAAGAAGCAAACAAACTCTTACTCTGTCTAATATGTCCCATGTCCAAAAGCTCCTTAATTGCTTTCTCAATCTCATCCTTGTGCCTCTTCGGATGCCTGTATGGTGCAGTAATGACAAACTTAGCCCTCTCCTCCAACTCAATCACATGCTCAATGCCTCTATCAGGAGGCCTACATGGATGTATGCTACTGAAAACCTTTCTTCACTTGAATAGCAAAGCCTGAATGTCTGGAGGATAAGAGCGCTTCTCCTCTTCTATAATTGTGGGCATAACTACACACTCTGCTACCCACTCTACTTGATCATGCCTGAATATCCTCTCCATGTGTTTGAAAGAAACTATTTGTGGCCCTCCATTGGATATCCCCCTCAAGACCCCATTCCTACCATCTGATTTGAATTTCAGCTCCATGGTCTGAAAATTAAGTGTGATCTCACCAAGGGAACATGGCCACTGAATACCCATCACAATATTTGTCTCCAATGCTAACCACAGAGAAGTCATCCTTGACTTCATAGTTACCCAACTGAAAGCTGAGCTGGGGAATCATCCTAGTGCATGTAATGGTAAACCCATCCGCAACCATCACTCTGAAGCCATCAACCTCCTGTGTCTGAAGACCCCTACATGCTACAAGTCCCTCATCTATGAAATTATGTGTAGCAACCGAATCTATCAAAGCAATCAAATGTTTCCCATTAAGAACTCCTCGGATGCACGGAGACTATTCTTTTGGAAGCTATAAAGTTGGACAAGCTTCCCCTCTTTTGCCTCTTCTTTTTTGGACTCCTCAGAAAACTCTGGACTCCTCAGAAAACTCTTCTTCCTCTTTCTCTTTTGAATGAGGTTGTTGGTCTGGTTTTTCTGATGATGATTCCTCTGCTAAATAGTACTCAATCCTATTTACTTTTCCCTTAATTGCACATTTATGACCGGGGTTCCAAGGCTCCTTACATGAGAAGCATAAATTCTTCCTCCTTAATCATTTAAGGTGTCACCATCAAGTCTTGTGACTGATTTCTTTTTCTGATTAGTGCCTTTTGTAAATGGTCTTTTGTCTTCCTTGTGTAAAAATGGTTTGGACTGAAATTTAGATTTAGGGGCAGCCCACTCCATACTCCTTGCCTTTTTCATGGCTTCCTGCAAGGTTGGAGGGTCAAATGCCTTAATCCGCCCCTTAAGTGGCTCCATAAGTCCCTCACTAAATAAAACCACCAATCTCCTTTCTGTAATCCCTATGACCATCATTGAAAGCCTCTAAATCTCTGCTATATAGGCCTCCACTATACCATACTGCTTCAACTGGGCCAACTCTCTTAAATGTAACTTAGGATCCTTTTTGTCGAATCTCTCGATGAGCTTAGGGGTAAATTCATCATATGAAGTGATAGACCTATGACCCAAAGTAACAAGGCAATGGTAGCACCACTCGTGTGCTAATCCATCAAGGTGTAGAGTGGAAAACTTAATTGCCCCCTTCTCAATCATAGGTCTAAGGGCTAGATAGTTGTCCAACTTCTGTACCCATGCCCTGGTTGTACACTTGTTGCTACCATCATAATGAGCAAGTGTTACCTTTCCCAATGCTTGTTGTAGGTCCCTCTGAACTGTTGGTCCCCTGTGATCAGCTCTAACACCACCCTTTTTTTTCTTCTGGTCCATGAACTCATTGGAGGATAAATGCTCTTTTAGAGCCTCTGGAAGGGTGTCATATTCAATGTAGGCATTTCTTAACTCATTCACCAAAGGTAGGGAAGTGTCATGACCATTTTGTGGTGTCTCCTTTGGAATAAATGAGGGCCAAAAAGGTCTAGAAAAAGTGTTTGACCCTGCTGTTATATGTTGTCTTCCTCTACCCCCTTGCTGATATGTGGAGTTGTTGTCCCCATTATTTGTTGAGTTGCCTTGTGTTGTTTGTTAGCGTTTCAAATCGCACCTCTAAAATGCGTTTTGGAAACGGACAGCTATGTGCAATAAATTGCTCTTCGAATTAGGAGGGGAAGCTCCCTCTTTTACTGAGTTGCATAAAGAAAGTAAACTAAACTAATTTTTCCTATCTTTTTTGGTTCAGCTGTGAGAACACAAGGTTATAGAACTCTAGATGTTGCAGTTGAGGTTTTCCCTTTAAATGAAACTTAACAACTACAACTTAACTTACGCTAAAGACGTTTCTAGCCTCTCAAATAAACGTAGAACAAGAGAGTTAAAAATGAACGAGATTGATTTTCTGACAAAGATACTTAAATAAACTTTCTTCAACATACGTCTACTGAATTTCAATGCAAGCTGAAAAAGAGATCATATAAGTACTACACAATAACGGAAATATGAGACTTTATATCAAGGGCAGCAAAGCAAGCTTCAAGACTTTATTTTCTCACACTTTGAGCACAAAGATCACAATTCTGGGACAACAAGTTGTAGCAAAATACTTGCAACATGCAATCAAACCAAATTACGATTGACACAAAACACATGCACTAAACAAGGATTTGCAGCTAAGGAGGCATGCAAACTTGCTCTTTACACAAAGTGAACTGACACTAATTTATAACAAATATGAAGGCATAGGCTGAATAATTCTATTATCACAAGCATAGTTAAAAGAAAAATGAGCAAACACTGCTCTTATTTATACACAAGCAGAGGAGTAGGGAACCCTAGAATCTCCTTGCTTTTACAACTACTACTTGCCAACATGCAAGCTTTATTTCTAATACTTTTCTTGGTGCTCTTTCCATATCCTTTCACATTCTTCTATATTGATGGTAACACTTCTAGGCCATGGTGGAATTGAGAAGCATTTCTCAATCATGTCCGACTTTAAGCTGCATATGATTCTTCCATCTACTGACTGGACTTCCCTTGTGGCAGGATTATAATGCTTGATACAAGCAATTATGAATTCCAAGCTATGTACAAAAAAAGGTATGGATGCTGCTGCGAGAAGACCTGAATGGCCAAGATGCCTGATGGTAACATTGCTTGCATCTTCCAAAGCACGCAAATTGAATACCGGCTTGATATGGTTAAGTCAGTCTCGGCTGTTTCTATGAAATCATGGTACAGTGCTGATTTGGTCTTAAACTCTGTAGGGATGTACTCCATTCTGCAAAACTCGAAGATTGATTGTGAACACGCCTAGGTTCTGACAAGTTTTGGTAAACTTTCTAATTTTAGTTTGCTAATTTCTCTTCGTCTAACAGATAAATTTTTGGAAATTTTTCTGAGATATGGGTTTTGATTAGAATTCCGTTACAAGCCAACCTAGATCATCCGTTTTTGAAAATTTGGAGTGAACATTGAAAAAGAAGCAAACCCTAATTTTTTCCGAAAAAAGCAAAAAAAGTTGCATTTGGGTATTGTTCATGAGCATATTCTAGATGAACCCAGTTGATCAGATGTTGAAAACCCTAGCTTATGACTGAAAAAGCAACCACTTGAAGTTATTCTGAAAAAGATGTGATATGGGTTTTATCTAGAAGAAGGTTTGAAATAGACCTGTTGACGTGTGTTTTATGACCACACCAATACAGAATAAAATGTCCAATAGTCACTCTATTCTCTCTTGATCAAAGTATTCTGCATGCTAAGATTGCATGAAAGTTCATGCATTCAAGGCCAAGGTTCCTTTTGTCGCGAATAGACTCAGTTGGTTGATGTGAATATGTTGGGTATTCCAAGGGGACTTACGTGAGTTGCTCATTCAAAAGAAAGGATTCTCAAATTTCGGGAGATTTGTCAATGATGCTCGGGTTCTTAAACTAACCAGATAATGTTGAATATAAAAGGATGCAAGGATTAGAGACTTTATTTTCTATGCCTAAAGGCGGGACACGACGATCAATTTCAGCAAGCTTCAAACCAGATTTTGCTTTGCCTCCCTTTGGACAGCTTCTACAAAACCGGTGCAATCTTCAAAGGATGGAAAGGATATTCAAACTGTAACGCAACATGCGCATACCATCACAACGATGCAGATGAGCATATGAGTCACAATCGAAGTTAAGTGCAAAATAATCCAGTTGACCACGCAGGGCGAATTCACCGTCAGCAAGCCCGCTAGTGGTATGGATGAGTGAAACTTGCTCAAACTAAACGACGCATTCCATAGCTAACAACTACTTGCATGAAATAAAAGTCTATTTTACTCTATCTACTAGAATTGGAAAGACGAAAAGGCCTTGCTAGCTACTCACAATAAAAGAGAGAACCACCATGCAATGATAAACCTTTGTATTATGAGAGTTTTCCACAATAACCTCTTACAAAACTTTCAATGGGAAAGCTTTCTTTCCTTTTCAAACTAAGCTAACTTCTAAGCTAACTCTCTATCTATTCTAACTTCTATCTTCTCTACTTTGATCTCTTGATCTAATCTAATTCATTACAAATGAGGGGGGATGTCCCTTTTATAGTTGGCCCAGTCCAGCGGACGGTTTAGATTCAATTACAATGAAGGGCTCAGATCGAGCCACATATGCCCTAATTAGGGTTTTTGCCCTAAAAACCGCCACAGAGAGGAGTGGGGCAATGAATTCATAGAATATTCTCCACTCCTCCGCAAGAACCACTATGAGCAATTAATGCCCACTATCCTCTTCTAGAAGATTCTCGCCCAAAAACGCGTTCCCACTGTTCTTCTCTGCCAATTCTGTTGCGTTAGGAGGAGGCAACAACACTCAGTTTGAACCCTCCTTGCAAAAAGTTTTTTCTTGTTAAGTCATCTTGTTGCTTTAATTCCTGGACGTACTTCTTCCTCGTAACTTTCATATTTCTCCAGCCCACCGCCTTGGGCGCCCTTGCCTCATTCTCAATGCCTTAGACAAATCTTCACTGTCGTTTCCCCTTTTCCAAAGTTGTAACATTGTCCAGCTTCATCAAGTCCTCATGCCTTGGCCTCGGCGTTCATCCTGCAAAACAAAAAGAAGAGAATCAGAACACATAATATAAACTCACTTCCCTTGCCTAGTTCCCATGTTCTGACTTCCAAGGTCTGCTTGACCTCCGGATTTGATAGAGTTCATCATTTTTCTAGCAAACTTTCATAACTTATCAACATTTGCATGCTAGGGCACGTGCCATCTTGATGTTTTCATCCTCCTGCCTTAGCAATTTCATTCACCTACCTTGTCCACCTTCTTTTAGGAGCTTGATGACTTAGATAAAATTCCCACTCGTCTTGAGTTTGAGTGCATTTGACCCCCCTTTCTTTCCTTTTCCATGCCTTAGAAAATTTATCCCTCTGAGCCTTAGGAAATTTTCCAAACGGGTGCCAGGCTAAAATCTTCGTCGAAACAACACGAGCAAGGTGTGGAAAATATTTAAATCATCTCCCAATGGGAAATGTCCAATACCCAAAAGAAATTTCCCCTCAGAACTCATCATTTTCATGTGTATCCAAACGAAGGGGTAAGTTTAATTTTTTATTATTTTTGAAAAATAATAAAAATTGCTAAAGTTTGTTCCATTTTAATTTCGGACGCATTCCACACATGCAGCCTTCACTTTTCATGCCTGGGCGTTTTTCTTGCTTTCCTAAAGAATTCCCCCTATTCCCAGGTGCATTTGATCTTGTCTCTGGAAATTTTAACAATACCTCCCTCCTTAGGCGTATTTCACATTTTGCCTTAGAAAAATGCCTTAGGAAAATTTTAAATTTAATTATCTCATCCCTAGGCGCACTTCATAACACATGCCTCCACCTTAATTCCCTAAGTATTTTCCATGCCTAGACTTCTCTTATTTTCCTCACAACAAGGGCGCATTTTCATGTTCCTACTTCCACTCAAGGACGCATTTCTCACTATGAGAAGGAACTTTCATACTTAGAATATTTTCAACCCTATAGCCTTGCAAGCCTAGGCGCATTTCACATGTGGTGGAGGCAAATCCTCAATGCCTTAGCATTTGTCTCACCTTGTCTTTACATCTTAGGCGCATATGAGGGTATGAGGAGGAACTTGCCACGCCTAGACCTTTACCTTGCCTTAGCAACCCTTTTCAATATCACGCCTTGAATGCTTCTCACTATCCTTGTGGCCTTGGGCGCATTTAACATGTGGAGGAGGAATTTTAAGCTTGGGCGCATTGAGCATGTAGTGGAGGAACTTCAACACTTCGGAAATTTTTCAACAACCTCCCTTCATGAGGGTGCACTTCCCACATGCTACTTCCATTTTTAACACTTAGAATTTTCCTTCATGTTCACTTCCTTTGCTGGGCGCATTTCCACCTTTGAGCTTCTATTTTGATACTATGAAAATTCTTTAAAAACCTCCTTGCATGATGGGCGAATTTGGGGTATGCAGCTGCAATTTTTCATGACTTAGAAAAATTCTAAGTCCCTTCTGTTGACGTGCTTTTTATGACAGCGCCAGCACAGAATAAAGTTGCCCAACGGTCACTCTATTCTCTCTTGATCAAAGTGTCCCACATGCTAAGATTGCTTGAAAGTTCATGTGTTCGACTCCAAGGTTCTTTTTATCGCGAATAGACTCAGTTGGTTGATGTGTTTTGCTGGTTATTTCAAGGGGACTTACGTAGTTGTTCGACTCTGTGAAGCAATTAGGACATGAATGATTTGGCACTATGTTCTAGTATCTAGACTAACTCGGAAAATGCAGAATTTAAAGGGGATAGGGATAGGGATTCTACAAATCTACTTCTAAAGGGTGGAGGACGAAGATCGACTTAAACAATCTTCAAACCAAACTTTGCTTTGTCTTCTTTCGAACAACTCCGACAAAGTTGGTGCAATCTTCAAAGGATGAGAAAAGTGTTCAAACTATGACTCAACATGTTCATACCGTCAATACGACGCATACAAACATATGAACCATAATCGAAGTTAAGTGCTGATACTCCAGTTGACCACGCAAGGCGAACTCACCGTCAGCCAGTCCGCTAGTGGTATGGACGAGAAGACTTGCTCAAATCACAACGCCACACTCCACAATTAACAACTACTTGCATGAAATGGAAATCTACTTTACTCTATCTACCTTGAATTGGAAAGACGAAATGGCCTTGCTAGCTACTCATAACAAAGAAGAAATCACCAAGCAATGAAACTCTTTGTATTATGAAAAGTGTTCACAACAACCTTTTACAAAACTTTCAAAGGAAAGCTTTCTTCCCTCCTCAATCTAAAGCTAACTTCTAAGCTAAATGCCTTCTACTCTCTAGCTCTGATCCAATTCCAATTCTAATCTCTATCTAATTCTAATCTCTTACAAATGAGGGGGGATGCCCCTTTTATAATAAGTCCAATTCAGTGGACGGTTCAGATCAAATTACAATGAAGGGCTCAGATCGAGCCACCTATGCCCTGATTAGGGTTTCTACCCTAAAAACCGCCACAGAGAGGAGTGGGCAATGAATGCACAGAATATTCTCCACTCCCCTGCAGGAATCATAATGAGCAATTAATGCCCACTACCACCATCAAGAAGATCCTCATCAAGCAGCGCGTTCCCACTGGCCTTCTCCCGGATAGCAAACTCGATCAACCGGGCCAATACTGCTTCAACCTCCTGTGCAGAGATCGGTGGAATATGGTTGAGCTGGAACTCCAAGACTGCTACCGTCTGTCCGTATCTGGTGTAAGATTTCCTCCATGTCACTAAGGCGTCCTGGGTATGCTGAATTATACTAGAGAACGTGGAGACATTCTCAAAGTCATCCAGGACAAGTGACCTCGCAGCTGAGAAGAATGGAGGCAGTCTACTTTTCAAGCCATCAGCAGTTATCTCCTCTGGGACCAACTTTCTAGCAAATATGGCTTCTAATGTATTGAGGACTCCCCCCAAGATGTTGCCCATTGCTTTCCTCACTTTAGCTGAATCTGCCCTTGCTGCGTCGTGAAATCCACGGCCTGTGACCACCGAGGAGTACCAACTGGTGAAATCATACCTATCACCTCTCTGAATTACACCTCCATCCACCAAGGTTTCTAGAGGTATATGCATCAAAGCCCCCAAACGAAGTACCGTCTTCGTTTGATAGATGCGAGTATCACCCCAGGCCTGATCCACCATGTCCATCCGTGCCAAAATACTTGAGGCCTACCGATAAGCATTGGCGAGGTCCTCCATGAATTTCCTTGTCTCAGTATGAACAAGGCTAACCCACTTGTCCGCCTCTGTTTCCATTTTCTTCAAATCCTCTAAGGCAACAACTGACTCCTTCGGAAGCTCCGATGGACGTTCCACTGCTGGGTTTGCTGGTTCACCTGGATGTGCTAGATTTTGTACGTATCCTATCAAAGTTTTGTGCTCCTTCTTCAATTTCTTATACTTCCCCTCCGTGCGGAGCAACTGATCCTTCAATGCCTGATAGGAGTTATCGAACTCCTCGATAACTTGGGCTCCCGTAGGACGACCCAACTCTACTGTGGTGATCACGTAATTTTCAGGCCTCTCCTCGGTTCGATCACAATCTTCCCTCGGAATAGCCACCTGAAGCGTGCGAGAGCCTGACTCGTCGGTCGAGATCTTTGAAAACTTTCGGGCCCTTTTCTTCTCTGGTGGCGCACTGATCCTCCTGAGGAACTCTTCCATCTCAATGGCCGGATCCGTGTCATCCTCGGGTTCTCTCCTCATTCTGTCGGAAAGCCAATCAGGCACTGTCTGCTGTGGATTACAAATGACAAGGGGCTGCTCTTCTGTTGCCTCCATCTCGTGCACTTCCTCTCTTCTTGCACTGGTTTGCTCAGGCTCATCCTCCTCTATAAGCTGGGTATCTCCCGACCCTTGGGTCCCCTGTTCTGTGTTTTCTTCTTCTTCCAAAGCCGTGTCCAACATCTGCTGAAAATGGGTGTCGGCCATTGTTTCCTCTTCCTCCTCCTGTTGGCCGCCCCTGGATAGACTGACACTAGCTGATTCCCGGGCGTTGGGCTGATCTACCTCCTCAAGTCCCCGCTCTTCCTCTAATCCTGCCCTCTGATCGGCAAATAATGAAACCACTCTCAAACTCGAAGACTGAGTTTGTGAGTGCACGGGGGATGCTTGTTCTATCCTCAACGGTATCGGTTGGGTTGGCACTTCCACTTGTGTCCTCGATGCCTGAGCAATTTGTTTCCCTCTTTTTACCGATAACGGCCTTGGGTCACCCATCAAGCTATAAGTAAGGGCGATCGACTTGCTCTTAAGTCTGCATACATGTCTGTCGACCCAAGTCCTGGTAAAAGTCATCACCGGGATAGAAAGAGTGTCCAAGTCCATGATCTCTGGCTCGGACCAATCAGGTGGTGGGACAGGAGTATCCCTAACTGACCCATAGTCGGGTTGCATGGCGTTGACATCCTCCTCCACCTGGTCGGGAACTGGAATAATCTCACATTCTCTAATCAACTTGAGAGGAAGTCTGGAAAACATCCTTCTTCTTATCTCAGCCTCATCCACTGCATTTGCCCAGAAGTCCTCCAGATGAGCTCTTTGCCGGTATTCAACGTTCTGTACCATCCGGATGTTCCCGTAAGGATCGAAATCCTGCCTGCCTGTGTGATATAACAAATGATAAGATTGCAGCTCGTCCTCTGCCTCTCGGGCTGCCTGCAAAGAGGGACACACCTCAATGGAATTTCCCATGGTGATAGGGAAATCAAGCCCACCCTTCTTTTTCCTTTTCTGAATCTTATCGTAGGCAATCAATTGCCTAGATACCTCAAGCATTACTATGTGATCAGTGGGGTATCGTGGTAACCGATACGGATACGAAGTGAACCCCTGCAGCCTAATATATGTGAATTTCGGGAATTGGATGAGCCAATACCCATATTCCTCAATCAGTGTCTGTGCTTCTTTAGATATTCTCTGCTGCGTCCTCTGCTGAAGTGTCCTCGCGATGTGCATTGTGAATGCATCATTTGCCCGTTTATAGTTGGCAATGTTAGCTAAATGTAGCTGTGTGCAGGCTTCATGGATTTTGAATTGACCAGGGGCACAGCCGATTGGCTCTTTGTACGAAATCCCTCTGTACTTAGTCATTCTGGCCAACATGTAAATTACATATGAGCTCATGTAGAAAGTCTTTGTCACCTTCAAGCTCCTGAATTGCTCATCGATGTGGTTGCTAATCATCCTAGCCCAATCGACACACTCTTTTCCTTCCAAGATGATCTCGATGAAGTAGAACATCCAAGGCTCGAAAATGTAAGCCTGTGCACTCCCATTCACCCGGCTCAGCATCATTATCAAATCACAGTATTCTTGTTTCACGTCCTCGGCAATTATCTGCTTTGGGAGCTTAGTGCGGGGTGGCCTCGGCTTCTGCATCCAAACTCTGTTGATGACTGCAGTGACTCTTTCGAAAGAGGAAGAGTACATCTTATCTGCCCTTTTATTTGTTCTGTATAACATCTCCTCAGCAGTTGGAATCCCAAATGCCTCTCCGATGGCATCCGGCATGAAGTTGGCGAGCAGTTTACCATCCGGAGAGACAATCGTCCTACGTTCTGGCTTGTAGTGATTGGCGCACTCCATAATTAGCTCCGGACACTGAATTGTTGGCGGAAAACTAGCAGCTGCGTAGATCCCACTCTTCATTATATTATGTGCCGTGACTGATGGTTGATGGCCCCCTAGCCCGAACATCCTCGATTTGAGTGCATTTAGATTAAATGAACCAAGATTGGTGTCATTTAATCCTGCCAACTTTGAAACTATTGCTGACTTTGGGAGAAATGGCTTAGCGAGCCTTTTAATCATTGCCTGCCGGGATGAGCCAGCCTTGCCTGCCTCAGTGTTTGCAGCTCTGCTTGTTCCTGCAACATCCTTTGCGCCAGCCATCTGTAAAAATAAAATAGAATAATAAGCTAGACTGCAGATTTTTAATAAAATAAAACAATTCCCGAGATGGCTGCGAATACGGAGTTAGCTTTGAAAATAAAATTCCTCAGCATAAATTTCTAACTCCAAACCTCAAACTATATAAAAATCTCTGAGTTTAGAGACAACTCTCAGCAACTGCACTTCTGACTGGTGAAGAAAAAACGCAGCAAGCTAATAACTTTCAGCAATGTAGCTAATTTCTCCAGCACAAATAGTTCGAACCTTGACTTCACTTTGTCAACTTCAGCAGTTAGAGGAATAAAGAGTTGCCAGCAATATGAAATTTCAACTTCCTCAACTTCTCAGCGTTTAAACTTCTTCAACACTTCGACTTTCAGTAGCTTGAAAATAAAGATCTCCAGAGAAAAGAAATCTTCTACAACTTTGCAAATGTGCAGCGACTTCAACAATCTGGAAATAAAATCCTAGCTCTCCAGTATACAACTTCGAACTTTGCAGCAACTCCACTCTCAGCTCTTTGAGAATTAAATTCTCTAGCAACTCCGGAAAACAACTTCACCCTTCAACTTCAAAGTTGCAGCAACACACTTTCAGCTTTTCGAAAGAAAGAGTCTCGGCAAATGAAAATTTCTCCAGCACTTCGTACTTTCAGCAACTCAACACTCCGAAATAAAATAAACTCTCAAAGAATTTCTCTCCTCAACCACTTCGAAAATGAACTTCTTCAGCAACTTCAACTTCGAAACAATGTGAGGAGAAATGAGAGAAGAGATTGTTTAAATAACTCTTCTCGGAGAATCCTGCTAAGTAGTGCTGGGGCTATTTTTAGCACCTTCATCAATTTTCCACTCTCTTCGTTCGGAATCTTCTAATTCAAGCGCAGTAGTGGGCTAGTCGTCAGCCGGTCATTATGGCAGTTGCCATTAATAATGATTCCTTCTTTGTAGAAATTCGAATCCTTCCTCTTAGTCTGCCAGTTAACTCTTGGCGGTTTAAACAACTCGCGAGAAAAACAATCACTTGACTTGATTTAAAATTCCATTTTAAAATCTCGCAGTGTTTAAATAAATTCAACTCGAAAAAATTTCGTGGGAGTTGTAAATATATTTCCAACTTTTAAAATGTCTGTCATTTAAATCCTCGATTTCATAAAATTTGCCTTAGACATTTTAAATTTTCTCTTTAAGATATTCAACTCCGGGTGATTTAAAATTATTCGCCTGCTCGAAATAATTCATCCTCTGAGATTTAACTTCCGTCAGGAAAATAATCTAGGCAAAACGAGTTTCCTCTGAAAATATTAAAATTTCCCTTAGGAAATTAAATTTTCAAACTCTGTTAACTCATGGGTGTATTTTAAACGGGTTCATTTGATTTTCACTTGACCCATGGAAAATATTCATCGATATCAAATCTTCCCCTTGAAAAATATTCGTCAACTTTCAACTGCCTTTGGAAAATTTTAAAACTCATCAAATCATCCTTCCATGCCAAGGGCGTATTTTCCCTAGTGAAATGCTATCTCACTTAGAAAATTTTTTTCTAACATTTTCTCTTTTGGCGTATTTCCCTTGGTATAATTTTTCTCTGAAAAAAAAATCTCCATGCCTTATGAATTAAAATTTAAATCCCTCTTCAAGGGCGTATTTCTTTCAAATTTAAATTTTAATTCCCACGCCTTAGGAATTCTTCACTTGTTTTCTTCTTGGGCGCACTTTACCTAGTGAAATTTTATTTCACTTAGGAAAATTTTTTAGTTTACACCTCAGGCGCATTTGAGGGGGGAAGCTTTCTTTAACACTTAGGAAATTTCCTCAACATTCTTACTCCAAGGTGGGCGCATTTACATATGCAAGCTTTTACTTTCACACGCCTTAGAGAATTCTCCCATCTTTACTCACCTTCAGCTCATGGGCGCATTTGCTAGGCCAAGTTTTCACTTTACACTTAGAAAATTTTCAAACACTTAGAATATCCTTTCAAGGTGAGGGCGCATTTCATAGGTTCCACTTTCATTTCGTTGCCTTAGGAAATTTTCTCCAGCAACCTTGGGCGCATATGGGGTCTTGAGCTTTCATTTTCTTGACTTAGAAATTTCTCCAAGTCCTAGCCACTTTATCTTGCCTTGGGCACATATGGGTGTGTCTGGTTTTATTTTCACCACTTAGAAATTTTTCAAGCCATGTATCTTCTTGAGGGCGCATTTTGACCTCTCTACTTTCATTTTATGCCTTAGAAGAATTTCGGCCTCCATTATCCTCCTCAAGGTGAGGGCGCATTTCACTAGGTGAGGTTTCATGTGAGGGCGCATTTCATATACCATGCTTTTATTTTGATGCCTTAGGCGTTTTTTACCAAGCATCATTTTCTCCAAGGTGAGGGCGCATTTTCATGGGTGTGCTTTCGTTTTTGCCTTAGAAAATTTTGATGCTCCCCCTATTCCTCTTTGGGCGCATTTTGAGGTATGAGCTTTTGTTTTATGCCTTAGAAACTTTCAAGGCTTCCATCAAGGTGGGCGCATTTGCTATGCTCAACTTTGAATTCTGCCTTAGACAATTTTCAAGCTATCAATCTGTGAGGTGGGCGCATTTTGAAGGGGATACTTTCATTTTCCCACACTTAGAATATTTTCCATGCCTCTGCCTGCCTTTGTTTACGCATTCTATTTTTAGCAAGTTGTGCTATTTTTAGCAAGTCCCTTGATTTTCAACCTCTAAGGCTCCGTTTTGCCTGAAAATTTCATCATATGATATTCTTCACCTTGTGAACCTGTTTTGCCAGTCCTCTGCCCTGACCTGCTATTTATAGCCACCTGCTATTTATAGTAAGTTCTGACTTTCTGACTTCAGTAGCTCCGTTTTGCCTGAAAGTTGCAACGCTTGATCTTGATAGCTTGAGTGTTACTCTGATGCCAACCTCGGGTGCAGACCTGCTATTTATAGCCGTGCCTTGACTTACTAAAAATAGTAAGTTCTCCGATTTCGCTCAAATTTTGCCAGCAGGTACCTTGAAGTGTGCTGACATGGGTGGGGTACTTCGTTTCGGCTGTTTTTGGATTTTACCCCCTATAAAAGTGGAAACCCTAATTTGACTTGTATGTATCCCGAACGGTCTCCGTTTGACTTCGTTCCTTCTGCATGTCGTTCTGTTGCTGAACTGGAGTGTTGGGGGCGGCTGCCAGAGTGTACCTGCTAAAAATAGAAACTGCCTGAAAAAGTGACTCATCCACTGCCGGATGGTTTTGCATGTCATATTGCCCGCGGGATCTCAAAAAACCCAGAAAAACCCAGAAAACTGGTCTGCATGCATGCACTGGCTAAAAATAGTAAGTCCTTAAACTTTGATCTTCTCCGCTTGCAAGTCACACCGTTGTGAAGCTCTCGAAAAACCCATAAAGAAAAACCCGACATGCGTTGAAAAACACTGCATGCGAACCCTAAAAATAGCCTCCGAAGGCTGACTTCTGAAAGTGGTCGTCTCGGTTTGCATGTTACATCACTGCGAAGGTTTTGGAAAACCCAGAAGGATTCTCCAGACATGCATCTGAAAAGCTCATGTGGAAACCCTGAAAATGGCTCTTGAAGCCTGAACTGCCAAAAATAGCAAGTCGTCTGATCTGGCTCAAAATTTACGTGTAGGCAGCTTGATGTTACCCGGATGCAGTGGAACTGACAGAATTCCAAAATCTCAATAAAATAGTCCCAAATTGAATACTTACTAAAAATAGTAAGTTGCCGGAATACAGTGAAAATTTAGGGGGACTCTGCTGGAAGTCTTCTGACTGCTGCACTAAGCTTAGATTTCAATTTTATGACTCGGTTTGACCTTAAATAAGCCTGAAGGATGAAAACCCTAATTACCCAGACTTAACCAATATTTTAACCTGGGTCAAACGACAGGACATCCCCGGAAGGACCAGAGACCAGAGAGAGAGCGAACCAAAGCCAAAAGACCAGAATGGAGCAAAAATTTAGGGGGTCCCCATCTTGATGGGGTGATGTGTGAAAAAGGTCACAACACCTTCCTCCTTGAGGGTGCATTCTAGAGGGTGAGCTCCCATTTTTTATACTTAGAGAATTTTTCCTCATCTTCACTTCCTTTGCTGGGCGCATTTCCACCTTTGAGCTTCATTTTCTTACACGTAGCCAATTTTCAATGATATAACCCTTGCTGGGCACATTTCAGCCTTCTAGCTTCTACTTTCAATGCCTAAGAAATTTTCTCAAGGCTTTCACTATCCTCTTCAAGGTGAGGGCGCATTTTGATGTGCAAGCTTTTATTTTTTTTGCCTTAGAAATTTTTTAAACTTCATGCTTCATTCAAGGGCACATTTAGAGGGGCGTTCTCTCATTTTCAAACACTTAGAAATAATTTATCCTCCACTCCTTGCTTGGGCGCATCTGGAGGGTGTTGCTTTCATCTTCACCACTTAGAATCTTTTATGCCTTTTTCATCCCCTTCATAGGCGCATTTGAGAGGGGCCTCTTTTATTTTCTTTACTTGGAAACTTTTCATACCTCCTCCTCCATGATGGGGCGCATATGAGAGGGTGCACTTCCATTTTTGACTTAGGCAAATTTCATGCCACCCTTCTTGGCGTATCTGAACACTTGGCTTCAACCTGCCTGCCCTAGCTCTTAACTTGGAAAATTCCAATGCCCTAGCTACCCCTTTATACCTGTTGCCCAAGCTCATCTGCAATTTTTAGCAAACCCTAAAATTGCTTGACTTCTGCAACTCTGTTTGACTTGAGATTTTCACCACGTGGTCCTCATCGCTTGGTGAACCTGTTCATACCTACCCCTCATGCTGACCTGCTATTTATAGCCGTGTTCAGGAGGCGACTTACTATAAATAGTAAGTGCCCAGATTATGCCCAAATTTCACCAGTAGATTGCCTGAAGGATGCTGATCACATTGGGATATCTTTGTTTTTCGAAATTCTGGCCTTTTACCCCTCTTTTTGAGTCTTGAAGCTGGAAACCCTAATCTGACTTGCATGTGGCTCAAATGACTTCCGTTTGATCTCGTTTTTGTTGCATGCCGCTCTGTTTGTGATACTGAAGTGTCGGGTGTCTACTGGAGTGAACCTTCTATTTATAGTAAGTGCTTGAAAAAATGATTAACCGACTGCCGGATGAATTTGCATGTCATATCGTTGCGAAGCTCTCGAAAAACCCATAAAGAATAACCTAACATGTGTTGAAAAACTCTGCATGCAAACCCTAAAAATAGCCTTTGAAGCCCGAATTGCTGAAAGTCATCATCCTGGATTGCATGTTATATCATTGTGAAGGTCTTGAGAAACCCATAAACATTCTCCAGTCATGCATTGAAAAATCACACATGTGCACCCTGAAAATGGCTCTTGAAGCCTGAACTGCTAAAAATAGCAAGTTGTTAGAATCTGTTCAAATTTCATGTGTAGGCACCCTGAAGTTGCCCGGATGTGCTGAAGCAATTAGAATCCCGAAATCCTGAGGAAAAGACCTCAGATTGAACACTTACTAAAAATAGTAAGTCGTCAGAACATGATGAAAATTCAATGGGATCCTGCTGGAAGCCTTCTGATAGCAATTTTAAGCTCAGATGTTAATTAGCCAACTCAATTTAACTTCAAACTGGCCTAAAGAATGAAAACCCTAATTTCACAGACGACCAAAATCCCAAATTAGGTCAAAGAATAGGACATCCCCGAAAGGACAAAAATATCAGAGAGAGAGAGAGAGATAGACGCAAAACAACCCAAAAACCAAAGCCAAAAAACAAGAATGGAGCAAAAATTGGGGGTCCCCATTTGAATGGGGCGATGTGTGAAAAGGTCACAACAAGACCCAGAAGATTAGAAATTGAAAATTTTGAAGTTTTCTCTGGCGTGCAAAATAAAAAGCAGCTGCTGCAACCTTGAGAAAAATCTTTCAAAAATTGTCCAAATGATAGAACAAATATAGACCAGCTTGCTGAAAATTGAAAACAATAGCCTCCTTCACAAATTTGATGTTCTAGATGAAGAAATATGAAAAAGCAAGCCTTCTTTGAGAGTTGATCTGAAAAATTTATGAAAAACTAGCAAGGTTATGTTTTTGAATCTTGAAAATATAGGTTTGAAGTTGTTGCTCTATCTCTCCTTGAAGCCACCTGCAAGAAAATATGAAAAATAAAACACAAAGATGCCTTCAAATAAGTTTTTGTCTTGAGAAACAGCTCTCAAACCCTAATTCTTGAAACCCTAAATTTAGTTCATGCAATGAACTTGACGTTTTTCTTTTCTTCTCTCAAGATTTTGAAATTTTCAAAAATTTCACTAAGGCATTGCAAGTTGGGCGCCCTTCTTGAGGTGAGGCACCCAATCTCTCCAGACTCAACCAATTTTTCACTATTTTCAACTTCTCCTCAATTTTCCTCCCTAGTTTGATCCTATCTCCCAGCTTCTAGATTGATCTGACGGACGAGTTGAACGTTTCATCACGGAGCCTAATCAAATCTGACGACATTGTTCTGTAGACATCTTTTGACGAAAACTTTGTTTAACCCTTCAAATTGTCGAATGCCTATCTCTACCAGGGGCGCCCACTTTCTCCAGTGTTAGCCATTTTATCATTTTTTACCTTCAAAGTTCAAAACATCTCTCGCCATGACCCCTGTTTGATCTAAGATTTCGGATGATTGCATGATCAAACGAGCTGACGAAGACCTCCACTGCAAAGCTGACGAGAAACTGAACAACTTTGCTTGGGGAACCCAACCTCTGGCTCCATCATTTGACCCTCCAAAAAGATGGATGCCCTTCTTCTCCAAGGGCACCCATGCTGAGCAGACTTAGCCAGTTTTTAGCAATTTTCAACTTATTCCCTCTCACTCATAGAAGATATGAAGCTGATTGTAAATGATTAACATAGGCTAGCAAGAAAGGTTTGCTCTAATACCACTATAACAACCATCCCTGATTTTTTTTTGTGTTTGCTTGCAATAAGAAGGATGAGGCAGGATGCAAATATTTCATATTCCATACAATATTTGATTGCATCTATTGGCAACATCAAACATACAAGAAACATCTTGATATAACCTATAATCATGAACAACTTACTACATAAATCAAGACCAATGATTGACAACTGAAATTAGGGAATTAGAAATTGATTTTCAGACCTGATAATAGTCCAGTACATTGCCCTTTTCCAGCCATAAATGAGCAGCATTACATTCAAAACTTGCACAATAAGGTAGCCACAATTGGAGCTAACAAACCATAGTATCCTCTCATCAATAAGAAGCTACACGGAACCCGGAAAAGGCAGATTTCAGACCCTTACAACAGCAGACCCGACTGAGCTCCAACTCCAAAATGGCACAGCTCCCTATGTGGGGCATTCTGCCCTTAAAAATCAGTAATACGATAAATACAAATGAATGCTCTAATTGAGGCGTCCAATAGAGAGGAATCTTTAGGAACAATGCCTAGAACGAGTTTCCAATCACCAACGGAGTTATGAGCAAATTAGTGCTTCCAACCACTGAAAATGTACTTTTCCAAAACTCAAAAAATGCATATCAGACCTCTGAAAAATGAGTTCAAACACCTCCAAACACACTCCAAAATGAAGCAATTCATTTATCACACCAAAATCTCTGATCCCACATCAAAATATAGAGAAAATATTCATCTAACACCACCAAAATGAAGAATATCATGAACTCTGTGAATGCAAAGGTGATCCCTGAAGTAGAATCACTCCTTCCAGCTAGAGTGGGTCTCTCACCATCGAAAACAACAACTAGAGATGAGGTTTTTCATCTTCAACCAACAGAATTGGAAACTTGGAGACAATCCAACAACATCACGTTATGTTGTCAAAATAGAGATAATGAAATGAGAACCCAAAAGGTGAATATATAGAAGAGGACAGGATATTAGGGCAACACACTTTTCAAATTTCACTTTCCCTCCAAGAATGCTATGCCCCCCTCATGAGCCTTTTGATTTATTTTCTAAATTTCCTTGTCTCCCTCAAACTTAGCGTCCCACTTCTAAAGGCAGAAAATTAGCTTTTAAAAACAACTTGAGTCACCTTTTTGCTAGGTGTGAGTCAAGGGGGTCCCTTTATGAACACATGACCCTCACTTAAGTTATAAAGTAACTTTATAATAGAACTTAAGTGACAAAAATATAAATATTAATTTAATCATCCTTAGAACTCACTAACGTCGTAACAGGAAATATTGCACTACTAGAGAAATAAAGGTCGAGACTAGCTGCTAAAAATAACACTTACTAAAAATAGCAATTGCTAAAAATAGTAAGTGTGCCCAAACACCAAACTGGCACAATTTGAGATACACTGAAACTTACTATAAATAGTAAGTACTAAAAATGGCCACTTCTATAATTAGTAACCCTTGCCAGAAAACTTCGAAAATGAAATATTCCCTTACATTTTTTTGAATTTTTAGCACAAGATTTCACCCGTTATCGTTAGAGAAATGATAAACCAACTAAAAGCAACCCTTCACTTTCTGATCACCCAAATCCCAATGAGGGCAAGGTGAGAGCACACGATGGAAAGGGGATCGTTAGATGAAATTTGAAACGGAAAGTATAGTACTAAAGTCAACCCTTCACTTTTTTATCACCAAGTTCCCAGTGTGGGCAAGGTGAGAGCATATGGTGGAAAGGGGATCGTTAGATGAAAACTACAAAAGTTGGAAATACAATGTGTTGACGGCTCAGCCGACCAACTAGAAACTGAAAGCAACTCAACCACTTATTTAGCGAGAGTGGAAGTACAAAAATGCATAAATGAAATGTTTGGGCGGCTAGCCAGCCACTTCCACTTTTCAGCGGGTGTGAAATGAAAGATTTTAATAACGTCCACGAGGCCACAACAGCCTATGGGACCTAGGAACAGCACAAGACTCCACCAAAAAGAGGAGACCTCAGACAGTTTGAGTTCTTCGCTCGAGGTCAACCCTACGACGGTGAATTTTGATGATGTAGTTTGCTGATTTGGTCAACCTTTCCTCCTCAAACAGGGTATTTAAATTATCAACTTGTAAGGTGTTCGTATAACTGACCCGAATATCTTTATATGCTAAGCACTCCATAACAAAGTGTCATTTTGTCTCCACCAATCCCATGTCACAAAATCGACATGTTTTTTTTTCCCACTCTTCTTTAGGAACCAACCATCTGCCTGTTTCACATCTAAGACGATGTGAGCTACTCCGAAGATGAGCTATCAACATCTTTGCTCTTCATTTAATATTCACTCCTATATAGGCCTTTTCTTCATGGTCCCCCTTGGGGTTAAATTCTTTGATATAATAATCTTTCTTTCGTCCTGATTGTTTTGTCCATATAGCATTTTTCAATTTTTGCTTCACATATTTTTTTTATTTCTTCATTTGTACTTGGACAATCTTGCATTTTCACACCCCACTTTTCCATCCATTTTTTGTTTTGTTTCATCCAAGTATTTTTTCTTTTATCCAACTTTTCTTCTACAATCAATTTAGGCCAGCGATGGTTCTCCATATTTTGCACCTTATGCAGGTAACTTAGTAACCTAATCATCGCAAAAGCCTCCAAGGGGAAGGTGCCTGTCTCCGCTAATAAAATCTCATAAGGTATTGCAGTTTTGAGTTTAAGGCTGCTAACAATTAGATGTTTTTGAATTCTTTCCATTTGCCTCCATTTCTGATCTGACATGTTGCTGCCCCAAATTTCACATCTGTATAAGACCACCGTAGTCACAAGTAAGCCAAACAACGTCCTCTTGGTTTTCGAATCCCATAATTCAGCATTTCTACATCTATTTTGTAGAGAATAAAGTGTTTTCCAACCCCCTTGGATCCTTTTTGCTCTACAAGTTTCCCAACTGAGCTTATGGTGAAAGTCTAGCCCCAGGTATTTGTATTCATCAACAATTTCCAACGGATTACCTTCAAAGATAAAGCTAATTTGTTGTTTTTTCCTTCGTAAAGAGAAGATCATTATTTTAGTTTTACTAGTGTTCACTTGCATCCCAACTTCTTAACAAAAGGATTCAAGAGCTTTCAAATGTTTTCTGAGTTCATGTGTTGACTTAGTGATCAGAATGAGATCATCGGCATACAAGAGCAATTTTATAACATAATTGACCAATTGAATACCTTCCCCACCAACATTGTCTAACCACTCTTCCAGCTTGTCAATGTAAAGCCCAAATAGCATTGGGGAAAGTGGGCACCCTTGCTTGACTCCAATGTCACTGCCAAAGCACTCGGACATACCTTCGTTTGTTCTGATTTTAGCTCTGACCTACTAATACAGCCTATGAACAGCCGCCCTAAGCACCTTTGGAACTCCCATTTCCTCCATTCTAATCCACAACTTTTTTCGTGGCACAGTGTCAAAGGCTTTTTTTAAGTCTACAAAGCAACAAAAGGCCTCCTCCCCTTGCATGTTCCATATTTTTTCAATCAAAAATCTAAGAGTAATACCGTGATCAATAGTGGAATGTTTCGGTCTAAAACCAGCCTATCCCTTTGCTCTTTTGCCCTCTTTCTCGGCCCAACAAATAATTATGCGCTCAATCATGCTTCCGAAAAGTTTTCCCAGAAGCGGATTAATCATAATAGTGCGGTAGTTTGACAGGTTATTTATGTCCCCGCTTTTGTATAAGGGAATAACAATACTAGTTGTCCACCCTTCTGGAAAGCCCTCTTGGATAACCTTGTTGAAGATGCCCTTGATGCAAGGTGCAAGGACCTCAATGCCCCATTTTAAGAATTCAGCTTGCAGCCCATCAATATCCTGCGTTTTTCCCCCAGCCAACCTTTTTATGCCTTGATTGATGTCTTCGATGGTAAAAAGTTCAGTGGTAGCCTTGATTGTAGTAGGTCTATGTTTATCTTGCTTCCGCTCATATAGTATCTTTGCATATTCCAGCCATTGAGAGCTTGTGATATTGTTTTCCACTTGTTTTCTTTTTTGTTGTAGCTCCTTCCAAAATTTCTTGGGGTTGTTCTTTCCAAGGGCAATCAGCTCTAGCCTTCTATTGCTCACATATTTTTCTTTTTTCTTCCGTATCATCTTTTCGTATTCTTTCTTTCTTTCTGTGGTCCTTCCACCCTCACGAAGTTTTCTTTTTGTTAACTTGCACTCTTCATCGAACCATGGGTTCGCTGGGAAAGTAGTTGTACTTGCCTTCTTAGGCCTAGCCCTCTTACACTCATCTAAAGCCTTGTGGACAATGGGGATTAGCATGCCCTTGTTTACAGTGTGATGCTCTGTGCTGGTTACATTCCTTTCGTAATCCCTGAAAAGCCTTTTGAGTGCAGCCTTGAAGGCCTCCCGATTGTCACGGTTCATGATGATTCTACCTTGCGAAGGCACTTTCTTTTTGCTGATATGAATCTGCCCTCCCTGGTGCACATCAATGTGGGTGTCAAGATTTGCATATATTGGATTATGGTCTGATTTCAGCTCTAGAGGACACTTTCCAATCACTAGATCCTTTATCTTTGATGTGTAAATGTGCAAGCAAATGACATAATCAACCACACTTTGTCCATTGTATGTTTTGCAGGTGATGTTGCCGGAGTTTGGCCATGTTCTCATACCGTTGCAAATGACCAAGTTGAATAGACTGCAAAGTCCCAATAATTCAGCCCCGAAGTGCGTGACATTGTGCTTATTATCTTGGGAATTCCTTTCCCACTTATGCTAGCCCTCTTCCTCCAACCATAGCGGATCGCATTTCTCCCTATCTTTGCTTTTCAAGTTGAGAGCTTGTATGTTTGTTGTTCTTGCGTTGAAATCCCCTATTAAAATAACCTCTCACATGCCATTATAGACCGAGATGTCTTTTTTTAGAGTAGCAAAAGGGTCCTCACGGTCAAGGTTCCTTTTCTTGTAAGATTTGGAGCCTTTTGGAGCGAAGTAGCAAGCTGCCACCCTTATGACAGTCTGATTTTCTATTATCTTAAACCATACATATTGTTTGTTTGGGTCTTCTTGCTCGATTCGAATGCTATTGCACCATTATTCTTTGATTAGGACTGCAACTCCACCGTGTCCTTTGCCACTATCAGTTCTCTCATTCCAAATGGAAGCTTTTTTATATCCTTCAAAATCTGGGATCTAACAGCCATCATGCTCATGAGTCTCCATAAGAATGATGATGTCCTTTCCATCCACTATGGGCCCTAAACCAGGTCCTCTTCTCCACGGGTAACCTCTACAGTTCCAACTTACCAATGACAGTTGATCTCGGGGGGCCCCGAGTTCCTATTTTTGGTGTGTAATTTTGTCATTGACTTGAGCTTTCCCATTTTGTAACCAAGCCCATTTTCCTTCGTTCCTTGCTGCCTTTACTTTTTCCCACTCTTTATGTCTTTCTTCTTGTTGTACTATTGTTAAGTCTTCATCAAGGTATATTTGCGTACCTTTAAGGAACTTCTTGTTCCTTAACAACCTGTTCTTATCTTCAATGTTCGCCAAAGTGACCCTTACATGCTTACTCTTGCCATCTTTCATCCATTTTCCAATCATGTTTGCTTGTTAAATGACTCCTGTCCATTGTAACTCGTCCTTGAAAAAATCTTTTGCTAGCTCTTTTGTGGTTTCTTTCTCCCCATAGTCCTTTAGCCCTTTAATAATGACATTCACAGCCCTAATATTTCTGTCATTCTCTTCTCTTATCTGCCTTTGAACTTGCTTTTATATGAGGTCCCTATTTGTGTCTGAGGGACCCCTCACTATATGAGACTAGCTTTTGGCCTCCTCTAATTGGTCCTTTAGTTGGTTTTCTTTTATCTTCACGCTGTCCAAAACTGATTGTATCTCTTTTATTTGCATGTTGCTGCTTTCATCTACCTCTCTTGATATGCCTTTGACTGCTACGCCACTTTGTGCTAAAACTTGCCTTATCGAAATCAATTCTTGCTCTCCTTTTGACATGGAGATTTGAAGTTTATTTATTTCTTCTTTGAGAAACTTGTTCTCCCTTGATAATTGCCAATTGACAGCCATGATCTCCTTCATTTTACTGTCTTCATATAGCCCCCTTGCCTCTACTGATTGGAGCCTTTTTTTCACGGCCATTAGCTCATTGACATACAATTCAGAGGACCACAATAGTGGTGTTGTAGTGGGACTATATGAATCAGAAGGTCTACCCTCACCCCCTCCTACCTTGCCTGTTGAAATGTTTACCTCTTCGGATTGGTTCACGACTGAGATTGAGTGAGTTGTTGGGTACACTTTCTCATTATCTACAGATTCCACTTTTTGATTCAACAGTGTTTGATAAACATTTATGCTCTAGCCTTGGAAGAATTACAGCGAATTTCCCTCTCTTTGCCAACTTTACCTTTCGAATTTGTCTACGCTTTAAAATCCCTCTATATTGTTTTGCATTTACATACACACTCCCCTCCCTTGCGTTTGACTTGCTATCTTGTGGATAGCCCATCACGCATGATCCCCATGTGCTAAATAGAGTTGTTGTTGAGGACACCCTTGGGAGGTGAGCAGGTGATTTAAAAGGGATTTGAGAGCACCCCAGATCTAAAAGTTCGGACATATTCCCCTGAATTTGTGCATCACCATTTATGTTTTCAAATGCCTCAATAGTTGTTGTGTCGCCTTCCCCTGCCTCATTTCCTATTATCTGTTTTGATATTCTGCTAATCACCGTTGGCAAAATAAGTTTGTTTGATTCTCCCAATATATCAATATGCTTTGGAGTGCTACTAGCATCATCTGACCCAAAACCTATGCACGTTACCCCTGAGGCTACCATATCCCCCCCGTTTTCAGTGTGCCCAATCATTAGAAATAGTTATAGTTTGGCTCGTGAACTTGGAGAAAGGCAATTCTTTTTGTTTTATAAGAGTTTGTGCTTGGTAAAACAAAATTTATGTTTTGAAAGTCAGAAGAGAAAAAAAAATAGGCAAAGAAACTAAAAAAGACAGATGTGGGGCACACTTGTTCCTACTGCAGCACTACCTTTAGAAGAATCTTTGCATTTGTCTCTTGTTTTTAAAAAAGCCCTGGGCCCACGCATTCGTGTCCTTTGCTCAACCTTTGTTCTAGAAATTACCTGAGACCTTCTGCAAACCCTTGTCGTTTTGCTACACACTCCCACATCCTTGTCGGCGCGAATCCCCTACAAGCCAGCCCAGCCTGTGGCGAGCCCACTCAGTCCGCCATAGTCTGCAACCCTTGTCTACCACAGTCCACAGCTTGTCTGCAGCTTGCCTGCAGTTTTGCATAGGGTTTCGTAATATTTTGCCTGCAAACTTTGCACGAAAGAAAAGAACAATACTGAAATGAAATAGATAGATAGCGAGGCCTGTCTCTTCCACTTTTTCAGTGGGAATACAAAATGTAAATTGCAGAAATATAAAGAGCTGATCAGTACTACTAATTCAGCATTACAATATGAAGTATAATCTGCAAATACAATGAGATATAGATATTCTATGATCACCAAAGAGTTAGAGCATAATCTCCTAACGAGTACATGGTATCCAGCATATGAAATATGGCCAAAATGATTGAAATATCAGGTCTGATATAAAATTGCAGCAAACTGAAAACCAAACCAGCAAGTACAAATTTCACCTTTATGCTCGTAACTTCGCCAATACTCCTCTAAATGATGCCCAACGAAATGCAAATGAAGCATAGAAGAGGGGTGACCAAGAACCAACCAAGAGACAACACCAAACAGCCCCAAGTTATTTTGAACGCTTCCCAAGGCCAATCTGGAAGTGGTATGGCCTCCAAGACTAGGGCGACCAGCTCTAGAAAAATCAATTCTCAACAATAAATTCTGCAACTTGGAGAAAGGGGGTGCCCAAGGTAGGTGCAAACATAGGAACAATACCCAGAACCAAACAAAAATCGCTCCATGAGCAATAAGCAAGAACGTGCTTCAGCTAGCACCAAACTAGCAACTCCAAAAACGGAAAACATCAAATAACTCCATCATCAATCAACTCAATCTGCACTTTTGAGTTAAAAACAGTTACAATATCAGCTAGGTACTATCTTGCAAGTACGAAACTGAGATGGGTTAGGAGGTATGCGTTTCTCGAAGCAAGGGTCTAAAGAAATTTCAGCAACACTTTATTATATTAGCAATGGATGGTCACAAATGAAGGCAAGCTCTCTTATTTATAACTTTCTCCTCAAATTCAAAACCTTTTCCCTTCAATTAGGGCGCCCAAAATGAAATTCACATTCACCATCTAATTTGCATTTGAGTTGCATCTTTGACTCCTTGACTTAGGTGTCCAAAGCATATGAGAAATATTACTTTATTAAAATGCAAGTACATCACAAAGTAGGCATCCAAAAGATTTAAGTGAAATACTTTATAATTTGCAAATATACCACAAGCTAGGCATCCATTTTTCCCTTAGCCAATATTTCACTCAAAACATTATATTCACCAAAGTATTGAACTTGCCAAAACAAGCTCCAAGAGTATTGGAGACCAAATTTGTCATACTATCCTGCCTGAAATAGCCACTACACTAAACTGCTGCTAAAAATAGCATTGCCAAAAATAGAACTTACTATAAATAGCATACTGCTAAAAATAGTAAGTGACAGCCTATGGGAACCCTACAATAGGTTAATGGAAAGATCATTCTAATCAGGTGCAAGAAGGGGACTTTACACTTTTGGTATTCCCCAAGTTGGGTGCTTGAGAGAGTTAGGACAAAGACTTTTGGATTTTCCTTGAGTGACTCTTGGTATTCTGGAGGTTGTCCATGAGGCTTGGGCGCTTGGGAGGGAAGAGGGTGACTCTTGACTTTCCTTGGATGTGGTAATTCATGAAGCCATTTTTGGACACCTTGTTGGCTCTTGTTGAGCTTCCTCTTGTTTTTTAAATCACTAATGGTTTTCCTTTTCATGAAAGTCTATAAATTGGAGCCTCAAGATAGTGGAAAGAGGTAGAAAAAATTGGAATAAGGAATATTTGTAGGAATGAGATAGAGAGTTGGATGCTTTGAGATTGTTCATAGGTACATAGTTGTTGCTAGATTGGAGGCAATAAGGAGAATGGAAGTATGATTTTATTGTAATCTTAATTTCAAAGTTAATACATGCTTTGGCCTCTCTACTTATTGCCTCCAATCTAGCAAGACATACAAGCTATGGATGACTTACCTTATACTCATACAAAACTGACTTGGTTTACTCAGTCTAAGGTGAGTGTGTGTATGTTCAATTGATTTACTTTACCGGTTACCCGACCAAGCTCCTCTCCCGAGTGATGTCTCCCATCCGCCTGGAGGAATGGTTCATGTATCTGCACCCATAGACATACAATCTCGGCAGTTCACAACATTAACAGTATACTAAACATCTTAAGTTAGAATATTCACAATTCAAGAACTTGCATGCAACATTAAACAAGAATTACATCAATAGAAGTATCAATCAAATGAGACAATCATTTAAATAGCACACATTCATTTTGATAACAAAAACATGTTTTATTCACCTCAAAGATTCAAACATTACAATCAATTGCCCTATGCAATAGTAGCTATACAATCGGGGTGTAACATACTCCCCCCCCTTATGATTCATCGTCCTCGATGACCTAAGGTATTATTCAAACATACAAATATAACTCTACATTTATTTTTCACTCTTGAAAATTTCAAGAATGTTTGATCGGTGTAATTTGGACATCAGCTTGTCCATCACTCATGGCAACATGTTTCCTCTACAGAAACATGGCCTTTTGAGTAGGCAGTGAGTTGTCATGTTGTTGGGTACCAGATGTTTTGTTAGGGCACTCATTTGCATAATGATTACCTTTACAAATAAAGCATCCTACTCTTGGCCCTCTTTTTTCCATGATCTCCCCAGTTTTATTAACACCTTCACTAGCTCTGCTAGTGTCATCATACCTTGAGTTGTCTCTTTTCCAATCTCTTCTGAATTCCTTTTCATTGAAGTGAGATCTCTTCCCCTTCTTCTTTGCTGCATCATGCGCAAATTCTTCCTTCTTGGGGGCAATCTTTTCAGGGACCTCAGTATCCTTCTTTTGTTCTTCCCCTTCACACTGGGTTGAGTCTGCCTTAAGCTTTTCTTCCTGCTTAATGGCTTTTCCATACACAAGATCCATTGTGGTCGGACCATGCATATCGACTTCACCTCCAATATTTCTGTTAAGTCCCAAAATGAATTTCCTAATCTGGGATCGTTCATCTTTATGATAGATGGGGACATATCGAAGAAATCGAGTAAACTGCTCCCAGTACTCGTTGACTAACATGGTCCCTTGCCTCAATTCTTGAAAGTCAGAGAGTTTTTGGTCATAATAGAGTTGTGGCAACCATCGCTTGCGGAAAATCTCGACAAACTCTTCCCAAGTCAGCTTCCATGAACTTATGTTAAGTTCCAACTTTTTGTTCATCCACCAATTAGAGGTTTCACCTGCTAATTGGTATGCTCCCCATGCTGCTTTAGTCACCTCATCATAGTTCCTTATTTCAAAGTACTTCTCCTTTTGGACTAGCCAAACTTCGACTTCATCGCCACCTGCACTGCCATCAAACTTTGGCGGTATTATCTTCTTCATGTTACGAGATAGCTCTGTGGACACTATCTTCCTGTTCCTTTCAGCAGAGTTGGTTGATGACTTTTCCCTATCATTGTGGTTTTCACCACGTCCATGAGACAAACTTTCGCCTTCTGTGTTGTTGATGGTTATTTCCTTCTCCAATCTGTCTTTCTCTCTTTCATTTTCCAGACTGGTTAACCTTGCCAAAATCAAGTCGAGTGTTGCTTCTACACCGGTGGTTCTTTGTTCCTCTTCACAACTTGTACCAGGATTATTTCTTGTCCTTTCATACACTTTCACCATGTTTTAAAAGCTTGACTTAAACCTGAATGTTTAATACAGTTAGCCTAGTTATACTTTTAACTATCATTTGGTAAAACATATAAGCATACATTCACAAGATTTTCATGCAAGTTTTGGTTTACCATTTTCGCTTATAGACTATAATAATATATTGCACATTCGCTCAACTAAATGTTTCAAAGTATGATCATGGTTTACACAACCCTATCATTTATTTGCTAAACTGAAATACCCTTTCAGGATTACTAAGCAACTACTTGTCCACAATATATTATATAAGATCTAAATCTTGTAAGTCAAGTTTTCCAAAAACATTGATTTCTTTGATGAGTTTGTCCACTAGAACATTATGTTAGTTCTACTAACATAGACATATTGATTTGTCTTATGTTCTACCATTTTCCTTTTAGAATTGCAAGAGAGTTTACATGTCCTACCTATGATGACATACGGTCTTCATTTCCTGGTATAATAGACATTACCTTGAGTATGTTACACCCCGATTGTATAGCTATTATCCGACATTTTCCGTTGTCGTTCTGATATCCTAATCTTGACATTCCTCTCCTTTTTCCTTAGAGTCATAAAACTATATTGCAGGATAAGGTGTATACTGGTCATTCTGCCTAACCTTCCTACATAACCTGGTTGCATAATCTTCCGCAATTCTAGGTAATATCATAAATTATTTTTCTTTCACTTTTCCTAAGTTCTTTTCTCTTGCCGTTGCAGCACAAGAACTTTTCAACCATTTTCTTTTGATAAGGTTTACACATTGTTGCATAATGAGATCATAGGTTTCAGTGCAAAACCTGGCAGCTCTGATACCACATGTAATGACCCCATCCTTGGGTAAATTAAATTTTTCCCAACATTTCATTTCAAACATATAAAAGTAACAAGCAACAAAGACATTACAATAAAATTCTTCCTTTCTTTATTGATAAATACTTGCAAGTTACAATATATATTTCCACATGAATTCCTTTTTCATTGCAAATATAAATCAGAGTACAAAAGTAAAACAATTACATACCTAGCTCGTAATCTTTTGCACAAATAGTAGTAAGACGGTCTAGGTTCCCTTCCTTTCAAATCTTGGTGTATTCGTTGCCTACTGTGGAGGAGAAACATCACTTAGGCGCTTTTCCACCAACCACGGACTGTTAATGCGGTCCCCCGCACATCTATCATTCGATAGATGGCCCTCCCTTCGAACGAAGGGATTGGTAAAGTATCCGGCTGCAACAACCCAACTGAGCATAGTTTTGTGTCCTATTCACAACTAGAACCTTGATATTTCACAATATCATACTAGTACAAGGATCACGATGAACTGACAGTGAAGTCTCAACTATCTCACATCTAAGTGGATGTCGTACATTTCACTACTTTGGCCAAAGTATTCTCATTCAATACTTCGAATGAAAGTCATCTATCATATACACTACTCAGGGCCGATTTGACTTAAGGCTATCTTACACTACGCATAGGCTAAGTCCTTCACTGGATTGTCAATCATCCCAGACTATCCTACATCAATCTAATCTAAGACAACAAATATAGGTTCAAGTCCTTCACTGGATTATCAATCATCCTAGACCAACCTACGACATTCTAACTTACTAGAAATAATCTAGCTTGACAAGAAATTCATTCTTTCTCTCCTATTTCGGAAATCTTTATCCTAGGAGTTCCTTAGCTTATCTCAGTTAATCTAAAACTCTAAGTTGTTTGAATATACTTTGTCTTATGTCCTTATCATACCTAGATTATGATAACTAGATTATCCTTATTCTCCATAAATGGAGATCAAGCAGTATACACACAAATGCAATTTCATCCAAATAATTTCCTTTTCCCAAAATGAAGTGGAATAACAGTTTCCCCTTTTCCCTTATTTAAAATTGCACACAAGCCAATTCTATCAAATGCATTCAAACATTCCTCTGTAATTCAGACAAGCTATTCCTTCATAAAGCAAACAAGCTATTTCTTTTAGCCTATGCAGTCATACATAGAAAATTGATTTTCTCTTTTACTTGTTTGGTCTACTTATACTACAATATCATTTATTGCACAAGTAAACATGCAGTTCCATCTATTTATAAATTAAAGTAGAGATACTAAGAATAAGACACTCATGCCTGTTTCCTTAGCTGGCCTCCTTGCTGCTTGTAAATACTTCTGATATAGTTAGTAGCAGGTTGACAGCTCCCTTCGTTTCTTCCTTTATTAAATTCCTCAATCTCACTACTCCTTTCAAATTTAAATCTCTAAGCTAAAGCTCAAATGGGGTATAATTTTGGAAATGCAACTATTTCTAATTCCCAAATTGATTCCTACAGCAGGTGCGCATATGTAAGTATGCAGCAATAAATTTCTCAAGCTTTAATAGTACGGAAATGGCAAAATGGCTCAGTGAAGCAATTTTGGATTTAGCAATGGCAAGAAGTGAATTGGTAAAAATGCCAAGGAGAAGAGCTCCATTTATAGGATTCAAATTCTCATGCCATGCTACATTTTTGGCATGAGAATCGACACCTTACATATTTGAAAATGTCAATTCATGAAGTGGCAGCAATTTAGTTACCTACTTAGCAATTTCAAGATGATTTGACCTTTATCCAGGGAGAATATTTCAACTCACACATGGTAAAAATACAGCTGAGAGACACCTACAGGTGTACTCAGCCAGGGCATCCAAAAATGGCGGATTACATTCTTTGCAAGAAAACGTCCTAGTAAAAACGCGCCCCACCTGGCCTATCTTCAAGCCTCCTCACGCATTCATAGAACGGTGTCTTTGCAGGCCGCGACTTGGTCTCTTGGGCGCGCGTGTTTGCAACCGCGCGAGATTTTCCCTCTCTTCAAAGTTTCGACCCTTTTCCAATAAACATTTGAACTTTGGCATGTTTTCTCTTCTTTTCCACGGTGAATGAAATTTACAATATTTAGCTTTATTTCATAGCTATCAAATATTCGATAAACCTCATATGATTTCCATTGTTAAAAACATTTATTTTCCCATGATATATTTCATACGATTTTTACCAAATGGCTAAGAAAACTAATTCATTTATTTTCTCATGGTAAATTCTACATATTATTTACCAAGTGACTATAGAAGTCTAAGTCTTTTATTTCCCAAGATTTTATTTATTTCCAAATAAATATATAGTATTGTTTCACCAAAAATTCACTATATAATATTAACTCTAATTAAAAGATTTAAATCTTTTAATTTTTACACTTTAGAGTTTTAAAAATATTTAGCTAGATACATTTATATATTTTCATATATAAATATTATTATAGTTTTTCTAAATATTAAACATATAAATATTAAAATACTCGAGTATTTTAATATAACTATAATAATAATATATATAATTACATATATAAATATATTTATATTTAACAAATATAAATATATATACATATTTAATTGTCGAATACATATATTGCGAACCAATCATCATACTTTCAATATATATATCTATGTATATATGTATATATAAATTCCAGGCAAATATTTAATATTCCACATTATCAGACGTATGCTTATAAACATATATATACTACAGTATAATCCTCTATGTACACGTATATGTACGTATATCATATCGATACATCCGTGTGACAAGTCCATTAGCCAATTACGCTTGTATCAATATGTTTATACTTACAGATACGTATATATACTATACATGTGTTTGTATGCTTACTTCCGACGTTCACATCCAAACATGATACCACCATGATGATCATAATCTCACAATCAAGCACAAGGATAAACTTCACACACAGAAGCATTCAAGACCTCTACTTGCAAGACATACAAGCTATGGATGACTTACCTTATCCTCATACAAAACTGACTTGATTTACTCAGTCTAAGGTGAGTGTGTGTATGCTCAATTGATTTACTTTACCGGTTACCCGACCAAGCTCCTCTCTCGAGTGATGTCTCCCCTCCGCCTGGAGGAATGGTTCATGTACCTGCACCCATAGACATACAATCTCGGCAGTTACTTGTTCACAACATTAACAATATACTAAACATCTTAAGTTAGAATATTCACAACTCAAGAACTTGCATGCAACATTAAACAAGAATTACACCAATAGAAGTATCAATCAAATGAGACAATCATTTAAATAGCACACATTCATTTTGATAACAAAAACATGTTTTATTCATCTCAAAGATTCAAACATTACATTCAATTGCCCTGTGCAATAGTAGCTATACAATCGGGGTGTAACACAACAAATGGTATCAAAGCCGTGGTCACGGGTTCAAATCCCCTTAGGTGATGCTGAGCGGGGGATTGTTGGACTAATCCCTAGCGTCTCCCTTCAGATTTGAGACATGGACTTATCGCTTCCCGTGGATCCGTTTATCTTTGGTGTTTGTATCGGGTGTTAACAAGTCAATCTTTTGGGGCAATGGCAAACATGTTCCAACAAGCAAGGGATGTAAATGCTATTAAATACACAAAGTTTCTGTAAAGATAAACCCTATTAAATACAGATTCCTTTAGACAGTCTTCGTTTAATCCTCACCATGTTTCCTACCTTGAATAAGTTGTATTTAGAAATTAAGTGTGGGTGCTATCATGGCACTTGTACTAAATAGGTAATATTCTAAATGTGTATCTTTTGTGCTCAACATATTCACTTGTGTAAGAGAAGAATGTATAATTGTACAGTCAGCAATCTCTTGTTCACTTGTGTAAGAGAAGAATGTATAATTGTAAGAGAAGAATGTATAATTGTACAGTCAGCAATCTCTTGTTCACTTGTGTAAGAGAAGAATGTATAATTGTACAGTCAGCAATCTCTTGTTCATGTTCTTGTTTCTTGTCTCCTCTTTTGTTCACTGGTTTCTTCTTTTGGCTGCGAGCATACGTAAACAGTTGACATCAATTCTAGAACATTGTAGACTTGATCTATGATTTTAAGTTTGAGCTCCCTTGTTATGATCTTTTAATACTTAAAATGACAAGATTTTTTCTCCTTAACATAGCATTTTATCTTGTGATTGATTGGTGACCATTGCAATTTTAAAAATAATTTACTGCTAGGATGTCCCTCAATTGTGCAATAGCTTCCATTTTCATTTGCTTATTTTATTGCAGAATCCAGAACGAGCAGATGAATGGTTGCTTGGAGAAGTTTCAAGAGCTGTACGTATAATTTCAATCTGAAATGTGTGGAAATTCAAGCACAAATTAAAATTCCTCAAAAATGCTTACTATTTAACCATTGAAATTATTTTACTTGATTCTGCAAACATTTAATAATATTTATAACTTATGTACTCTTGAAAATTAAATTCTCACAATGTCTTTTCCTTGACAATATTTTCAGTCATATGATCCAAATGCAGTGATTGTTTTGGAGAGCATAATTGACCTCAAGTTGTCTCTTCCAATAAACTATCTATTGGAATCCTATAATAAAATGGTTTTGCTTATTCAGGTACATAAGTCAAGTCTTCATGATATTATTTCTTAAGAGCGTTGTTGTATACATTTCAAATGCTAAACTCTTAAAAAGTCTAATTAGTTTAGACATCTATTCCACACAATAAGGGATCATTATATACAAAGTTTCTGTCTCGATGTCTGGAATTGGCATGAACTTCTTGTTTTGAATCTTTAAAAACAATTTCAGGGAGACAAAGATCCATTATTCCAGTCCAAGTTAAGATCAACCATGCTTAAGCAACAGTGCAACAAAGTTGTTGTTAGGAATGTCAATGCAGGTAATGCTATTTTGGAAGAGAAATTATATCGGCAGTTCATCTCCTTTAAGTAAGGTTGCATTAAAAAGTTTCATTAGGAACAAGTTCTGTAAACAATACCTTTTTGTAGTTAGTGCTTTAAACTGTGAAGGAAGTAATTTGTCCACAAAAATCCTAAGAAAATGCATGTTGTGGCTATGCATCACAGGTCATTGTCCTCATGACGAAATCCCTGATGAAGTGAATTTGATCATTGACAACTGGATTCAGCAGATTGAGGTCTCAGAGAACAGTGCAAGTGCAGAAGGAGCAAATACATATGAATTCATCTCCCAAAAATGAGATTATTCCAGGTTCTTTGGGATGATCAACTAGCTAGATTCCCTTAATTAATTTAGTATTACATGAATACATCACATAATCATAAGTAGAGTGGGTATAGTGTAAGTAATTTATTCTTTACCAATCTCATGTGTGCAGTAAATAGCAGCAGATTCCTGAGCTTCATCAGATAACTCGGTGTTTATCATTTAAAAAAGCAATATTTTTTAATTATTCACTTGGAATTAAAGCCTATATTGTGTGTCTAAAAACAAAAATATATGACGAGAAACAATGATTTAAAAATAGTAAAGCAAACTTAATGTTTTGTATAATAATATAATAGAAAATATAACATTAAATATACAATATGCATGGATGAACAGGTGGTCTAGCCAAAAGTGGAGAAGGGAAGTACGATTACCCAAACCTTTTGTTGGATATTTGATCCAAAGCAAAGTTATTTTTAGTTTTTGGACTTCAGGAATATTTAGTAAGCGTGAGGCATGCATCTCATTTGAGACACCCTCACATTTAGAAATTGGGAAATTAGAGATATAGGGAAAATAAGACATCAGAATGGTAGAGGACTGTGAAAGGTTGTGATGGTGGATGACTTTCTATAGCTTGCCATCTTTATACAATGCAATACTTTTTAACTAGGTAAACTGCCTATGGACACCGACTGTAATTTTTTCTTGTCTCACCAACCAGAGCTTGCAAGTACTTTTGCTGGAGGTGCAGTTCACACCCAAACTCGCCACTCAGCAAAACTGATTTTTCATGAGTTTGCAGTGCAGACTGGCAACGAGAACTCAGTGAGTTTACCACACGAACTCATCGGATGCAAAATGATAGTCTGATGCGAGGAAAATGTAAAAAACACCTGAAAATTTGTGGTTCTTTTTTGGAACTTTGGCCATGCCATTTCCTCACACAACATTTGCAAGTTTGTTTGAATGAATTCAACAAGTTTAAACTAGCTTTGAGTTCAAGATTCTAAGTCAGAATTGTTTTCTTGTTTTGTTTTGTTTGCTAGAAGGATTTTTTTTTCTAAAATATTATCTTTAGGTTTTAAAGCATGCTTTGAAAGCATTAAATTTAATTTTCACAAATTTTAATATTGATTTAAGTTATTGATTATGAAAAAATGTTGGTTTTTTTTTTTTTAAAGTTAAGGTTTAAGATTTGTGGTATTAAAAATTATTATTTTGTTTAAATTATTTCATAGTATTGTCATTTTGTTTACATTCATGTTTAGGGTTTGTATTGTTATTTTTTAATTTTAAACATTATTTTTTGTATTTAAACATGTTATATTAAAAAATATTAGCATACAATGGTATTAGCATTAGAAAGTGGACGTTGACCTATTGTTAAAGGTCATAATCATATGGATGCCACTTGACAACATGGCATGCAAGCGTCAAATTTGGACATTATTGTTTGCAACTACTATGAGAAGAGGGTTTTGGAGTCATCATCACCTCAAGTATTGTCTTGCACCAATTGTGATGTCAAATTGTGTCCTAATGTTGCAAATAAGGTAGAATAAGAGATGCAAGCAATTCTTGTATTCTTGGATCAGATTAAATTAGAGAGGATGAAGACAAACACAACCATAACAACTATTAATCCCAACTTGCAGCAAGAAACATAGATGATATTATAGAGATTGTAAGCTCTACTTGTTGTCCATGCATTTGTGGCACATCCACCTCATTAAGCTTGAGTAGAGCCCAATAATAGGATTTTTTATATCTCGAAACACATCTAGAGCACAACCTTTGCTTCAAGGCACAATGTGGAACAAGAAGAATCCCAAGGAAATGAATAAGACTTAAACTAATTTTTGGTATTACAACAACCTTCTTTTCAACATGGCAAAGAATCCATATTAAGAGTATTTGGTCACGATGTTGATAGTTGGACATAAAGGGTATTGTTGAAATTTCAATCACAATTACTAATTACCTAATGCTTTGAGAACATTGAATTAATCATGCAAATCATTAAAATTCAATCTACAAAAATGAACACAAGTACACAAAAAAATTGCAACTTGAAATTTGCTTTGCATTGCTTTGAAAGCTTATAAGGAAACCTCCACAATTGTCAAACTAACAATTGCATGGAATTATTATAATGTATTGAGTTATTAAACTTGTATCTTGCATATATCTTTATACTATTTAGTTATAAATTCTAATAGCATTATTATCTCACACAAGAGATGGCTTGGAAGATAAGTCTAAATCATTAGTGCGTATCCACACTTTAGTAGACATAATTAACTAAATAAAAAAAATCACTTTTTCACTTAAGTGAATTACAAAATAAAATAACTTGAACTACTTGCACATTCATACTAAACCTATGTAGAAGTTTTGAATTGAGTTAAAAACTCAACACTCGTTCTTAACAAGGAAGTATAAACCAATCTAAGTTTGTATTTGCATGCTTCAAACTCCCCCTTTACTAAGGGATTGGTCAAAATATTAGTTAATTGTTGATCCACTGCTTCTTAGAGGCTAGAAGACTCAATGATGTTACTCATCAATGCTATGCAGTTAGGAAACTTCTTTGGAGGCCTACTTAGAGTAGTTTAAACCTTATGATTAACCTTTCTTGTAAACATTATATCCTTATCAAACTAAGATTAAAATCACTAAAATGGCTCTTAAAGTCAACAAGTGGTGACCTATAGGGAAGCCTTGTTTTCTCTTGTTAGCCAACAAGATGGCCTTGTCCACTTGGGGTGGCCTTACCTGTGTTAGACATTTAACTCTATTTTTTTTGTGAGGTTGATTTAGTAAATTTAAGGCCTACTTAGATTTTTTCACTTTCTCTAAATATTTTGGAGAGTTCTAATTAGCAAATTTAAGGCCTAGATTGGTTTTGTCGCTTTCTATAAAACCCTACATATTTCTCTAGAAATTACTTGCATTCAAACTTTTGCGAATAGAAACCCTGTATAAACAAAGGTTAAAGGGGGAGTCTACCTAAGTCAATTCTCTTGTGGGATTTCAAGCATGCATCCACTTTGAAAAGATGTTAAAAAAAAGTGTAATACCTATCTATAAAACATAAGTCTAACTCACATCATAGTCATCAAAATCTACAATATTGTTGTAAAGGGTTCATGGAAGCACAACTTGACAAGCAAGGTGGGGGAAAGATTTTGGAAACAAGGTTTGAGAGTGTTAGAGAGGACTAATATAGGAATGAGAAACCTTAAGTCTAAAGCACTATAATAGAGGCATGGTATGGTAATGGATTGTAACTTCAAAAGGTGGTATAAAGAGGCTTAGAATCACAAATCCTATGGAAAATACACATAAATGATGATATTTATCCATGATGGATAAAGGAAAATGATAAAGGAGCATTTGAAGGTTTACAATTTTGAAGCACAAAGTGGGTTGATAAAGCGTTTGTTAAAAATCAAGTGGAAATGACTCAAAATTATGGTAAATGCATGAATAAAGGTAATGGGGAGATAGAAAAAATGGATCAAAATGATTATAGAAATGAATGATGAAGGATTAGATGAATGTGGGGGAGAGAGAGGAATAATTCCTTATATAAAATAATAAAATAATTCTATTTTCATAAAAAACCTTGAAAAATCAACCACCTAATCTCAGTGATCTTGTTGCAACAATATCCAATTGGAAAAATAAAAATTATTGGAGACTTTGGGAATAAAGATAACACTCCTAGAACTTTTATAGCAATGTTGGATTGTTTTCTATGAGTAGAAATAGCCAAAAGCTTGTGACCAACTCAAACTTTCTCTTTTTCTATGTTAAAATGAGGCAAAGGCAACTAGTTTTAATGAATTTGCTTTGGATTTCAAATATCAATAATTAGTAGGTGGGAATCCTTAGTAATTAATTACCTTGGATTTGAAGTTTATGCCAAGAGGAGAGAAAGGCATGGTTGCTCTACTAGGTGGTAAACTATGGGAAATGTCCACAAATGAAATTTAAGCTCAATTTCCTAACAAATGTCAAGCTCAAAGGGGGTCATTTAGTAGTATGTGTCCTCATTAATTTTGTGCTTATTAAGACACGTTTTAGGAATATGATGGAGCTAGGCACAACATTTTAAGGTTTGACAATGGGCTAATTGGGGTTAAATAATAGGAAATTAAATGTGGGGGTTAAGACATGGGATGGGGATAAAAATTAAATGATGGAAACACTTAGAAAGTATAAGTTCTGTAGTAACAAAAAAAATCCATTTTTCCTTAATTTGGGAATAATTAATATTAAATGAGTTATTGTTGCCTTGATTTAGTGTTGTAATTTGTTTTACACATTCACATTAAATTTAGGGCCCTTTTAAACTAAATGGACTTAATTGTGCCTTATTTAGGGTGTTGTAAAATGTATCTTTACACTTTCACACTAATCTAGGGCTTTATTAATTAATTCAGGTTAAATTTTCTTTAATTGGCCCCTTTAATTCAAATCCAAGCCTAATTAATTACAAATTCCAAGGGATAAAACCCGACATTCATAAATGATATTACACAACAATTAATTTTAGAAGGTGTGTGTCCTAGGTTAGTGACCTAGGACTCATTCGCCAAATGGCGAATGGGTCCTCACTTAAACCTAGGACCCCCCCTTGGGATATGTTTTTTGCGGTATTTTAACGATTTCAAATCCAATATTTGATGTCGGCTTGTGATATTTGAATTTCGGGAATTAATGTTATGTATAAATACAAAGCTATTTCACTATGTTTCATCCAAAGACACCTAGCAAATTGAAGTTATCATAAGAGCATTCAAGTGAGCATTATCAAGAGCAATTCAAGATCAATTTCTAAAGCATTCAAGGGTAGATTTATAGAAGATTATTGTAGCAATCAAGATCCATTTCATCATGTCAAAGGCATAATGCATCATGCATGTTGTTGAGCTAATGTGTTGATGTAGCATTCAAGATCCAATTCAAACATTGTTACATATCAAGTTTTATGATCAAGATCTATATCCATTGTGGCCACTTCATGCTAGTTTGCAGATCTACAATCCAAGGTTTCAATTATGGTGTGGTGAGTTGTTACATATTGTTGTTCATTCATTATTCCTTTCATGCTTTACTTCATTTTAAGGTTTAATTACCAAAATGGGCTTTGACCAAGATAAACCCCTATTCCCTAACAAAACAACATTTTCCTCTCTTTTGATGTGTGATTGCAAGTTTTAGGTTGAAGATCATTTGGAGAGAAAAATTGCAAAAGTTTTCAAAGTTGCTAAGAAAGTGTCAAATCATGGAAATTGAGCTACGGGATTTATTTTTGGCTTTCCAACAGTGCTCGACTAGGACCTGGGAGTGCATACATTGAAGAACATAACCAAAAAATTGATTTTCCAAAACCCTAGCCAGGACCCATTCGCCATGGGGCGAACGAGTCCTTAGTGAAGTCCAAAAAAAGCACTTTTTGCAATAGGTTTACAACATTTAACCCTCTTAAAACCTTCCTTTTAACTGTTATATCAGTTAGGTTTTATTTTTTATTCTCATTTATACAATATAGCTTACATAATTGAATGAAATTAGAGTGAAATTAGGTGCATCACATAGTTCCATTTTGGATCACCTATTTTCTTTCATTTCAAGTTCAAGGTTACGAGACTAACACTAGAAAGGGGATATGAATGGCAAGCGATGACATAGGGTAAGCAAAAGTGGTTAAAACAACACAAGTTGCACACACATGGGATATGGCCTAAAATGGACACAAAAGTGTAATAAGAAAGTTGTAGACCATACAAATAATATTATTACAATTTTATAGATGGTTATTACATTGATTCACATACATAGTCACAAAAAATGCTTTTGTGGGTATGTTACATTCAAGAGAAAATTGATTCTAACAAAGGAAGAAAATTTTACTAAGAACCAAAATTCTATACTAACATTAGGATGAATCAAATGATCTGAAATACAATCTAATTGATCCGTTTATAAAGATTATAATTGGAAATGAAGTTAATTATTACAATTTCAATACAAATATCCAATTATCAAAGATTGGTGAAAATATCTATCTTTGTATGAATAATTGCAACTTTATAACAACAGAAATAGAAAATACAAATTATAACAATGATTTTGTGATTTGTTTATAGCCTCGTCCATAGACACTAGCATGTAGCACAAACATCCTCATAGCATGTTGTCATCCTGTACATATAAAAAGATAAAATCTTAGAATGCTTTAAAATTTGTACCTACACAACTAGAGGAAATATCACATAACCACTGTGTACATGAAATATTTAAACAATCAAAATACAAAAGAAATGTATTGAAAGGATTTAACCAAATTGATAAAACATAATTATAAGAAAATAATACATATCACCTAAAATATCATTTTTTTCCACCTTAAATGATGCACACATAAAAGAGAAGAAAATTTTTGGGTTGTTAGGGGTTTGCCTTAGTCAAATCCCAATTTGATTGTTTCCACCTCCACAAACAACCAAGATTGATTCTGATAATATTGATAAAAAAAATATTGAAGATGATTGATTACAAGAAAGATGCAATGCCAATGATATGGAGAATAGATTAGATATATTATGCCAACACTAGAAATATTTGGTTGCTAACATATAAAAGTTGTATGTAATGAGAAGGAGCCAACAAAATGAAATGTGATCACTCAAAAGCTACAAGAGACCTCCAAAATGGATTTCCAAGCTACAAAAATGTTGCCTTACCCAATCTCATCGTGAAAAAGCGACATGAAAGGTACCAAGAGTGTGTTATTTTCTTCAAAGTATGAAAAATTCTTCAAGAAAGTTGTAGAAAGCCAAAGCAAGAGTGTATGACTAAATCCAAAGAGCAAGAGAGTCAATGAAATTTTACTCCTTTACAAAATAACAAGTTGCAATTTTTTTGCCAAACGTGGCTATCACTCAAGGGTGTTACATTTGAAAGGTTCTTAGGAATGTAATCCTCCAACAACCACTTGAATCGTTAATTTTTGCAGGATGCTAGTGCGTTGCACCTATGTTGCGCATGATGCTCTTGTCTGAAAAAAACAAACTCAAAAAGTTTAAAATCATCATAAATTTGTTTTTGATTAATTAAGCAGGGGAAGGGCCCTAATCCCATGGTTACACAACAAGAACAACAAAAAGAGAAATAGGCTGGGAAAAACAACACCAACCACCACCAAAACACAACACCAGACCAACCAAACTAGAACCCAAAATGGCATGCAGGCCAAGTATCCAAAATTGTAACCACATAACCATAATAAGTTTAATCAAAAACAAAATACCAATACTAATCCATATAATAGTACGCAAACCATTAATAAGATTAACCAGAGTCCATTAGGTACATAACCATAACAAAGTTATAATGAAATAGCAATTCAGGATTATAAAACTAAGAAACAAAATTTTCAGAGCAGCCATTATAACCGAGCAAGAGGAACAGTAAAAAGAGAAACAATGTCATTACTTAGAATTGGCAATCAGCTCCCAATATTCACCAATTTGGGACACAAACTCCCTCCAATCTGGGTCATCTTCATCTTCCTGGTCCTTCTTGTCTTCACTTTTCCCCATCTTCTTGAGCATCTTCCTAATCTTAGTTTGTCCAAAGACCACACCCACCATGGCACGACGCATGAGACCATTGGTGACCTTCATTAAGGTGATGATAGTCTTCTCCATGGCGTCCATTTGTACCTGCATAAAAGTTATCCTTCTTTTCATAAAATCAATGTTAGAATCTTCATGAGAATTAGAGGCAATGAATTTGTTCTCAATCATTATTCTCAATTTCATTGGCCTTCATCATAGCAACCCTTGGTTCCTCTTCCCTCCCATTGTCTTCCTCCTCCTTATCATCTTTAGCCTCCTCCAATTCTTCATCTCCCATGTTCCTCCTCATCTTGTATCTTGTACAGTCACTTTTTGTTTGCCCTTTTTTTCCAATGAGGCAACCTTAGCTAAACGCACCAATCTTCGACCCCCACTACTCAAACCCGACTGCCCTTCCTCTGTATCATCTCGTTGATTCCCCTCTTGGTCTTTATTTATGGTAATGATCACACTCTTTTTTTTGTTTGTTTTCAAATTGTTAGCCCTCAATGGTTCAAGGAGCAATGACGAGTGTTTCCACTTCTCTAGGGTGGCCTTGACCAAATCAAACTCAAAATATTTTTTCACAGAAGCTGACTTACCAGCAGGGGTAGAGGGTTTGGAACTATGAGCAACCAATGGGGTGGAATTCATAGGGGGACTATCCCTAGGAGCAATAATCTAAGGCAGAGGCCTAGGGTTAGGCTTTGGATTTGGATTAGTAGCAACTGGGGGATCGTTTTCCACATCTGCATCTTGATTAGGGATGTCCTGCCTAGCAACCAAAGGGTTACCATGAGGGTTATTATCTAGGGCATACTTGTAGAGGGTGAGCATAAGACCTTGGTGCAATTGGGGATTCACACCATTCTTGATATTTTGTTGCAAGGAAGATAACAGGTAAAGGGTAGGTTAATGTGTTCATTATGGTGGATGTGGTTAAGTAGGGGGGAATGATAAGTGTGGAATGTCATGTATCTTCCCTCTAATGTAAAATATCTCATAACGAACATACTATCCAGTGCAAAAGGTGGAAAAAGTTCTAGTCAAGCGTACCTGTTCTGGAACCATGTAAGTTTCTCTTCGTCATGAAGAAAATTATCTACAAATACCTGATAGGCGACTCCACTTTTCTTAGCAAACTTTCTTCCCTCATTCTCTAGACCCGTTACCTCCGCAATGAGCCATCAAACTTTCGTTATAATCTTTCATCGCCTCAAAGAATGAGACCATTCCCGCCCTTCTAAACAACCTCTAGAGGTCAGTATTTTTCTTAAGAGCCAAGCAAATGGGAGGTTCAGTACATTTTCTTGGCCCTCCCATTTTGGAACTCTATAAACTTTATAAAAAATCCTTCTGCAACCCTTTCTTCATACCACCACAACACCCAAACACCAAGCTCGCCTTGCAGAGCACACAACAAAAAATATTTTGATGGTGAACACTTATTAGAATGTTTATTGAGAACCAGCTTACAGAAGAGACCTCTAACACGGTTCCCAAGAAATAATTAGCATGATTATCTTTACTGATAATAAATGTATCCAAATTTTCTATTACAAGTTGATCCTCAATTAAGAGGTGGGAAATGACATTTGGCACTTCGTAACATTGTGATATGACACAAGCCTTAGCAATGAGATTTACCATGTGATCTTGGGTGTTCTTGGGAATGATAGAGAAATTAAATGTCGCACTTGGGGATATCTTCTTAATACCTTTCGTACCAAGATTGCCATCATTAATATTTGAGCCCATTTCATCATCAAATCTAAAAGTCCCCCTATACCAATCCCTTATCACAACCTTATATTTTTATATTTATCTTTTAGCACTTTATCTTTCATTATCGAAGGCAACTGGCTAAACTCCCATCGAGTCCACATATTGCACATGAGGGTCACGTTGGCAGTACTATCAATAGAGTGATTACCTTCCCTGAACACGTGTTGGATACGACAATGAGTAAAGAATCGCATAAGGTCCTTACAGTTGTCAATTATATCCTTTATTTCCCAAGGAACTACAACATCACCTTTCAGAATGTGAACTATTAGTTTCGAGTCTCCTTCCAGGATAACCTTTTGAAAACTTAAGTCTTTTAGCGTCTTAATTCCTCCCCACACTGCCATAGCCTCAACTTTGTTGTTGTTGCAGATACCCAGTTTTTTTCCAAATCCCAATATACAATCTCCAAGTTGATATCTCAGCAAACCCACCGCCCCTGCAATGCCAGGATTACCTTTTGAACACCCGTCAAAGTTGCATTTAATCCATTCCCTTTCAGGAGGATTCCACACTGTAGTCTTCCTAGAGAGAAGATTAGTCCAATTGATATTGATCAGGTCCTTTATACCCCATAGCTATTTGATTCTTATTTCTTAATAAGTGGGAAAAACTTTTGAATAGTTGTACCCACCAACATCCACATTTTCTTGTATCTGAGCCTTAATTGACATACATAACTCCTGGTTGTTTCTCTCAGTTTCCCTAAAAATCCTATAGTTACTTTCCTTCCAAATTCCCCATGTTATGAAAGGAGGGGCTTGGTTCCAGAGGTCCAATATTATCTTGTGGGAGTAAGTACTAAAAGACCAGCCTTCAACTAAATAATTAATGGTTGGAGGGAAAACCCAATTAGTGAGCAACAAAGGGAGGAAAAAGGACCAAACTTCTTTAGAGAACAAACAGTGAAAGAAAAGATGCATAGCAGTCTCTTCTTCCTAATTACATAAGACACATCTATTAACTAACTAGAACCCCCTTCTTACAACATTATCAATAGTTAAGATTCTGCCATGGGAGGCTACCTACCAAAAACAATTAGCTTTAGGAGTTAGGTTTTTTATCCACACCTTCTCCCAATGAAGATATTTGCAATCAATTAGAGGTTTCTCCAACTCCTTATAGGCATTTTTGACCGAGAAGAATCCAAATGGGTTCTTAATCCATAGCCATTCATCTTTCCCATCTTTAGAGAACCAAGTTGCCTCCCCAATGAGGTTGTTTAACCTTTGTACCACAGGCTCCCAGTTGTGTTGTCTTTGACCTCTCAAATTGACTCTCCTAAGCAAGTTGTTGAATTCAATCCATTTTGGTTTATCTGCCTCCCAATTAAAGTAGTCTTCCACCTTTTTCCACAAATTCTGGTCAAACTTTGTTTCAGGGGGTTGAGGCCATCTATTGAAGAGAGAGGGGGCTCAACAATCCAAGATTCCTTCCAAAAATCAGTATCCTTTCCATTGCCAATACGCTTTCTCACACCCAATTTTAGCACACTTTTGGTTTTGATAAGGTCGTTCCAAAAGACAAATCCATAAGGCAGATTAGAGGAAGTGAGGAAATAGCCAGGTTAGTTGTTCCTAAGGTATTTAGCTTGGAATATCTTAACCCAGTCCTTAGTTCCCTCCAAAAGGCTCCACCCCATCTTGGCAGTGAAAGCTTTGTTGAAGAGCTTAATTCTCATTATCCCCAATCCACCAGCATTTTTGGGGTACACACTTTCTCCCAACCAACCAGCACCAGTTTGTTTTTTTCTTCAGTGCCAAACCACATGAATCTTCTCTAGATTTGTTCAATTTTTTCCACAATAAAGGTTGGGATTCTAAACAAAGATAAATAGTAAACCGAGATGTTTTGAAGAGAATCTTTTAGCAGTTGGATCTTCTCAGCTTGACTTAGGAGTTTACCTTTCCATCCAACGAACTTTTTTTGGACTCTTTCAATTAAGTGATTCCAATAAATATTTTCCAGTTTTCTAGAAACTAGAGGAAGACCAAGGTAAGCAGCAGGCAAAACAGCTTCCTGGAAACCCAAGATACCCACCATTCTCTCCTTCACAATGTGATCAACATGGAAAAGGTATAACTTACTCTTATTATAATTGATATATTGACCCGAGGTAGAAGCATAGTCATTTAATATTGATTTCCATTGATTGGCTTCACCAACAGAGGCTTCACCAAACAAAATGGTATCATCAACAATATGTTGATGGGAGTCAAGCGGGAGGGACGAGGCAGTCTTGACTCCTTTTAGCACTTTAGAATCAATGAGTTTTTGAATATTCCTTCCAAGGACCTTTGCAACAATTATAAACAGATAGGGGGAGAGAGGGTCTCCTTGTCTAAGACCACGACCACATGAGAAGAAACCCTGGGGGACTCCATTCACTAAAACTGAGCACTTTAGCGTAGTAACATAAGTAGTGAGCAACTTGAGGAATCTTCCATCAATCCCAAATTTCTTAAGAATGACAAAAAGGAACGGCCAGGAGACTCGGTCATAAGCCTTATATATGTCAATTTTCAAGGTCATCCCCAATTTTTTAATTAGGTCCATTAAGTGAAGGATTTCATGGGTTGTTATGATAGCATCCAAGATGTTTCTACCTTGGACAAATCCTTTCTAGTTTGGGGCTATCATTTTACTCAACACAACTTTTAGTCTTAACACAACTATCTTTGAGAAGATTTTACACACTATGTTACACTGACTAATGGGTCTAAATTCCTGCATGTATGAAGCATCTTCCTCCTTAGGGATAAGGGCAATGAATGTGGCATTCATTTGATTAAGAAGCCTTCCTGATCTAAATAAATCTCTAGCTACATTTAACAGGTCAGTATTCACAAAATCCCAATAAATTTGGAAAAAGGTCGAAGGAAACCCATCCAACCCTGGGGCTTTGTAAGTCCCAAAGGAAAAGACAACCTATTTAACCTCCTAGAGAGAAACAAATTTGGTCATAACCTTTAGGTCCTACTCAGTAATAACTTTAGGAATCACTTCAAGGATATCATCAAATAACTTATTAGCATCCCCTGGTTCATTCTGGAAGGATGAGTAGAAGTTCACAGCTTCCTCAACTATTTCTCTTTTAGTAGTCACCATTGTACCATCCTCTTTCTTAAGTTGGCTTATCTTGTTCATGTTTCTATGTTTCATAGTGGACTAATGGAAAAAATAAGAAAAAAACCCAATATTATGAATGGAGGCAAAATGCCTAAAGAATAATAGAAAGAGAGAGAGAGTTTCAACCTTAGGCTTGCTTGCTTGAGTCTTGAAAAATGAGAGGAGAGGCACCTCAATAAGTAGAGGTGAGAAGGAGGAGTTAGAATGTAACTTCCAACTCATTGGATGCCACCATTCATCTATGTGTGTGCAAAGTGTCACCTCTTAAGGAGGTGGTTATAAATATTCTTTAATAAAGGAATTAAAAAATAAGTCATCCTCGCACATGTGTGAGATGACAAAAAAGATAAAAGACTTGTAGGGATTCCTTTGGAATAATCCTACAAGTTAATAAAAAAATGCATTTAAAAAATAACTTTTACCAAGTAAAGATTAATCTTCTAACATCCCCCCTTAAGCTTTACTTGGGGAGGTTACATCAAACCTTTCAATGGGTTGTAATCCAAGATTTTTACAATGAATGAGAAATTTATCTTTACAAAGAGCTTTAGTGAGAATATCTGCCACTTTATCTTCACCTTTACAATACATAAGAGAAGTTTGCTTGTCTTCAATTTTCTCTCTAATGAAGTGATGTTGAAGAGCAATGTGCTTGGTCCTTGCATGAAAAATTGGATTCTTTGCTAAAGCAATAGCACTTTGATTATGACAATATAAAGGAGTAGGATCCATTTGAGGTAGACCCAAGTCTTCAAGTAATCTTCTTAACCATAGTGTTTCTTTGGATGCATTAGTACTACCTTTATATTCAACTTTTGTAGAACAATGAGACTTGATAAAATCATTTTCACTATGCTTAACATCACTAATCAAAATGTGAGAACTAGAAGTGATAATTAAATCATCAACATATAAAAATAATAATAACAATATCATTTTCACTATGCTTAATATATAAATTTGGATCATTTTTACTTCTAATGAAACCATCAGATAGAAAGAAAGCATAGCCCAAACTATAAAATGTCAATATATAGACATAGCAATAATAGATCTAGTTTTTTTCTCACTACATCACTGTATTGTAAAGGGAAATTGAATCAAGATTAATAATAAAGGACTTGGAAAAATTGGTCCTAAAGATGGTTTTTTTTTAAAACCATAATGCCTTCAATAAAATAATGAAATAGAAAAGTTTCAAGAACTTGATCCCCATCAATTAAGAAAATAGATCTAAGTTCATCATAAATAAGTAAGTGCATACCATCAAAGTGGATGGAAATATTTTTCATGGGTCCCAAAAAAAACTCCAATGAGATTTGATAAAAATATATGATTCATTATAGATAGGGCTCCCTATGCAAGATTACTACAAATGTGACTAGTGCATAAAATATATATGTAAAGGCTCCATTGAGACTTGATAAATAGATTAATTTGCAAGACATATATAGATGGAATAAATCCATTAAGAAGGAAAATATTGCAATGAGCTTTTAATTCTCAAAACATATATAGATGAGATAAATCCATCAAAAAGACAAATTTACCAATAAAAAAAATCTCTTTATCAAAACAACATAATTGTAGATGAGAAAGAAACACTAGGTTTGTTTTAAATATTGTAATAGATCAAGCTTTAGGTAGAGAGAATGATAATTTCTCACAAAGTGTGATAGAAAGATCTCAGAGATATATTTAAATATGAAGGAGCACAAATCAAGCCACCTTGAATTAAAAAATTAATATTGAAAAAATTGTGATGGAAAAATGAGAATTGCATACTATGACGTGAAGGATTGTTAAGTGAATAAGTCATTAAGACGATATTCATGCATTCATGACTACATGAATATCCTCTTTTCATATTCCAAATATAATTGAGTAAAACAAGTATACTATTATTGGGTTGATCAAGTCCATTAATAAAGTACTTGTGAAGTTATTTAAAAAACAAACTTTTTATGTGAAGTAACATGTTGAGATGCACCTAAATCAATAACCCATTCAGAGGGTTTAGAAACATTAAAACTACATGTAAAAGCACGTCTAGATTGATTACCATTGTTATGAAACTGTTGATTATTTTGATTCATAGGCTTTTTGTCATTTTGCTTTTTAAAACAAGTATTTTGCCAATGCCCATCCTTATTACAATAAGTGCAATGTGGTCTCTTAGAAGAGTTAAACTCTCTATGATCATTGCCATTATTATAATGAGGTTTGGAATTATAATGTTGTTGTTTAGAATGAGGTTTAAAATTTTGCTTATGATTAGACAAAAAAGCATGTCCATTAGACTTAAGAGTGCCAAACTAAATTAACTTAGCTTCTTCTTGTCTTAATAAATCACGAAAAATATCATAAGTTAATTGAGTAGTTAAAAAATGAATAGCTAATTGAGCATGAATATTAGTAATGAATTGTTGAAACTACCTAGGAAAACACTTTTTAAGAATAAGATGAACTAATCTAAGATTATCTAATTTGACTCCTAAAGCATGCAATTGACTATTTAAAGCATCAAATTTCAATAAAAATTCATCCATAGATTTAAAATCAAAATACCTCAAATCTTCAAGTTGATCTTGAATTTGAATTTTTCTTGATTCATTTGAACTATCATAAATTGTTTTGAGTTTGTCCCATGCTCCATAGGCAGTTGTACATGTCCCAATGTGAACATAAAGTTTGGGTGACATGGAGATACCTATGAGGCCAAGGGCTTCCTCATTTTTAAGATTCCATTTTTTGATTTCATATTTGGATGCAGATGAACTTGGTTTAGATTTAGGATCCATAGCAACATCTAAAAGATGTTTAAACCAAACTAAACTAAAATTTATAAAATGGATTGTTATAAGAAAAGATTAATAGAAATTTGGATGCTCCATGCAGAGGAGAGCGTTGCACAAGGTTAACAAAGCGAAGCTTCTTGTAGAAGGGAAGCAATGATGGTGGCGGTTATAAGAGGTCGCGGTGGCAGAGCAAAAGGTCTCAATTGCAACAAGGCTATGACTTGCAAAATGCTGAAGCCCTAAAAAAAATAGGGTCTTTTTATATTAATTATTATTGTTTTTTTTAATAAAACTTTCAAATGAATGTTGAATAAAAAACTACAAACCTACAAACAAAAGGTCGGGTTTTAAATTTTTTTAGATTTAGATATTTTTATCAAATGAATAAAATGAGGGTTTTGATTTATATATATATATTAAAAAAATAGATATAGCTATTTTTTGAGATCTAAATAAAAAATCTTAAACTATAGTTAGAGCTCAAAAAAAAGATTTTTTTAAAGAAATTTGAACATGCAGAATATAAAGAATTTTTTTTTACAGATTTGTAAAAAAACAGAGTAACCTTTTTCTAAAAATATTTTTTGAACTAGGGTTAGATCCCTAAAAAAATTGATTTTTTACAAAATGTAAAAAATAGTGATTTTTTTTTTAGAGATTTAGCCTAATATTCCAAAAAAAATTGCAAAACTAATGAACTACTAATTTTTTTATAAAAAAACAACCCTTTATTAGAGGGTTTTTAATTTTTTATGCAAAAATAAAACATGCATACAAATTATACAGATTTGAAACAATATTATAAATAAAATATCCTGCATAAGAGGGTTAGGAAAACTTAAAATTTAGAAAAATAGGCTAACCCTTATTGGGTATTTTTGTTTCTTATAAATAACACTAAATGCAAACAGATTAATTGATATATGAAATTAGAAACTTGAAATTCCTGCATAATAAAAATAGGCTAGAAGACAAAAACAACCAAGATTAGACACTTTCTCTTCTTCTCCTCTTTGAGAGTGTCCCCAATGGTGTGCTGAAAAATCTGGTAAACCTTCAACAATGTAGCTCACTAACTATTAGTAATACCAAGCTCTAATACCATGAAAGGAAATATAAAAGAGCAATGGAAAGTACTAATGAATGAGCAATTGTTTGAAGGAAAGAGATTACCAAATAGATTGAAATAGCCAAACCAAGCACCACCAAAGCAAGACAGACACAAGAATTTGTTAAGGGGAAAAAACAAGAAAAAACCCCAATATTATGAATGGAGGAAAAATGCCTAAAGAATAATACAAAGAGAGAGAGAGTTTCAACCTTCGGCTTGCTTGCTTGAGTCTTGAAGAATGAGAGGAGAGACACCTCAATAAGTAGAGATGAGAAGGAGGAGTTAGAATGTAACTTCCAACTCAATGGATGCCACCATTCATCTATGTGTGTGCAAAGTGTCACCTCTTAAGGAGGTGATTATAAATATTCCTTAATAAAGGAATTAAAAAATAAGTCATCCTCACACATGTGTGAGATAACAAAAAAGACAAAAGACCTGTAGGAATTCCTTTGGAATAATCCTACAAGTTAATAAAAAAATACATTTAAAAAATAACCTTTACCAAGTAAAGATTAATCTTCTAACAAATATCCTCAGCTTCCTTTGGCTTCATACCTTGCTTCATTCCAGGGATAAGAAATCCTTCCCCTGGGGTCATTTCCTCGCTTTCCTTACATCCCATGACCATAAAAATAGCATGAGGCTCTTGACAAGCAACATCCTGGTCCATGGAAATTTCAATATTCGAAGGGGGGGGATTTTTTAGGACTACAACACCATCCAAAACATTATCATCCTTATTGAGGGGAACTTCAATATCAACCTTGGAATCCTTGATCTCCAACTCGATTAAGGATTGATTGTCACCATTAAACACATCTTGAGGCCTCTTATTACATGAGTCAATAAGGTGGCAAATTTCTTACACGATTGGAAAACTGCCTTGAATTTTTTGTACTCAAGAGGTTGGGACCAATTTCCAAACTCTGACTTAAGGAGCATTGTGGTAGGCAGAACAGTGTTAAAAGCTACATTAACACAAATCCAAGCATAAACTAAATGATTCTTTTCTTGGGTTATCTTATCAACAACCAGGAGGCTTCCAAAAGAGTTGGCAATCCCTTATAAGATGCCCAACTCCCAAAACTCAAGGGGTATTCCAAGAAGGCATACCCATGTAGGGGTCGTAGCACCTAAGTCAATAGAAGGGTCAAAGCCTATTTTCCATTTACACAATGAGAGGAAGTTCTTGAAACTAGCATCAAAAGCCCAAGGACCTCCCGTTAAAACCTTTAACATATCCTCGTATACAAAAAAGGAGAAAAAGAAGATATCTTTGGGCGTTGCACTAATAGAGACACTTCCTTTTAAGTTCCAAACAGAAGCAACCCAGAGCCTTCCCTATTCAATATTTGGGCGGTATGCCAGGAATTTTCCAACCAATAATAGCTTGAGGTCGTCCATAACCTTAATCATCAACGCTTCAAGGACATCAATTTCCCTACAAATTAGTGAGTAGGAAGCAGACTCTGTGTTCAGCCTTCCCATAGCTAGCGAGCTAACACCCACCAGTTTATCCACAAAAGAAGTTGGTTCTTTTTCAGAGAAGAAAGATTCCAAACCAAAGGACGGGGACAAAGGCAACTTGCCAAGAGTACCAACTGTCCTTCCTGTAGGAGAAGGAGCAAAGGTACAAGAAGGGGAACCAACATCGAGAAAAAAAAATGTAAGCAACAAAGGTAGACTCAAAACTAGACAAAGGGACAATGTTCTTGGAATGGGGAGCCTTACTAGGCCCTCCACCCGACCAGCCCATCGAGCTGTCAAGTCAAAGTAGAAACAGGAAATTCAAAAAAAAGGCTTAGGTGGGAAAGTTGCAAAGCAAAGTAGAGCCAAACCATGAAATTTTTTGGATTAATTTCATCATAAATTTGTTAGCTAAGAGATATTCTCGTATTAACACTATATTTAAATTGTTTTTATATTATGGGCTAAAGGAAGGAGGACATTACATAGTATGAAATTGTAGAAGTACACGATTTTGGACACTACATTTTTCTCCCACTTTAGCTGGCATATACATTTTGCTAATTATGCATGCTAAAGTAAAAATGGATTATAATAAAAAATTACCAAAGTATATTGTAGAGGAATCAAAATCTTCAATCCATGTGGATATGCCCCAAGGGAGAAGACCTTTAGAAAAACTAAAATATCCTCTAGAATGCAAACATGCAATGAAAAATATCACATAAAATATGTTAGCTACAAATGCAAATATCAAACAAAAAGAGTACAAAATAGACATGAAAGAAACAAATGCATGACTCAAGGAGTGTGTTGGCGTTTCAATTAGCACCTCTGGAGTGCTTATTGGAAACAGACAGCTATGCATAGTGTGTAATAATTGTTCTTCAAATTATGAGGGGAAGCTCCTTCTTTTGTTGATGTTTGCATAAAAAGTAAAGTAAACTAAGTTCCTATCTTTTTACTCAACGGCAAAGCACAAGGGTGATAAAACACAATGCGTTGTAGCTAAGGTTTTCTTTGGTTTCTATATATCTTAACTTCAACTAGGCTAACTTTTAATCTATCCTATTTCCTCAAGAAAAATAGAGCAAGAGGATATAGGAGTGGGAATGGAACGGTTTGATCACTTGGACAAACTATCTCTTAGAATGCATCTGAAGGCTCTGAACTCCAGATTTAAGCCGAAATAGAACTCATGCAAGTAATCATCAAACGGTAGGCTAGATCTCAAGATTTCAAAGGAGGTGTGGTGCTCTTTCTGAGGTGTAGGCTAAAATGTAGACTACTAGAAACAACATAGAATGATAATCCTACTCTCTAAACTCCCAAGGAGGCGTAGTGCTCTTTCCAAGGTGTAGATTGAAAGAAAGATTATTTGGAACAACATACAATGATAGATCTTGAGACTTTTGGATCAAAGGCAAGGTAGCTCTCCTAATTTATTATCTCAACTTTGATCTAAGATTACACTTTGGGACAACAACTTGTGTCAAAGAGACAATCACACAAGAAGCAATCAACCAATAAAACATGAACATAGATTGAACACACTTATCTGAATAGAAAGAATGCAAGTTGTACTTAGTGTTTGACTATAATAAATACGATTCAAGAAAATATACTAAGCGAGCAAAGTCAAAGGCTTGTGAGCTCAGCATTTTGTTGTCGTGAAGTAAAGTTAAAAAATAATGAGCAAAGGCTACTCTTATTTATAGAAGCTCAAAGGAGTAGGAAACCCTAAAGTCTCCTTGAGTTAACAATGAGTTGCCAATCTGCAAGATTTACTCCTATGTCTAAAAGTAGGTAACCTAACAGTTAACTGGAAAGTCTACTTCAGTTAACTGATTCTAAACTAAAACATAACTCCAAAATACAAAGGTGTCTCCAAAATAGACATGCATGATTAGTGGGATGAGTTAACTTGGAAAGAGGCATCAAGTTAACTCTTGTGTCTAATGTCATCTTTGGAAGAGTAGGACATCCTATCTGATAGTTCACTCCCTGTAAACTTGAGTAATCATCTCCTGCAATCAGTAGTTAAATGTCTCTTCATCCGGAGGTCATCACATGCCTCAACTGTCAGTTCACTGCTTGTCAACAACTTGAGCAAACCTGGAAATATTTGCACATTTCAACTGGCAATTCACATGATTGATAACTTTGGTGGCTTTATAACTGAAGTGATGACCTTCATTTCTTCTACTGCTTTATATTTTTGTCACGTTGCTTTATTTTTCTCAATGGAAGAGTGTTGTATGATGAAATCGAGAAGTTTGACTACGAACACTCTAGCTGTGAAAAATACTCATGAACTTGCTTGCATATGCAAAGTTCCAATAGTATTCAACCCTCTAAAATGGCCTTGAAAGGCTATCAGATATACGAGGTATCAAACTGTGTGGACTTTTGAGTATCTATTCCTGTCAGTTTGTCCAAATTGACTTTTGGGTGTGCTCGATACAAATGCAAATCGGTGTCAGCCATTTTCAGGAAGTCATGGAGTAAGACTGACTTGGTCTTGTATTCAACTTGGGACAATTGCATTATGAAAATCTTGAAGATTGGTTGGACACACGACATTGTTCGAACAACTTTTCTGCTACGGCTAAAAATAGCCTCGTCAAGGGGTAACTTTTACAAAAAAATTGTAAGACATGGGTTTTGTTAGGAATATCTTTTTGACCGGACCCAGAATGTCAAATTTTTGAAAAGATGAATTTTTCTATGGCATGCAAGAACCCTTCAACAACAAAGGCAACGAGGCACTTTTTCTTGAAAAATTCCAACACATGGGTTTTGTAGGTGCCTTTGTGCTAAGTAAACCCAGTTTGTCAATTTTTGAAAAAGGTGATTTTTTGCAAAAACCCTAAAAACTAGGGGCAACTAGGCAATATTTTTGAAAAAATCTGGCACATGGGTTTTATGGCCACTCTTGTGTTGATCATACCCAGAAGGCCAAATCTGTGAATAATTGTTGTTTTCTAGGACATGCAAGAATATCTAAGACAAGAATAGAAGAAATGTGAGGGGAGAAGCTAGAAGTTATATGTTGTTGCCATGAATCTTCAAGAAAATCATGCCTAGAGATATAAGCTCTGAGAAACTATTCCTATGTGCAACCTATTCTTGAAAACATGAACAACGTTGAGAATGGCTTCCGTCAGATCTTCAAAAAGTGTTGGGGAGAAAAATATATGTTCTTGAGCTCTTCAACTTGCAAGAAATAATGAATAATGGATGCCTAGGCTTTGATAATATCAATTTGGAGTTACAAGCATCAATTAGGGAATCCAAATCATGATTGGTGAATCACCTCTGTGATTGGCAGTTAACAGAATCATCTCCACCTATTTTGGGACGTTTGGGCATGAAGGAGCTTTAAAATATCTCAACTCAAGTCAACCTAGGCCTAGTTTGACTTTAGGCATCCAAGTCTTAAGAGTTGAAGAATTTTTACCTTTTTTGTGACGAAGTGCCTCTGTTTGACCCCTGATTCTAGTTGCTTGCGATCTTGAGGCCTTGCTGACAAATTCACAACAAAGTTGGATCAACTCTAAAGAGATGTTCTTGGGAGTCGCAAACCCTAAAAATTGAACTTGATGGCTCAATTTCTTGGGCACCTTTTCTCAAAAGGGTGCATTTTTTTGCCAATGTTAGCCAGCTTTTTGATGCTTTTCAATTTTCTCCATTTGACCCTCTGTGCTCCATTCAACATCTACTGGTGACAGACGAATCTCATGAACGAGATGTTCTTGGGAGTCGCAAACCCTAAAAATTGAACTTGATGGCTCAATTTCTTGGGCACCTTTTCTCAAAAGGGTGCATTTTTCTGCCAATGTTAGCCAGCTTCTTGATGCTTTTCAATTTTCTCCATTTGACCCTCTGTGCTCCATTCAACATCTACTGGTGACAGACAAATCTCATGAACGAGATGTTCAATCCATCATGAAGCTAGAAATACTCTGAAACAGATGACTGTATGTGCAACCTCAGAAAACTAATTTGTGAGGTTTAAACTTCTAGGCGCCCCTGGCCTGCAGGGGCACTTTTATAATTTTGAGTTACATTTTGCATTTTGAAACCCTTCACAAACAAATCTAGTTTGATCTTTGTCCCCAAAGGTTTGACTATTCCGTTGAACATGCTGACAATTTCATTGTGAATATTGATCAAAATGGAAGAGGTCTTCCTGGAAGTCACAACACTCGAAAGCAACATTTGATCGCCCAAAAGGTTGGAAGCCTATTTTTAGGAAGGTGCATTTTTATTAACATAGTCAATTCTTCATGTCCTTTGATTTTCCTTTGCCTCTAGCATTTTATGCTTGATCTTCTTCTGTGAACGCTTAACAAGTCCCGTGAGCTCACAAGTAGATTGATCGTGAAGCTAAAAGGATGCTAAGCAAATGCCTTGTAGAAAATAACGGCTAAAAACTTCATTTGGTTTCCCAAAATGATGGGAGCCCCTAGTCAACAAGGTCTATTTTTCTTCGATGTCCATCAATTTATCCTTCATTTTACGTGCTCAGATGATCAACATTTTTTGTTGTTTGATATGTTTCGTGAGTTAGCTATTAGATCCATCACTTAGCTAAGTTGAATCCAAGGAGATCACCTGGGGGTTGCCAATCCAAAGACTGGCATCTGGTAGCTTTGCTTCTTGGGCACCCTTAGGCTACAGGGGCACTTTTTCCCTTGTTAGGTTGTCATTTTTTATGTCTCACTTTTGGCACCTTCTGCCTCTGCCTTCGTTTGATAGTGTTTGATGAATCAGATGAATTCGCTTGACGATTTGTCGTGAAGCTGGCAGAATTATGAAGAAGATGATTGTCTCGACAAAACATGATAACTGCATTTGATCCTTTGAAATCATGGGCACCCCTAGCCTTCAGGGGCTCTTTTGGCTTCGATGTTATCAACTTTTGTGAGAACCTTCACCTCTCGTGCTTTGTGTTCATCATCTCGCCAACTGTGTTGATCAGCGCCATCACTGACATGAATGCGTTCACCGTTGCAATTTCTTTCATCATACTATGTGTACGAGCGTTTGAAATTTTCACCAAGGCATTGACCATGTAGCACCTTTCTTGTAGCAAGGTGTGCATCTTTCAAACTTGGAATATTTTCAGTATTTTTCAACCTTTGAAATTCCCCTCTGTCAGAAAGCATCTTTTCCAGCATATTTCATCATGAATTCTTCCTTGAATCTTTTGAGGCTTAGAACTCGACACCTGGTATTGGCCATTCTACCATTGATGACCTCAAAGGTCCTATCCTTTCTCCTGAAAAATGAAAATAAACCCACTAGAGTAAAAGAAACTTTTTGGTGATTTTGATTTGACTGATCTGATCATGAAATCGTATTATCCTATAAAAACCATTTTCAACTAATTCTAGAAAGGTCCTATTTTTGGGGGTTTTCCTAAAAATAGGGGTTTTAAACCCTAATTTTCAAATTTTTAGAAATTTGCAAGTATCCTCCTTGACATAAACCCACAAAAAGCCCATGTTTTGTTCAACCTAAAATAGACTTTTGACAACAATTTTACAAGATTTGGACTATTTTTACCAAAATACCTTATTGAAGCAAAAAAATATTTTGGGTACAACAGAGTGTAAGCTATTTTGAGAGAGATGAAAGAAATAAATCCTTAAAGAAGCCACATAAGGCAGGATGTTATGTCATGAAACACAAAATATTGTTCCCATGGAATGCCATCACACAATGTAGGGATGACACATATAATCCACAACATGGCTTGTGCCAAAACACTAAGGGATCCACAAACTTGGGGTTAGAATGAATGCATGATAATTATGTATATCATTTGAATTAATTTTTTGTATAGTCATCATTCTCCAAGTGTATTGGAACTACAAGCACAAAAGAAGAAAGTCAAAGTCGAAATCAAATAAAATTTTGGATCAACATGGAAGAGATCTTAATGTCTCAACGCTTTGCATCATCCCCAAAATCAAAAAGATCAATGTACAGCATATAGTAGAATGAAGATACAAATAGAATAATTAATAATAGATTCATCTCCCTTGTATCAATTTACATACAAGGGTATCATGGGTCCTCCATATAAGATTAACAAACACATACAAATAAGAACAAGGGAAAGCACAAAGAAAGCATACATATAAAACAACTAAAATCTATAGAGAAGAGTATTTCTTTAAATTCTTCCCTCGAATAGATCATCGATCTCCCAATATTGATCATAAGGGGAGGGAGGTTGAGCCTGTAAAGGAAGCATCATTAAAGCAGTAGTAAGTGTTTCACACAAAGCAAGAGCTAAAGAACTAGTTGCAAGCACAATTCATTGTCCTTAATATCCTCTGTTGTGAGTGTCAAAAAAAATTGTGAAGATCATGGACAACGTCTGAATATCTCCAATGGACTCAAATAGATTCTCCCCATGAGGAGAAGTCGGTGAATCACTATCATAATACATGGTAAGGGTATTTCCGTGACTAATCTCGTGAATAGGATCAGTGATAGACACATAAGAATTTTGCACTTCCTCTATGTAGAGAATTGATAAAGAGTGGTCTAGACGTGGTGGAGAAGGTGGATTAATTGTTTCTTCCGAACGGGTGGAGTTGGATAATGTTATGGTTTTCTCTTGGGAGGTGGGTGGGGATATTAATTTCAACAATGGCAAGATGGAGAACATCTAAAAAAACTTCATGATGAGTGTGTTGGAATTTCACTAAATTGGAAAGTGTGGCACTAGGTACTATAGATGTGTTCACCATGTCTATTGTTTAGAAAATGGTGGGATGTTAGGAATATTTGGAAATAGACCTATCCTTCCATCGAAGGAACTAGGAATACATGCACCCTCTTCAAGTGAGGTTCATCAGGATCCTGAGAAGGAATAGGAGGTGGTGCAAAAGAAATAAACAACTAGCAATGGAGATGGAGGGGAAGAAGGCATTACTAAATCTAGAGGTAGGATTCTCAAAATTGAGCATTTACATAGCAACCTTCTCATGGGCCAATGCATGTCAAAAAGACTTACACTCTTGTGCAAGTTGATTACATTGATGATGGGGTCCATGCACAACTACAAGACAGGGATAGCTTTTCTCTAACTGTAAGGTTGCCTTTGATTCTGAAACATGAGGAAGATAAATCCCGACAAGCAGAGGGTGAGAGATTAGGGGTGCACACTGCATATCCTATGGCATTGGTTCCTTTCTTCTTTTTGTTATAGCAGTAGTCAAAAGAACAAAAAAATCATTATAGGACGAAGCATGGGTGGTGCACGAGAATATTTATGTACACTATGTTAGTATCCTTTCGCTACTGGAGAACTAGGTCAAGGAATAGTGAGAACCATAGGAAGATAGAAGATTTGATGGGAATATTTACCCAACATAGGTGTCTTTCCCCAATTATTAGAATTGACATTTTGGGGAACCAAAGGTGCCCCCGAAGGTTGGGAAACCTTAGGGGTGATAGGTTTACCCAATGGAGCACATTTATCCTTAGCCACCATAGGGGTAAGAATGGGGATAGATGAATGTTGTTGTAGTTGGGAAACTGAAGGAGAAGCGACCACCTAAGGAGAAGAAGGAACTATGGAAGAAGAAGAAGATGTTGAACAACCTAGTGTGAATTTTGAATATGATTTAAATAATAAATCTCCATGATATTTTAGAGGTCGTAGAGGAGTGGGCTAGAAATAATGAAGAGAAATTTTTCCATGAGATACAATTGGTTTGTATCCAGTATGTTGGATAGTATACAGTGTACCATTGTGAGGAAATTTTAGACATTTGTGTACCACTTAAATGATTGCATTCATGGAAGTCCATGGAATTCCTACCTTCGCTCTAAATAAGTTAGATCGAAGTATAACAACAAACATGGTTTCCATTGACTTATGTCCAACTTGGATCAACAAATTAATGGAACCCATTATAGTTAAAGAAATACCATCATGTGTATGAATGGTCACCCGAGTCCTATCATGTGTGTCTTTGTGAAATCCATTAATAAAGATAATTTATTTTTTGATCATTTACCTTACTAGTAGAAACAACACCATTAATAGTTCTCTCATTGAAACAAGCAAGTATGTAAAGAGGTCCATTATTTGTATCATAGGCTAGATCATTAGAAGAGAAAGATATCACAAGCATATTGATGTCACACACCTGAATTGATGGGGTGTCAACATCAATCATGTTTACAAATGTTCTTGAATTCTCTTTAGGGGAAGTAGAAGGTGAAGTATCAGTTGTTATGAGGGTAAGTGCACAAAGTTGTGACACAAAAATGGCTGTTAAGATGCCACTTTTTTTTTTAAATCAAAAAAGTTTGATGTTCGACGAGAAAATGAAGATAGTTACACTCAAAATTTGAAGATGCAACAAGAAAAAGAGTTGTAATGCTTTGAATCTACTTTCTAAACTACTATTTAAAATAAAAATAGTTTAGATTAAGAGTTTGAAAAAGGGGGAGCACACAAAGTGAAGTGGTCTTTTTTTTTATCAAAAAAATAACATATCATTTGTTGTGCTCCCCCTAAAATGTTAACTCTTTTTTAGAATTTCAAAAATCGCTTCTGTGAGAAATTAGCTAACACCATGTAGTTTATGTCGAAATTTTTGGCTAATTTTTTAATGAATATAATATTTTACTAATTTTTGAAGTAAAATTTGAGTGTGCTCCCCCCTAAAAATTTTGAAAATTAAACAAAAATCATTTTTTTCAATACATGTAGAATGGAGTCTAGTTTCTAAAAATGTAATTTGTTTCAAAATTTGATGAACGAGTAAAAAACTATACCCAAACTAGCACATGTTGGTTTTTGACAAAAAATGAAGGCACTAACAAAACAAGTTAAAGATGAAAACCTTAACATAATCAAAACGTAAAAAAAAAATTATATGGTTAGATAGCTAAGAGAGAGCTTAACATCATCATGGTATTTTTATAAATTTGCATTGAAACACATGCAAACCTGATTGAGAGCATGGCCAAAAAAGTGTGAAATTTTGTCACCGTTTCAAAAAATTGTGTCTTTGGCATGAAATGGTCATGATGCCCAAGGAAAATCCAGCCCAAAGAGTTGGTATTTCCTAATGCAACCCATTTGGCAAGTGCCAAATTTGGTGCTCGCCAAATGAAAGTGCATCACTTGGCGAGCACCAATTTTGACACTCGCCAAATGTGAACAATGAGTTTTTAGAATGCATTTTGTTGAACTCTTTATTTTTTTCTTTGTCTTTCTCTGTCAATGAAACTATATACATGAAATAAACATTTAAGTTGACATTTACATATGAACATTTACTTTCTTATACTTTAAGTTATATTTCATGTATATAGTTTCAGGATGTTTGAGAGTGGTTTCGAATCTCTTGGAGTTATAATGCAAATTCTAGTTTTTGAAAGATCTTAGAATTTTTCAAATAGTCAAATTTCGATAATCAACATGTGAAATTTCAATAATCGGGAGGTCAAATTTCAAGAATCAGTAAGTTGTTTCATCTCTCTCTTTATCTTTATCTATCTCACTCATTATTCATTGTGTATGCTCTACCTTCCTCCTTAGCTCTCTCCCTCTTCCACCCACCTTCACTCTCTTCTCTCTATATAAAATCTCTATACCTCTTTCTCTCTCCTCTCTCTCCCTCCCTCCCTCTCCCTACCTCTCTCCTTCCCTCTCTAATTCTCTCTATCTCCCCCATCCCTCTCTTTACCTACCTCTCTTTATTGCTCTCTCTCTCACCTCTCTCTCTCCATCCCTACCTCTCCCTCTACTTCTCCCTATCTCCCATGTCTATCTCTCTACTTACCTTTCCCTATATAACTCCCTACCACTCTCTCTCTACCTACCTCTATATCTCACGTATACCTCTTTATCCCTCCCTCCCCTCTCTTTGTCTCTTTCTTTATCTCTCCCTTTGTCTCTCGCTCTCTCTCTCTCTCTAATGTGTACCAACATGTGATACAAAAAGGGTATGCAGGTGGGGAGATAGAGAAAGAGGGAAGGAGGGAGGTAGAGAGGAGAGAGAGAAAAGGATGGACAGGTAGGGAGGTAGTTCTTAAACTCAAGGGAGAGATTTTGATATAGAGATGGAGATAGTGAGAGAGAGGTCTAGAGAATATGAGATAAACAATGAGTGAGATAAAGAGAGAGAGAAAGATGATACAACTTGTTGATTACTGAAATTTGACTAATTTTGAAAATTTATAAGATCTTCCAAAAACTAGAATTTGCATTATAACTCCAAGAGATCCGAAACCACTCTCAAACATCTTGAAACTATATACATGAAATATAACTTAAAGTTTAAGAAAGTAAATTTCCATATGTAAATGTCAACTTAAATGTTGATTTCATGTATATAGTTCCACTGGTAGACAAAGACAAAGAAAAAAGAAAGAGTTCAAAAAATGAATTCTAAAAACTCATCATTCACATTTGGCGAGCACCAAATTCGGCGCTCGCCAAATAATGCACTTTCAAATTTGGAACTCGTCAAATGGGTTGCATTGGGAAATACCAACCCTTAGGCTTGATCATCCAATCAATTTAGTGAGCATCAAATGGTCATTTCAGGTAAAAAACAAAAGTGGCATTTTTTTGTGTTACATCTTTTTGCACTTACCCATGAAGTTGGTTCAATAGGATCGGAATGAATTTATGAATTAGGATTAACATAAATATAATGAGGAGGAGAATTAGGATAATGAGGCATTCTCATTGTGAATTGTTCTTTTGAAAAGTCCAATTCAGTCTGGATAGGAGTGTTAAAAGGTCTTGATTATGACATAATAAGATTTTGAAGACTTCTTCTAACTATGTTACTAGAAGAAAGAGATTGGGTCATAGAGTTCATAAGAGACTTTATGACACTCAATCTAATAGTAGTTCAAGTAGCAAGGAAAGAAGAGACTCTTAAAAAATTGTATTTTATTGGAATAAAAATAAATTTAATGCTCAAACTATCGAGTTCACCAAAATGTAGTGTAGAAAATTGGTTCTAATGAAGAAAGAAAATTTCTTTGAGAACCAAAATTCTACACCAACATTAGGATGAATCAGATAATTTGAAATACAATCTAATCAATCCTTTTATAAATATAATAACTAGAAATGAAATTCATTATCAATACAAATATCTCATTATACAGGACTATTGCAAATTTATGTCTTTGTATGAATAATTACAAATTTATAACATAAATAGAAGTACATATTATATCAATGATTTTGTGACTTGTTCAAATCCTCGACCACAAACACCAATGTGTAGCATAAACAACCTCACAACACATTGTCATCTTGTACAAATAAAAAGATAAAAGCTCAAAATGCTTCAAAATTTATACCTACATTATGTTGAACACCCGGAATATTGAGAGGGAGAAGTGAATCAATATTCTTTTAAACCATTTAAACATTTAAACATCCAACTCACATGACATATTCTATTGCAGTAATGAAGGAAAGCATGAAAACATCCAACAACATCACATGACACATGAACACCAATTTTTTATGTGAAAATCCCAAAATGGGAAAAACCATGGTGAGGATTAGCTCACAATATATTATAACCGATATAATATATTTGTTTAATTGAAAAATGGATGCTTTATGGTTTTGGACATAGAACAACACTTTTCTCCAACTAACACTCAAGGACAAACCCTAGAGATCTCAATCAAATGATGATAATGGGAGAAAGAGATCTACTAAGGGATTGTCTCAGGGTCTAATTAATGACTAATGAGGGGTTCACCACCAAGTTTAAACTTGGAAAAGACAATGACATGCAAGATAAAATGCAAAACCCTAATATGATGCAAACTTGAACTAAATGACTTAAAAATGCAGATAAAACAGAATAACAAGTTGTGAAATGAAATGTGTGCACCTAGGGATCTAAAATGATCGGAAGGGGCTCTGAAATGCAAAAAATTCTCTTTTTGACCTAGTGGGACTCATTCACCATTCTAGGTGAATCACTCCCAGTTCTATATTTTTGCATAGGAGCAGGTTTCAGACAAAAGGTATCTGAATCTGTAAAGATTTTTGAAAAACACCTACTGTGAGACTCATTCACCACTTGTGGCGAATGAGTCCAGTTTGGATTTTCTAGAACTTCAAGGTCTGAATTTGGTCTTCACTATCTTCTCTTTCCATTCCCCTTTGTTTCTGGATCTGAAACCCTAATTTTTGGGACTATAAGTGACTTTTGTGAAGATGAAAACCTTGCAATTGAGGAGACAACTCCAACAGCTTTCTCCAAGCTTGTAACCCAATCTTCAATGATTCTTCATGCTCCAAGCTAGATCTACGATCACACATGTAAAGAGGAGAAAACTTGTTGATTGTTAAGGAATAGGAATTTGCCTTGGTCAAACCCCTTGTAGGTAATTAAACCAAATGATGAGACAATGAAATGAAAGCATGAAACATGAAACAAGGAACTTGAATCATTGACAATGATACCGTGAATGATGCTTTGTAAATGATGTCTTGTAAATCTGCAACTCAACATGAAATGGCCATGAAGGATGTAGATCTTGATCTTGACAATAGGTGTAGAACAATACTTGATCTTGGATCTCCAATGCTACATCACAACACTAGCTCAATAAAATTCTTTATGCTCGATACCCTTGACATGATGATGATCTTGAATTGATGCAATAATTGTTGAAGAATTATGCCCTTGAATGCCTTAGAAATGATCTTGAATGTTCTCTAGATTATCTTGTGAAGTCTTGGAATGCTTAACTCTTACTTCCTTGGCTTGATATCATGTTCGCTTAATCAAATAATGATTTGAAAGCTCATTTATATAGGCAATGCACTCAAATGACCGTTTATTTAATCCCAAAGACCAACATAGAAGAAATTTTAACTTAAAACCAAATTTTCTTACTCAAAAGCTTGAAAATAGGCCAAATGGGACTCATTCGCCATCTATGGCAAATGGGTCCCACTTGAATGGGACTCATTCTCCCAAAGTGGTGAATGGGTCCCATAGGGCCTATTTTGAGTGTTAAAGTGTCGGGGAGTGTAAATTAAGTTTATATGTTGATATTGTTAGGTTTTTAATTAAAATATGCCTTGGGGTGCACAATATAGGGTCATAGGGGCCTATTAAAAGGTCATAAATGTAAGAGGGCCCAAAATTCAATATGAAAGTGTAAATAAATATATTTTACAACATTAAATTAAGGTAAAAATTAGGTCAATTTAGCTTAAAAGGGCCCTAAATCCCATGTGAATGTGTACAACACATTACAACACTAGATTAGGTCCACTTAATTTACAAGCCTCCTAAATTTAATGTGAAGGTGTAAATAAATACACTTTACAACATTAAATTAAGGCATAGTTAAGTTAATTTAGCTTAAATAGGCCCTAGACCTAATGTGGAAATGTAAAAAGCCTCACAACACTAGATCAAGGCGACATTAAGTCCAATTTATCATTAATTATTCCTAGATTAAGTGTGAAAATGTACACGATGACATTTTTTGACACTACAATATTATATCTAAGTGTTCACTGCAGATAGAATCACTACCCACTAAAAGATAGAAGAGATAGAAGAGATTATTGGCACACCGCCAGGTTTTGAACAGTTACAATTGCATCTTACATATGCATGAAATACAATTCCAATGAAGCTCAGAATACAGACTTTACACACTTTATATTGATTTGAATCAACACTTTGCTCTACTCTACATTTGCTCTATATTCACATAATTTGCATCCACAAGAACTTGTTACACATCACACCACACAAAACATTGAGAAGGATCCTTCTTATATATCTGCTTCATCTACAACATCAATTAGGTCAACCTAATTGGATGTAATAAGAAAAATGTAACTTGTCGACTCAAGATCCATACATTTTGCACCAAGATTCAAAGCTTACATAATTTGAAATAGGTTGGCATGGACCTAAAATAGCACTTACATAAAAAATCAACACATAATTAAACTCCACAAAACATAAAGCTCATTAGGTCAGCACTAGTAATGACCTAATTACAAAATATGCCAATTATACACCCACACTCGAACGCGTGGACCTTCAAACTCAATGCTATCTGAATACACAATCAACTGAGACCTATCAACATCTCCACAGCTCTGCAAAGTCAGATTTCAATCCATGGAGAAGTGTGGATTCACCAAGGGTAAACCCACAAAAGTGGTTTACAATTCGAGTGAGGAAGGACAAAGAGCAAAAAATGACCCCATGCAAAAAAAATTGGTTTTTGGGGTTCAAACAAACTTATTGGTTCGAGTGAACCAAAAGAGGGTTTGCTAGAACCCTGGTTCGAGCGGCCCATTTAATGATGGAGCCCACCATTCCCTGAAAAAATCCAAAATAAAAAGGCTTGTTGTTTCGAGCAAACCCCCTTGGTTTGCTTGAACCCCCCTTTTCCCCCCTTCTCCCCCTCAGGCACCAAAAAAGTCTAGAATTTTGCGCTTCAAAGCTCGAGTTGAGGATGAAAATGGAGGAGACTTCATAGACCCAACTGGATGATGGTAGTCCTCAGAACGAGCTATCCAACGAATATAATTTTAATATGTTGTGGTTTTATTATGTATTTGTGTTTTTAGTTTTATTAGACATAGGTTTTTCACCGAAAATCAAGCTTTTTGTTCTGCACATGTGGAAAAATAGAAAATTATCAAAAAAAAAATTGAAAAATATGTGTGCACCAGATATTGAAGTCCTTGATCCAACAAAAAAAAAAATGAATTTCGATACATACAAAAAAAAGTTACGTTGTATACAGTCCACCTATGTCGAATTGTAATTGGTTTGACTTTGAAACTTGATTAAGGAAAAAATATTCAATAAAACGCTATGAGACCAATTGGAAGCACTAGATATCGTAGTTACAAATCTAAATTCAAAAAAAAAAAAATATATCCTTCATGGAGAAAAAGTTATGTTGTATACGGTGAGGGTCACTCCTTAAAAATGGTGTTTACTGAAAAAACTAGTTTTCAAAGGAGATGGAAAAAGAAGTGCAATCTGATTCCAAAAAATTTAAAATATATATATTTAGAATCTATAGACAAAATGTCACAAATCATTAGTTTGCATCATCTTCAAATTCCTCACAGTTTAGTCCCTATAGGTGCCCGAAAGTGAAGATTTAGTTAGAAAAAATTATCTCAATGTCTAGTTTGGCCAAAAATTGTAAACTAGTATTGTGGGATCACCGCAAAGCATATGCACTGAACTATAAAATGCCTGTAATTTCCTAGCCAAAATTTTGTTACTCATAACTCGAAAACCAAAAACCAAAACGAGATGAAATTCTAGAATTGGGTTCCTCTATCAACCAACAAAATTATGTTAGCAACGCAAAGTAAGATCTTCATCAATAGACCAATGCAGACCCAAATACCAGATCCTCTATACATAGAATCACTTGTATTGACACTTAGTCAATTTCCACAATAGTTTTCTTCACCGAATTAAACCTTCTTGCAAAATTTCCTTTCACTATTATCCTCAAACATATTCAAGCCATCCAAATTGGTCTACACAAGGGTCTTCATACTAGAATACAATGTTGACATTAACGACAACATTGCAATGCATGATTTTACACCTTCTGCTCATCCCACATGCTTGTGTTGCCTACAAATGCATCAATGACAAACTCCTTATTCTTCCAACACATAGGTGGAGGAAATGTCACAGAACTACTATTACATGAAACATTTAAATAACCAAAATAAAAATAAATGTATTGAAAGGATTTAACTAAGATGATAAAACATAATTATAAGAGAAGAATACATATCACCCAAAATATCATGTTTTCTCACCTTGAATGATTTTCACACATAAAAGAGAAGAAAAATGTTGGGTTGGCTATTCAGGGACTTGCCTCAATCAAACTTCAGTTTCGTTATTTCCACCTCCATAGACAACCAAGATTGATTTTGATAGTATTAATGAAAATCTATTGAATATGATTGATTAAAAGAAAGATGCAATGCCAATGATATGGATAATATGTTAGATATATCGTGCTAACACCAAAAACATCTTAATGCTCATATAGAAATATTGTATGTAATGAGAAGGAGACAACAACAAAAAAATATGATCACTTGGAAGCTACAAAAGACTTCCAAGATGGATTTCCAAGCTAAAACAATGTTGCCTTACCGAATCTCATATTGAAAATGAAACATAGGGTCATTGGTATAAGGTCCTTGTATGTAACCTCTTGAGTGTCTTTAATTTTCTTCCATTCATGGGTGAATGAATTCAAAGGTTGTAGTGGATTTTTATAAGGCACTTGTGGATGGGTGGATTAATATGTGTTTATTTTTCAAGTGTAATTGTGTTGATACGAAGGTGGAGTGGAGTGATGAGATGTGTGAGATGGGATTGTAATGATTTGGCAATGTGTTGGTTGTGGTATGGATAGAGGAGGTAATGACTAAATTAATGATTTCACAGATGGAAAGTTTATGTGTGGTGGATTATATGGAAGAGGAGTATTTAGGGTGATTGAATTGGAATGGATGTTTAATTCAATGGGATTAGGTGGAATTGGAATTTGATGTGAAATAGTGTGCAATGGATTAGGTGGAAAATGATCATGAGTTTCATGTTATGAGTACCATTGAGTTTTAGGTGTATTTAAAGGTGTACTAGTATTTGGGGTTGTAAACGCTCATCATCAATATAAAGGCTATCTATAGGATTATCCTTGTGTTGTTCCATGTTTTTGTATTTTTTGGATTTTGGGAAAGAGTTTTTAATTTTTTAGAATTTTGGACTTTATGATTTTTTGGGATTTTTTTATTGTTTTAGATTTTGGAAAATTAATTGATAAGGGTAAAGGTGAAAAAGTTAAAATGAATGATGTTTAACTAGAATTGATGATGGATAGTTATGATGCTTAGTGTGGAAAAAGATAATTAAAGTCGGGTTATGATGAGACAATGATTGATGTTGATGATATGTTGAGGATAAATAATTTGTGATTTTAATCTTTCGTACTTGAGATAGGCAAGTTCTCAAGCAAGATTGACTAGGATTCTTGGACTAATTAACTTAGGATAGACCAAGTCCCTAAGTTAATTACATCCAAGGTGATAAGATGATTTGATTTTCCCAATTGAATTACTAATTAAGATAGGAAAATTTCTTAAGCACGCAATAATTAAAGATAGAACAAGATATGAAGTCTTGATTTTCAAAGGTAATTTATGCCAGATTGAAATGGATGATGAAGTGAGTTGATTTATTGTGTTTTGGAAGATATGGATGAGGGAGTTTAATGTCTACATGTGAATGGTCAAGATTGGATGTATTGATGTAGGAGTGTTTGGTCATGTATGATGGTGTTAAGATATGATGTTATGATATGGATGTTGGTGATGGTGTAAACCTAGTGTTTGGACAAGGTTATGGTATGATATTAAGTGATGGTATTAAACCTAAGATGTGGTTAGGAATAATATTATGTTGGATTGGAAATACAAGATGATCTTATGATATGGAGGGATCCTAAGATTTTGACAAAATGATAATATGGGATGAATGTAGATGATAGTCTAAACGTAAGATATGAATGTATTTGATATGGTAAGATCTAAAAGGTAAGAGTATCTTATGGATGTGGATGTATAGGTGATAGTGTAAACTTAGGATGATGGTATAGTATGAATGTAAATGATATGCTAAGTGTAGGATATGGATATGTATGAGAATGTAGACAAAATGATGGTATGATATGGATGTAAATGATGGTCTAAACCAAGGATAATGGATGGACGTGAGGTTGTTGACTTAGGATTTGGGCAAGATAATGTTAGGATGAGTATTGAATGAAGGTGTAAACCTAGGATTAAGACAAGATTATGGTATGATATGGATGTGAATGAGGGTATGTGGTTTGAAATGATAGGTTGATGGATAAGCCCTAAGGTGGGTATGTTAAATGTGACCTAGAGTTATGTCAAAATGTGGTAGGTTTATGAATGATACTAAAAAGGAGACTATTGGATATGAATGTTGGGTACAATTAAGTATGTATGATTAGATTGATGGATGGAAATGGTTTTGAGAGACATTCTTGTATTAACAATTTATATTTAAACTATTTTTATATTATGAGCTAAAGGAACGACATTGCATAGTGTGAAAATGCAGAAGTACACAATTTTGGACACTACATTTTTCTCCCACTTTAGTTGGCATATACATTTTGCTAATTATGCATGCTAAAGTAAAAATGGCTTATAATAAAAAATTACCGAAGGATATTGTAGAGGAAGCAGAATCTTCAATCCACATGGATATGCCCCTAGGGAGAAGACCTTCAAAAAAACTAAAATATCCTCTAGAATGCAGACATGCAATGCAAAAAAATCACATAAAATATGTTAGCTACAAATGCACATATCAAACAAAAAGATTAAAAAATGGACATTCATACAAACATGCAAAAACACGAAGGCGGAAATTAATCAAGAAAAGAAAGATAACAGGTAGAGCATGAAAATGAAGATTTTGATAAATGATTTTGATTGGTATGGCTAGTAAGTTGTGTTATGCTAGAAACCATACAATGGTTTTGATTGATCATGGTTGCTACAAGTTGTGTTGTAGAACAACCATGGAAAGATAGGACATATGAAGACTAACACTAGCAAAATGTGTTATGTCAAGTGGTTCATATGCTATCAAGTTGCTATAGATATTTTTAATTTGAGATAAAAATGTGATTGTGCATTATGATAGCCCCTCTTAAAATAATTGCATGACTCAAGGAGTGTAAGCTATTTTGAGGGAGATGAAAGAAATAAATGCTTAAAGAAGCCACATAAGGCAAGATGTTATGTCATGAAACACAAAATATTGTGCCCATGGAATGCCATCACACAATGTAGGGATGACACATATAATCCACAACATGGCTTGTGCCAAAACACTAAGGGATCCGCAAACTTGGGGCTTGTATGAATGCATGATAGTTATGTATATCATTTGAATTAAGTTTTGTATAGTCATCATTCTCCAAGTGTAGTGGAACTACAAGCACAAAAGAAGAAAGTCAAAGTCGAAATCAAATAATTTTTTGGGTCAACATGGAAGAGACCTTAATGTCTCAACGCTTTGCATCATCCCCAAAATTAAAAAGGTCAATGTACAACATATAGTAGAATGAAAATACAAATAGAATAATTAATAATAGATTCATCTCCCTTGTATCCATGTACCTACAATGGTATCATGGGTCCTCCAGATAAGATTAACAAACACATACAAATAAGAACAAGGGAAAGCACAAAGAAAGCACACATATAAAACAACTAAAATCTATAGATAAGAGGAGTATTTCTTTAAATTCTTCTCTCAAATAGATCATCGATCTCCCAATATTGCTCATAAGGGGAGGGAGGTTGACCTTGTAAAGGAAGTATCATTAAAGTAGTAGTAAGAATTTCACCCAGAGCAAGAGCTAAATAACTAGTTGCAAGCACAGTTCAATATCCTTAATATCCTTTATTGTGAGTGTCAAACGATTTTGTGAAGATCGTGGACAATGTTTGAATATCCCCAATGGACTCAAATAGATTCTCCCCATGAGAAGTCGGTGAATCACTATCATAATATATGGTAAGGGGATTTCCATGACTAATCTCATGAATAGGATCAGTGACAGACACATAAGAATTTTCCCACGTTAACTTGTAAAACTTATCTACAACAAATGTCTTTATTTATTTACTATTGTTAGGGTAAGCATTCACATGAATGTGCTATTTGTCCATCAACCTGCAAGTTTGCTTCGTCCTAGCTTCCATCTTTCATTCAAAGCAACTTTAAAGACAACATTGGGCCTATGATTTGATTTTACCTACTAATAATATTTAGATATCTTAAAAGACACACCATAGCAGTGGCTTCAATAGGAGCTACACCTATTTCATCTAGAAGAATCTCATAGAAGACCAATGTTTGTAAGTTAAATTTGCTTATGATCCTGTGCTTTTGAATTCTCTATATCTACATCCATTTGGTGTCAAAGTGCTACTAGTTCATATTTCACATCTATAAAGCACCATCAGTTCAAATAGAACTTGAATAGTTTTCCAATCTCATAACTCTACCTATCTTCATCTATTTTGAAGAGCAAATAACACTCTCCACTTTTCCAAAATTCATTTCATTTCAGCAAATTTTCTAATTTAACTATTAAAATCAATTCTTAAATATTTATTATATTCCATTACTTTCTCTATTATACTTCCTTTAAAATAAAAGTACGGACTGATTCGTTTTCTTATACTAAACACTTGAGTGCTGGAAGTAAACAAAATAGTCCTAGATAAGGATTTAAGGCCAAAAGAAACATACTAAGCATTTTCGCAAGAACCTATATCATGTCTATTATAACTATACCTTGCTCTGTTATTCTTATTGTCATTTCCTTGCATTCCAGTTGCGAGTTTGTACTGTTTATATCAATTGTCATTTGATTTGATTGTTTGATTGTTTCGGACGGTTGTGGTGTTTCATTTTGCTATCGATCAGTGGGTTTCATAGGCTGTTTGGCCTGTGAACGTTATTATAAGTCTTTTTATTCATTCAATCACTAGCCGGATGCTGAATCTAAAGAAATACATAAGCTAGCTTACAAGTGTACAAACCTGTACATGCATCCAACAAACTTGTCTAGCAATGGGTTGTAACAATGATGGAAAAGATGAAGCAATTGACCTTGATATCTTATGTCCGTCTGTTGCAGGACTCCATCAACCCAAAATCTCTCACGGACGTCAGGCAAGCCCATGCCCATTTGATTGCCAATGGCTACATGCTGGGCATTTTCCTGGGTAACCGCCTCATTGACATGTATGTCAAGTGTGGAAGTATTGTGGATGCATGCCATGTGTTTGACAAAATGTCCCAACGAGACGTAACATCATGGAACAGTTTAATTACTGGATACACGAGAACTGGAGATTTGGAGAATGCACGAAAGGTGTTTGATAAAATGCTCAGAAGAGATGTGGTATCTTGGACTGCTCTGATTTCTGGTTATGATCAGCAAGGCCACAATGAGACCGCCTTGGGGTTTTTTTCCCAGATGATCCAGTCTTGCATTAAGCCGAATCAATTTACGTTTGCCAGCGCACTGAGCTCGTGTGCAAGCCTTTTTGCTTCCAACCCTGGGAAACAGGTGCACGGATATATTGTTAGAACTGGTTTCGAATCTGATGTGTTTGTTGGTAGTGCACTTATTGATTTATATGCGAAATGTGGAAGTCTGGATGATGCCCGCCGACTGTTTGACAAAATGCCTGAACGAAGTCCAGTCTCCTGGACTACCTTGATGGTGGGATATGCCCAAAACCAATCTGGTGAAGAGACTCTAAGACTGTATTGTAGAATGCGGAGGGCAGAAATGAAGCAAGACCGTGTTGCGTTAGTGAGTGCGCTAATCGCCTGTGGGAGCTTGGCCTCTTTGGTACAAGGTAGAATCATTCATGCCAAAGTAATCACAACTGGATTTTGTACAGATTCGTTTGTGGGGAATTCCGTTGTTGATATGTATGCCAAATGTGGAGCAATAAAAGATGCTTGTCAAATGTTTGACAGAATGTCTGAGTGGAATATAGTGTCGTGGACTGCTCTGATTGCTGGTTATGTTCAGAATGGTTATAGCGAGAAAGCTTTGAAACTATTCCAGAAATTGCTATGGACAGATGTTAAACCCAATCCGTTTACCTTTGCAAGTACTTTAAGTGCTTGTGCCAGCCTTGCACTGTTAGAACTGGGCAAGCAGATCCATGTCCATATCATTGGAACTGCACATGAGTCATTCTTAACCGTGGCGAATTCTCTTGTTACTGTGTATGCCAAATGTGGGAGTATAGATTGTGCAGCTCAGGTTTTTGATAATATAGCCTGTAAGGATTTGGTATCATGGAATGCCATGATTGCTGGATATGCTCATAATGGAAACGGCAAGGAGGCTCTCCAAGTCTTTGAAGTTATGTTACAGGCAGAAATGAAGCCAGACCAAATCACTTTCCTTGGCGTTCTGACTGCGTGTTGCCATGCAGGACTAGTGGATGAAGGATACCATTATTTTGACCTGATGAGAAGGAAACATAATATCTTCTTAACCAATGATCATTATGCCTGTATGATTGACCTTTTGGGCCGAGCTGGCCGAATATGTGAAGCAGAAGACATTGTCAATAACATGACCGTTGAACCTGATGCTGTGGTGTGGAAAACGTTGCTGGGTGCCTGCAGAATTCATGCCAATGTGGAGGTGGGAGAACGAGCAGCCAAACACCTAATTAGTTGGGAACCAGAAAGTTCTTCAACTTATGTGCTGTTATCAAATGTATATGCAGCAGCCAGTAGGTGGAATGACGTAGCAAAGGTGAGGAAATTGATGAAGGACAGGGGAGTGAAAAAGGAAGCAGGGCACAGCTGGATTCAAGTCAGAGACAAGGTATACACATTTATTGCAGAAGACACATCGCATCCACAGTCAGAGCAAATATACGCAATGGGAGAGAGATTGGCTATGCAGATGAAGTAAGCCGGCTATGGACCTGAAACTGAATTTTGAATTACATAATGTTGAAGAAGAACTCAAGGACAGGGACTTTGCTATAACAGCAAAAAGTCGCCATTGCATTTGGGTTTATCCGGACACTTCCTGGAATGCCCATTAGAATTGTCGAAATTCTTATAGTGTGGTGACTGACACTGCTATCAAATTTATTTCCAAAATTACTCTCTACATAAATTATTGTGAGGGGTACCAACCAATTCCATCATTTCTATGGGCTTTGTTCCTGTAGGAATTATTGGATTATTTCAATCAAAAGAACAGAACGAACACACAAGTTTATTTTTCTTAATGGAACCGTGGTTTGTATGACGAAAACCATGCTCTGCAGTAAAATGGAACATAATTGATGAAACAAAAAATACAATAAAATATGGTTTATCGCAAAACCTGAAATTGTGTCGGTTTAGAGATGGAGTTGCCAAAGAATAGGAACTAAAAGCGTAAAAGTGGCACAATAAGAGAAACATGTAGCCAGTAAGCTCAGAGGCATGACGTGGAGTACAGGAGATCTCCGGTAAAAGAAACTCAAAAGCATAGAGAAGCTCAATAATTCAAACAAATTTGTTTAAGGCGGGAAGCAACAGCTCATCCCCAAGTTCTGTATATCATAAATACCATTTTGAATCCGTTTGGCTATTTCGTTTCTCTAACCAGCAGAGGTAAGTAAGCTTCCTTTGACGCTTTCCTCTAACCGGGATCATGGAGGTTCGACCGTTTGGACATATCCTGCGGTGCCTCTGCAAATTTCAGCTTCATCTTTTTTTCATACGCAGGAATGTACACTAATTTAATGTATGGGAACAGCATTGGGGGAGGAATTATAATTCTAGGAATGAGTGGCTTGAAAATATTGAATCTTTCTGTTGAAGAAGAGAATTGCTAAAGAAGAGGACTCAACCAAAGCCAAAGCATACATTGAGGTGATTAAGGGAAAAGGCTTTTATAACCTCTCCCTCCTGATCTAGAGCTTGATCAATGCCTGGTTGAACCCTAACTGTGTTTTGAATCAATGAAACAACCCAAAATAAATGAATGTGAATGAGACTGACTAAGCACTTGGTTCAATGAGATTAATTCACTGAATGGAATGGGCAATTGGTGTCTCATGCCCAACCACCTACCATGACAACATGTGGCCAGAGTGGACGTGTAGTGTCTCTCAAGTATTAAATTGCTTTAAAAAATGGTGAGGATACATTGATTATACGCATTAAGTTGCAGAAAATGTTGAAGGTTACAATGATACTGCAACTAAGAGGCAAAAGAAGTCTAATAAGCTGGAGCAAATCCCTATAATAGCCAAAATACCATCTTTTGTCTGGTTCCTTAACCCCTGTAGCCTATCACTTGAGGCAAGATGAACAAAGCTTGATCTTTTTATTACCAAGCATTGCTGTTTGTATTACAGGATAAAAGGAAATTGCATATTTTCTGGAGGCATGTCCAAAGGCCAATGTTTTCTGGAAATGAGTTGTTTCATTAACGGTGCATTTTACCGTAGACCAATTTAGGCCGTATCTGTATTAGGGATGTGGCAAGTTTATCATCTGTAAAGTTAACGCTTTAAGTTTTTCATAGTCAGCAATAATTTAATTCGTTAAATTTATTTCTGCAGCAATCTGAGAACGTGATGCTTGTGATCTGTCACCCACCATGTAAAATATAATATGTCAAATAGCATTCATAATTGCTCTTTTAGCTACTGAACTCTTGCTTCACTGATAACCAATTTTGTGTTTGATGACGAAGATTTGTGGGTGTTCTTTTGCAGTTTATGACCAGACCCTTTTGGTTTCTACACAGATAAAAACCTTTGGCGTCCTGGAAACTTGTACCTAAGCCCTGTTTCTCGTCTGCCTATCGGAAACATGGAAGATATGAAGATATCTCGAACATCAAGAGACTTCTGACAATTCGTAGCAGCTCTATATGTCTCCCAGAAGCACCCATCCAAACCGATTTTCTTATATAAATCATATCAATGATATTGAGTTGGCCTAATGGTGGAGAACTTGTACTCTTGAAAAAGAGGTCACAAGTTCAAATCCTGCAGGGGGTAAGGTATGTACACCTTGTATTGTGGAGCACGAGTTAAGTGCCTCCCTCATATTGGGAGTACGAGGAGTCCCATATACTGCAAGCCATCTGTAGACCCAAAAACAGACCGCTTGGTATCGTGGACTATAAAAGGACCTTTCCTTTCATACCATATATACTCTCAATCAATTGATCTAGAGGCTTTGGGTTAATCTTGCATGGTACAGATCTAATCTACATCTTGCAAATCAGATTTGGCAAAAATTGTGTGTGCATGTTTGTAAGGACGAAGATATTTAGAAATACTTTGGGGACATTGTCCATTGTTTCATGGTCTTTTCAATCAGCTTTTAGAATAACTGACTTTACATTCTTGCCGAGTGTTGATGAACAACAAGTGTGCAAATCATCTAAGATGTGAATTATGATGCAATTGTAAGAGTTGAAGATTAGCTCAATACCCAAGACCACCTGCAAAAACAATGAAAACCTTCTAAAAGAGGGTATGCAAGAATATGAGTTTGCTTGGTATTAAGACTTATCAAAATGATGATGAAGTATGAAGTATATTACATATGAGTACAATGACCTTCTTTATATAGGCAAGGTCAGGAATAGGATTGAACATGATTGTGACATGTATCTTAATCCTATGACATGTAACAACTAACAACCTAACTACCTAGGAATCAGACATTACAAGCTAAATAAAATAAATTGTTAAAAAACCAACTAAGACTTCTAGAAAGAATCTTATATCCTAAGTAAACATGTGAATAAGTCCTCTAAGTCCCTAGTAAAATAAATTACTAGGTACAAGACATATATTCACACCAACACCCCCTTAAGTGCAACTTAAGGAGAAGATTATTATGCAAATGATGTAAAAAATGCGAAGATGAGTCTCGACTACAAGGCCATTTTAGATACCCATGTGCAAATGCAAATGCAATCTCTCATAAATGGAGAAAAGGCGAAAACCCAATGGGACGAAACTCCTCCCCAAAAGAGAGAAAAGAAACAATCAAGTGATGAAGGATGGAGGATTCCATGATACCCCCAAGTACACCATCCATCACATAGATATATTACAATCAATAGATCCCCCATAAGAGGGAAATAGAGAGACTATGTAGCCCCCCAGAATGTATAATCACTTGTAAAAATGGTAAGTGTCTAAAAACAAAACATGATCCAATGTCGACAAACAACGTGTGTACCTTTCAGAAGAAATAAAACCAAGTACAAATGGAGGAATGCTTCCCATTCCGAATAGGAATTGAAAGAAAGAAGCATAAATGTGTCTGATGATGTCTCTAAAATCTTCTCATGTGTCTTCTTGTCCACTGAAGATGAAGATGCCACAATCAAATCAGGTACATGCCCAATAGGTGACAAATTAGGACTATGCAGAAATAGATGTTGAACAATATCCAAAGACAAAGATGGTTTGACAACAATTGTGCAATGACTATCATAAAAAAGGAGAAATAACCCCTCAAAGATGTGCTCCAAATTTGAAATGTGGGACTCCACAAACAAGGATGCAATGTTTGATAAATGAGAATCTCAATCAAGAAAACAATGAGATACTTGGTGCAATGAATCACTGGAAGTTCTCAATGAGTCACCAACAGAAGATGAATGGTCCCGTTGAACAAGAATGATGGGAGCCTCAATCAATAACTTTGCACAAGGAATCACTGAAGGTGAAGGAACATCAACTGTCTTTGATAGAGAAGAAGGAACATCTGAAGAACCCTCATCATCCTCATCTGAAGATTCAAAGCATTCCAAAACTTCAAACTCCTACATAGTATCATGATCATTGGGTATCCTATTTGAAGAATGAAGAGGCACAAGACATTTTGAAACAGGATCATCCGGGAATAGTGGAGTATTAGGGTCTCCATATATCTCCCAAATTTGAGTCCAAAGAGTGTGAGGACAATCAAAATGATCAATAGCTTTCAAAATGCCATCATTAGCACGCATTGCAATAACCTTTAAGACATCATACCTTTTGCAACTCCAAGCATTTTTTTGTATACCTTTATCTAAAGGGGGAACAATACCATACAAATGTGGCAAAAAATGAAGCCCACATAAATGTTTTATGATACCATCTTTCCATTGTTTATAGTTTCCCCTTTGCAACAAACTAAAAAAATGATGAAATAAAAACCCCATAATGAACTATGATAAATATTCAAGATTACAAAACATTGACCTCCAACAATGATTACAAACTTTTCAAATCTAAAAATAAAATTGAAAATGAAGCCCCCCCACAAACAAAACTTCTCTAGGAGACATGATGTCAAGTTATGAACTAGAAAGCAAATATGCAAAAATTTGAATAAATCACACTTGGGACTGAATCTGAAAAAAGTGCATGAACCGAATGAAAGAGCTCCTAAATGTTAGAATTGTGAAAAACATGAGCCATAGGATCAAACAATGAACAAAAACACCTTCCAAGCAATAGATTTGCAAACAAAGAATTGTTATATTCCTCAACAAGAAAAAGCTACAGAAGAACTTCAAGAATTTTCAAGGAAAATAAAAGTCCTCAAAGGTTGAGAGTTTGAGAGTACAAAAGAGTAAATCTCAAAGTGATAATACAATGAGGGTTGAGTGCTATATAGGAGCAACCCTAAATGGTAAAGGGATTAGATCATGAAAGTGTCATCACATGCGATGAGACAAAATGATCTAATAATAGCTCACTTCAGTTAACATAAAAAAACACTTAGTTAATTGAATAAAGAACTCCTAAGTTTAGCTTAAGTGCATGAGAATAAATTAGACTAATAATCAATTAAAGATTAATTAATCATTAGCTAATACATGATTACTCTAACACCCCCTTTAAGATGAATTTAGGGAATAGCTAAAAAACCCTAAAAATAGAATGCATGATGGGTCTAGGCAAACAAGGTCATGTTAGGTACCCATGTATAAACAAAAGAATCTCTCAAAACTGGAGAAAAAGATAAAACCACAATAGGAGAAAACTCCTCTTCAAAAGAAAATGGCGAATGAAGGACTAAAAAAGCCTCCAAATCAAGGTGTGAAGGACTAAGAAGCCTCCAACCAAAACAATGTCCTAAAAAAGAGGAACATGTAGAACATCGTTGAAACAAGAAGTTGTAAAGTGTTGTTGAAAGATGACTGATATGGTGTTGAAATGAAGAACCTCCGGAAACAGGAATGCAAGAGTGTCCATATGGTAAATGATCTATCTCACTAAAATGCATGTAACCATCCATTGATGTACGTTGCATCTAAAAGTACATAGGAACAAGAACTAGATACATAGATCACTCAAACACGAAACCAAAGAACCATTAGCACCAATAGTAGAAACCCCCCCCATAATGCTAACAAAGGAGAGCCAAAATAGGTACACTGAAACTGTATGAAACCAAGAAGTGCATATAGGAGAAACAACCTACAAATAAAAAGGTGTGCAAACTAAGGCACACACACTTGAGGCAAGAATCACTAGGATTCACTATTGTCATGGAAGAGACACTCACTTGACAAAGGTGTGATGGCAAACCAAAGGCAAACATCAACCCCCCATGGCACTTTATATCATAGTGTGATTATAAAAGGCACAACAAGATGTGCAAAATCCCCAAAAATTATACACTAGAATGACACTTTATCTCAGAGCGTCTACAAAAAAGAATGTGCATGAAAAAGATGTCTCTAATGCCCAAATAGGATAGAATACTGAAAATACATGTAGAACAACCAAAAACAAGTCATCTCACGCAAATAACAAATTTCCAAGAGCTAATACGTCCAAGTAATTCACCAGAGTGTGAAAACACCAAAAACTAAATAAAGTGTACCCGGAGATAAATCTGGAAAAATTGCATGGATGAAACTAAAGAGCTTTGTAAGACGGTTCCAATGTTGTTGGAATCGCGAAAAACAAAGAAACTGGTCAAAAGATACGAGTAAAATCAACACCTTTGACTTCAATAGGTTGTATAATGCACCAACAGCAAAATTAAGTGGTGAGACCCACACCATTGGAAAGTTGATGGAACTAGTTTTCTGATGATATCTTGTTTGCCAAAATTCGATACCGTATGCCCAAGTTATAGCCAAAAGAAAAAAAAAGACCCCCCTTTAGGGCACAAAGGGGTCTTGAAGGGGTCATGGGTACAATCTGTACTGCTGACATCAGTATGTCGTCATGCTAACATCAGTGGTATACTTTGAGAATATTCTTAATTTTCGAAAAAAAAAAACTCGGCCCTCAAAAAAGAAAAGTAGTCAGAGTATACTATTGTACCCACCAGAATATTCTCTAGATTGCCATTGATGGAAAAGTAGGGTGTCGTTGAAAAACTGTTTTGGGTTGTCAAAAAAAGCGAACAAATGGCAATCGAAAAAAACTAATGATCGATGTATTTGCCACCGAGCGAATTTAGTCTGCCACTGGAGGAGGGAAAAAATAGCCAATCAATTTGGAAAGTTGTCTAGATGTTTGCAACCGTGGGCGGCCGGCGGGGAAGAAACGTCGGTGAACTTACGAACTAGTGGGGCCCGCCCTATGCTACAGCCTAGAAAGTATGCCTACACAAGTCGTCTTACACAGGGTATTAAATACCCTTTCTAAAAAAATTAAAAACTACGTTATAAAAATGATGTTAGCGGTAGAGTTAGCCCTCATGGTGGGCACCAATAGGACCTCGGGCTAGGCAAAAGGTGCTCGACGTTTGAAAGGACCGGTAGGAGGTTTAAACAGCAAGAGGAATAATTTTCGGGCAGAAAAGAAATCAATGGCAATAAATTCTGAAAAAAACCTGCCAAGGAGGTTAACAAGACTTGTACACGGCCGATATGGCCTTCAGAAATAAATGCCAGACTATGCAATCCGCAAATTCACCAAAAAATTTAATAAAATCCCTTTTAAAAAATATTGCCCAATATAATTTTTTACAACCCCATAAATATTTGAACCTATAAGATATTTTATATGCAAAAATGTATTTTTTTAATATATTTTCTACAAATAAAAATGTCGTATCGATTGTACTTGAATGGGTAGTACGACCTGCCCAGGTAAAAAAATTGCCTCACAAATAGTCGACACCAAATATAGGCATAATTTATATCAATCTTCGTCTCGCAGGCCTTCTGAAGACGATGGCAAGGTTGATTTGGGCTGGAAATACACTAGAAGCTCTGCTACCTCCAGATCTTGAATTTCTTCAAACCCTCATTTAACTTTGGCAAAAAATGTCAAATTTAGGCAAAACAAAAGTCAATCTTGACTTTCTTAGCTACCCTGAACTCGAATTTAAACTTATATTTCCTCCAACATAAACCAAAAGTGACTTGCCATGAAAACTCACATAGAGAAACCCTTTAAATCTAGTATTTTTTTGAGTTTTTCTGATTCTCAGGTTCACCATATGGTGCAAGGGAAGAGCATACTCAACTTACTAAAAATAACCTAGATCTCTCACTAGCAATAGCTCGACCCTCAGATCTGAGAAAGGTTCTGCAAGGCTTAGCTCTGATACCATGTAAGAGCTGAAGATTAGCTCAACACCTAAGACTTCTTACAAAAACAATGAAAACCTTCTACAAGAGGGTATGCAAGAATGTGAGCTTACTTGGTATTAAGACCTATCAAAATGATGATGAGGTATAAAGTATATTACATATAAGTACAATGACCTTCCTTATATAGGCAAGGTGAGGAATAGGATTGAACATGATTGTGACATGTGTCTTAATCCTATGACATGCGACAACTAACAATCTAGGAATCAAACATTACAAGCTAGATAAGGTAAGTTCTAGAAAAGATGGAACTAAGACTTATAGAAAAAATCTTATATTCTAAGTAAACTTAACATGTGAATAAATCCCCTAAGTCCCTAGTAAGATAAATTACAAGGTACAAGGCATATATTCACACCAACAACAAGTACTATTATTTTTAAAGGGCTAAGTAAAAAAACTTCTATTGAATGCTCTTTGATGTTTGAGGATTTGGAATGATATAATCAAATTTAAAATAATGTTCAAATGAATTTTTTTAAATACTAAAACATAATAAGTCATTGCACAAATGTATTTGAGCATCATTAATACTAAAACATAATGAATCATTGCACAAATGTATTCCAAGTCAACTCCTAATGACTATAAAGAAAGGGAGGAGTCTTCCTTTGACCTTTGATTAGATTTGTGTCAAATGAGATCTTGAAGTGGATGTATTGGTAATGTTGACTAATAATAAGTCCAATGTGTAAGAATAAATATAAATAATGTTAAAATAAGATCAAATGTTTAAGTATAAATATTCAAAAAAATTTAAAATTTAAAAAACTTGACACAAAATATGTTACTTATATAATTATAGTTATATTGATAAAATATTTTTTTAAATAAATTTAAAAATAAATGTACACATTTCACCACTACAAAATATATCACCCTAATTCTTAAATAAGTTTAATCTTTTGTGAGAGATTTTTCTTCTCTTATATAAATGCAATTATTTTAAAGTTATGAAGTCTTCTCTCATTATAGCCAAATTTAGGAGCTTCCAATAGTGCATTTATGGCTCATTGTTCAAATATGTCATTACACTTGCAATGGACATGATGTGGCTCATTATCCAAATATGTCATTACACTAGCAATGGACATGATTATACCATCCTTGTGAAACATTGCTTAGTATCTTTGTAATTCTCTTTTACTTACGTTTAAATGTCTTATTTATTTGCTTGACTCTTAGCCTTTTTATAGTCAATTGCATTGTTTATAGTGTTTATTAATTTAAAATATATATAATTACTATAATTTTATTTATTTTATGGGTTTGTAATGAGAGATCAAAATTATTTTATTTTACTTCACAATAAATTTTGATTTTGACAGAATAATGCTTTCTACATTAAATTATGTGTAAAATTTTTGGATCACACTTTGTGATCCATCATGAGGATAGAGTGTTAATGAAGTGCAACCTCCTCCCCTCCCTTCCTCCTCTTTTGTTAGTCAATCTTAGTCTATAACTAACCATTTTTGTATCTCATTTGACTCTCTATTCTGATGATGGATCACAAAGTGTGATCCGAAATGTTGATTCAAAAAAATTGCACACAATTTAATTCAGAAAACATCTTACATCATTAATTTTGATTTTGATGCTTTTATATTTAAGATATTTTATTTTATTTGAAGAATTTTTTTATTTTAATGAAAAGATTTTTGTTTTATCTTATCAATTCAAGCATGTTTTTAGCCTGACATCACGACAATATATATTGAATTCAGAATAAGATGAATTAGTGTATTTTTCTATTTAGATTATATCCAACTTCAAACATTCTTACTTGACATTGAATTTTTTATTTGCTAGAAATTCTCTTTATATTCTTTGATTTCTTGTAAATGTCGTCTCACTTTCCTATATCTAATTTCTTTATATGCCTCATTTGTATTATTGTCTGAAATGTGGCTTTCCTTAAATAGACTATCGTTTTCATCATTAGGATTTCATATATTTACTTAAAAGGAAAATTTAGGATTCATTGTACTTTCTTAGTTGTGGGATGATTTGTGTGTGATCTAAGTTATTCTACTTGTAAATATTTTTTTATGGTGATCCACTCATAATATGAGACTACGTTTGTCCTTTTTAATATTAAAATTATGTTTATTATTAAAATCTAATTTTTTGATGTGTAAAAGACTACTAAAATTAAATTAAAGAGCTTTTATTTATATTTACATTATGATACCACTCTAGAACACATAGCAAAGTTTATAAATTATGTAACTTTTAGTCAATCATTTAAAAGCATTTACAAAATATATTGGATTATAATTTTGCATGTTTTAGGTAAAAGTTGTATATAAATATTCTGTTCAGAACTAAACAATAAGGTTTTTGTTACGCTTTATTATTAGAAAGATGAAAAAAATAAGAAGATTGTAGACTTGATTAGAATTAAATAGATGTGAACATTACTAAAAGGAAAGAAGACAACAAAAAAAATAATTAGGAAATGTTTTAATATAAAGACAATAAAGGATAAATGAGGCATAAGATTGAAAGATACAAGAAAAGAGATGACAAATGTAAATTTAAAAAAGGTTGATGGTTAAAAAAGTTAAGATATATTATAATAAGTAATATTAAGTTGTATTTTTTTGAGAAAGAATACAAGATAATAATTAGTAAAAGATATAACCATAATATATAACATAATATCATAAGGACGAGGAGACATCACAATGATTATCTTCTCAAATGTGCCATATGAATATTATTCATTGTACATGTTAGTGTTTGATACTATCTCTATATAAAGAAGTTCTATATGAAGAAGTGTGGGCTCTAGATCCGAGTTCTCCAAGCTTGGCGACTTTGTCTCGACGTCGCAAAATGAAACGGCAAACTTTCTCGCACCAAAGACTTTGCAAGGGAGGGCATACGGCAAATTCATCGCCAGCAATTCACCAATGGAACCAAGATGCTAGCATGAATTTTACTTGACAGTGAATTTTCCGTAACGATAAATTGCTGACGGTGAATTTTCCAAGAGCCGCAGGGGAGATTGGAAGGCTCAACTCATATGTCGACTGTGTCTCCTCTAATAGTTGGAGCTTTTCCTAGCAGGGGTTCTGCTAGAGGCGACGTCAATGCAGAATTTTTTGGCATTGGCGACAGATTTGATGACAGAATGGTCATGTGCTAGTGGCTGGAGTGATTCCTAATCATGTTGCTAAGGGTGAGATGGCTCAGACTGGATCTTCCAGCTCGAGTTTTGGTTCCTCGTGGTCCTACGTGTCCATAGTTGGCATGGGAATTCTTACCTGCCCTTTGTTGCACAAAAAAATAGACCCCTTGTTCAAAAACCTCCCCTATTATGGTTTGCGGACAGGATGTGTTGTGCACGAAAATGAAGACTTCTATCTTCGTCAGGGTTTGGTCTCCTCTAGATTTACACAACTTGATCTTAGATTTGTGGAAGCCTCTCATTGTTGATAGGATCGAGTTATATCCTTGTGTTAGGGGTTTCTTATAGTGAATTATGCTTCTTCATAGGACAGAGATTTGGTGTATGCAATTGGTTATGGACGTGCAGAGAGCACTCCGTCTCTATGAAGCCTTAGTCTATCTCCTTCAACCCCCTCTCACAAGCTCTCAATATCATACTAGTTTGGATTAGGCTTCCAAATCTTCCTTTTTAATTTTGAGAAGACTATTTATAAAAGTACATTGCCAATGCAATTGGTCACTTCTTGAAGGTTGTTCTATAGACATCTCTAAGATACTTCATAAAGATATTATTGTGATGGTGGGGATAGGTCTTAGATTCAACCATTGGATTATTAGGATCTCCCTTTTAGATGTAGATGATGTTTTGCCATTAATCACTTGATTTTTTATTGTCTCCCTTCTATGTGCAAAAGTACAATGACATGGTGGATGAATGCCCACAACAATCACTTGATAATTCACGCTTCAAACTTTCTAGTTGATCATTCCTCTAAGAATGATGAGTTTTCTCACGATGTTGGATCGTCTCTTCATTTTCCCCCTATGATTAGTCACACCCCCAAGGGTGTTTCTCAAGTAGTTGATGCAGCTCTAGACAATCCCACAATGAGTCCTACAATTCGTTCAACTTCTTTTGGTGAGTCCCACCTAGCTCCTAAACTAATTGTTCATCAAAATTGGCTTCTCCCGCTATAAGTTCCTATTTTTGTGTTGTGCCCATGGATGGGCCCTTTGAGGGGGTGTTCCCCTGTCCTCTCCCCCCTCGCCTAAGCCAAGGACTTTGAAGATAAAATTTCCTACACAATTTTTCAAAGGCAAAAGAAAGGTATTCCCAAATTTGTCTCTCAATCACACACCATAGTTAAGAATGTGAAGTTGAATAGGGTTGGTTCTAGCATTGTTTAAGTCGAATCCTTGGGTATTAGTTTGTGACTGGCAACTTGGTTGCAACTGTATTTGATCTTTTCTAGCAGCTTGGCTACTACTGAATCATGTTTGTACCATCTCAAATTCATTGTATTGGCTTTGAGTTGTTCTATCTATCGTAAAAGGTTTATGGTCCCTTCAAAACCATTTTATATTAACAAAAAGTGAACCTTGGGAAGAGTTTATCCAACTTCCCTAATCTAATAAAACTTCGACATTTACCTTATAACACTTTGTCCCAACATTAAAATTTATTAGACATCATTCTTTTATCAAACATATATATTTGGGGTTTATGACTCCCTTGAATTTATGAGGGATAACTTTAATCTTCTAAACATGCTCTAAAATATTTGGGTCTAGTGACCATAATTTTTTAAACTATTTGAGACCAATGAAATCTTGCACTTCCTTTCATGCAAATCTTTGAAGGGAGTCATCTCTAGGTAAGACTAGTAGTTGTTATATGCAAAATCCACAAAATAGAGGTCATCTGTCTATTTATTTTTTTGGTCCATTATGTACATGCTCATCTCCTCCAACACATGATTAACAATGGTCTATTTGTCAATTTCTAGGTGATAAGAGGAACTAAAGTTTAACTTAGGTCGAAATGTTGTGTTTCATGTAATCCAAAACCACCAAGTAAACAACTTATCTTTATATGTGATTATAAGCTATGGTTCACCATGGAATTAAACAAGCTCCTTAATAATTTGCTTTGCAATATTAGGCACTTCATCTCGAAGATTGCCTAAAATGAAATGGGTGGCTTAATCAACTTGTCCAAAACCATCAAAATGTTAGCATTATGCCTCTCTACAATGTAGGTAATCTAGTGATGAAACCCATAGGAATTACTTGTTGGCAAATGGTCAGCGCTCCCCTTGGGATTCGTGACATGGACTAACTGCCTCCAGTGGATTCGTTAACTTTCGCAGTTGTATCGGGCATTAACAGGTCAACCTTTTTGTTACACCCCGATTGTATAGCTACTATTGCATAGGGCAATTGATTGTAATGTTTGAATCATTAAGATGAATAAAACGTGTTTTTGTTATCAAAATGAATGTGTTCTATTTAAATGATTGTCTCATTTGATTGATACTTCTATTGGTTAATTATTGTTTAATGTTGCATGCAAGTTCTTGAGTTGTGAATATTCTAACTTAAGATGTTTTGTATACTATTAATGTTGTGAACAAGTAACTGTCAAGATTGCATGTCTATGGGTGCAGGTACATGAACCATTCCTCCAGGCGGAGGGGAAATATCACTCGGGAGAGGAGCTTGGTCGGGTAACCGGTAAAGTAAATCAATTGAGCATACACACACTCACCTTAGACTGAGTAAACCAAGTCATTTTTGTATGAGTATAAGGTAAGTCATCCATAGCTTGTATGTCTTGCAAGAAGAGGTCTTGACTGCTTCTGTGTGTGAAGTTTATCTTTGTGCTTGATTGTGAGATTATGATCATCATGGTGGTATTATGTTTGAATGTGAACGTCGAAAGCAAGCATATAAACACATATATAGTATATATACGTATTTGTAAGTATAAACATATCGATACAAGCGTAATTGGCTAATGGACTTGTCATACGGATGTGTCGATATGGTGTACGTACGTATACGTGTACATAGAGGATTATACTGCAATATATATATGTTTATAAGCATACGTTCGATAATGTGGAAATATTAATATTTGACTTGGAATTTATATATACACATATATATATAGATATATATATTGAAAGTATGCCGATTGGCTCGCAATATATGTATTCGACAATTAAATATGTATATGTATATATATTTATATTCGTTAAATATAAATATATTTATATATGTAATTATAAATAATATTATTATAGTTATATTAAAATATATAAGTATAATAAATACTTGGGTATTTAAATATTTATATGTTTAATATATTTAAAAGAACATAATAATATTTATATAATAAAATATATAAATGTATTTAGCTAATATTTTTAAAAACTCTAAAGTGTAAAAATTAAAAGATTTAAATCTTTTAATGAGAGTTAATATTATATAGTGAATTTTTGGAAAAATAATACTATATATTTATTTGGAAATAAAAGAAAGTATTTGGAAAATGAAGGACTTGGCATTTTAAGTCATTTTGTAAATATCGAATAAATTTTACCATGAGGAATAAAAGACTTAGCATTTTAAATCATTTGGTAAATATCTAATAATTTTTACCATGGGAAATAAACTTTGTTTTGCATTGAAATATATGGAATTCTTTTCACTGTGGCTAAACTGGGAAATACACCAAAAGGTGTCAAATATTTCATAAGGCAATAGTCGAACTTTTGAAAAAGAAATAATTTTTGGGCGCTACAACAAATGCGTGCACGGAAAGACCAGGTCGCGGAATTGTTGAAACGCGATTCTGTTAATGCGTGAAGAAGCCTGAAATTTAGGCCAGGTGGGACGCATTTGTGTTGGGACATTTTCCGCTATGGATAACAAATCCGCCAGTTTTGGACGCCATTGCAGAGGACGCCTGTAGGTGTCACTCAGCCATTTTTACCATGTGATGTTTGAATCATTCTTCACAAATGGAGGTCGACTCACCTTCTAAAAGTTGAATAAGCTTCTGTAATGCTGCCACCATGAGTTTGACACTTTCAAATAAGTAGAGGTGTTGATTCTCATGCCAAATTTGTAGCATGGCATGATAATCCAAACACTATAAATTGAGCTCATTTTCTTATCATTATTACCAATTCACAACTTGCCTTTGCAAAATTCTGAATTTGCCTTTGAAAGCCACAATTTACCATTGCCATTATGTTCAAGCCTTGAGAAATTCATATGTTGCATATAAGCATATACGCACCTATTGTAGAAATCAATTTTGAGAAAAGTAGTAACCAGCATTACTAGAAATTATACTCCGGTCATTTTGAGTTGCAACTAAAGTAGTTAGTATCTAGAAAGAACAATAAGAAAGAGGGGTTAATTAAAAGAAAGGAACAGAGGAGTTGTTACTAACTGAATCAGAAGCATTCACAAGCAGAAAGGAGGACAGCTTAAGGTAACAGGCATGAGTGTCACATTCTTTAATATCTTTGTTTTTAGTTTACAAATAGAAGAAACCATATGTTTATTTTATGCATTAAATTGTATTATAGCATAGGTGGATCAGTCAAGTAAAAGAGAAATTATGTTTCCTGTTTATAAGTGCACAGACTAAAGGGAAAGGCTTGTTTGCAATTTAAATATAAGGGAAAAAAGGGAAACTGTTATTCCACTTCATTTGAGAAAGGGATTATTAAGTATAAGGGAATGTGTCTGGATAGATTGCATTTTGTATGTGCGTAGCCTATACTGTATGATCTCCATATAAGGAGAATATGTGTGAAGTAGATATTAGATACTAGGAATGAAATGAAGATAGTGGTCTAGTAAGGTCTTTTTCAGCTTAAGTTATAGGGATAACTGAGGTAAGCTAAAAGTGCTCCTAGGATAAATATTTTATGATTAGGAGGAATGGTATAAGACACTTGTAGACTGTTTCATTTTTAAGTAGATTGTTTGAAGGTAGGTTGTCTAAAACAGGATATACCTCCCTTATGTAACCATTTGAAGTAGATTGTCTAAAGGTAGGTAATCTGAAACAGGATATACCTATCTTGTGTAAATTACTTAGTAGAATGTTGTAGGTTAGTTTGGGATAAAAGATTATCCAAAAGTAAAGGACGATACCTACGTGTACTGTAAGATAGTCTTAAGTCAAATCGGCTCTGAGTAGTGTATATGATAGATGACCTTCATTCGAAGTACTGAATGAGAATACTTTGGCCAAAGTAGTGAAATGTACGACTTCCACTTAGATGTGAGATAGTTGAGACTACACTGTCAGTTCATTGTGATCCATCATGCTAGTTCGGGATTGTGAAATAGCAAGTTCTAGATGTATAGGACACAGCACTATGCTTAGTTGGGTTGTTGCAGCCGGATACTTTACCAATCTCTTTGTTCGAAGGGAGGGCCATCTATCGAATGATAGATGTGCAGGGGACTGCATTATTAGTTTGTGGTTGGCGGAAAAGTGCCCGAGTGATGTTTCTCCTCCACAGCAAGCGACAGATACACCAAGATTTGAAAGGAAGGGAACCTAGACTGTCTTACTACTATTTGTGCAAAAGCTTACGAGCTATGTATGTAATTGTTTTACTTTTGTACTCTGATTTGTATTTGCAATGAAAATGGAATTCGTGTGGAAATATATATTGTAACTTGCATGTATTTATCAATAAAGAAAGGAAGAATTTTATTGTAATATCTTGTTACTTGTTACTTTTATATGTTTGAAGTGAAATGTTGGAAAAAAATTTAATTACCCAAGGATGGGGTCATTACACTTTTGGTGCAACGGCAACTGTAGGGCCAACAATTAGTATCAGATCCAAAGATGCCAGGTTTGAATCCCCTCAGCTTGCGCTAAGAGGGAGATTGTTGGCAAATGGTCAACGCTCCCCTCGAGATTCGTGACATGGACTAACCGCCTCCCATGGATCCGTTAACTCTAGTAGTTGTATCGAGCATTAACAGGTCGATTTTTTGGTGCAATGACAACTGTAGGGCCAACATTACCACCCACCTATTCTCAAGTATGTCATGATGATACAACTCTCCATTTGCATGACTATTTTTCACAAACATAAAGTTGCCCATTATACCTTGAGAGATTGTATATCTGAGGAAAACCGAAGACACTTAGGACCCTCTTGTTTATGAATCAAAGCTCAACAATTTTTACCATAGAATTCACTCCATGTCTAGTGCCTATGAATGAGCTTTCTCATGGTAGTTCTCATCCACAAAATGGCTAGAAAATAATCGTGTCAATTAAGGGCATCAACTACCTTATTTTCTTTGCCTATTGAGATTGTACTTAAATCTGCTAAAGGATCTTGGGTCCAATCTCTGGACTATGAGAGGATTCCCTTCCACTGTAGAAAATGTTTTAAAATAGGTCATGCTACTGCACAATGTGGTTTTGAGAAAAAAATCATATGAAGGCTACATGGTGGAATGGAGCTTCTCAGCAACATTATACGGTTGAGAAGAAATCTGAACAACACAGGAGTTTTTCAGAGGTGGTAGCATATGATTCACAGGGTGTTGAGGTATCCCCTCGGGATGTCTCAAATGATGAGGTTGCTGATGTTGCACATGATTATCAGATTGTAACCCCGAAAGGGCGAGAGATTGGGTCTCTAGCGGCCACTTCTGGTGATAGCGCTCTAGCTATCACTTCTAGTGGCCTATCTGATATGTCTTTGCTTGCACGTAGGAATAATGATCAAATTTCTGAGACTGTGGATGTAGGCAAAGCTCAGGAAAATTGTGAGCTAACTTGGCATGATATGGCAACGCAAGTAGAAGAAGGTTGGATTACTGTTAAGGGCAAAAAAGCTAAATTCACTTGGCCTTCTTTTGATATGACTCTTTGTTCCCACAAGAGTAGTTCTAAATGTAAATCTTGATGGGTCTTGTTTGGGGGCTAGCTTTTGGTTGGCTGCAAGCTGTTTTTTTTGCAACCTTGTTCGTGATTGTAAAGGGTTTTGGGTCCCTTCAATACCTGTTTTTACCTAAATCAAAAAATACCTTATTTTCTTTCCCTCTTACATATGAAAAATCAATATAGTAATATCCAAGGAACTCTAACCATTAGTATTGCCAAGCATTCAAGTTAAGTTTAATGAAGATGTATAGATAACCCTTATGGTTGTTTTTTAGCACAATGAATCTTCCTAGAATGTCTCCAAAGTTGCTAAGCATGAACAACTCTCAATTCTAAGTCATGCATTACATATGTCTTACATACATGGTAAACATGAACAACTCCAAAGTCTTAATTCATGCTTTGTGTACTTCTAACATAATTCCAAGTCATGTGACACTTTTCTTTTCCTTATCCTTAAGCTTGCTTAAGTAATAAATCACAAGTGCAACCTAGTTGTTTTGGCCCAAACCCCAACAAGTCCATCAAGTGAAGCATGATTCCAATTTTGAAAGTCTGCATGGGGATCTAGGACATGATGGGACCAAAGTAGCTAATTCTTTAAGCTTTTAAAGCACTTCTTCACATTCGTCAATCCATTCAAATCTCTTCCCTTTTTGTTGCAATGAGGTTAAAAAACTAATTACGCATAGATTGCAAGATTTGCATGGCTCTAGTTCCAAAAGTCAAATCCCATTTTTCACACCAAAAAATAAACCTATTAGTTTGCTACTATTACTTTTTTTTTAAATAAATATGTGTACTTTAGTACACTCATTCTTTTCTTTTTTCAATTAGAGGTTGAACATCATGCAATGCCAAATTTTACACATTGTAGCATATGATGCATTAATTATTACCTTCTCCAAATGAGAACCAAGGTCTAAGGGGTGTCATTTCACAAAATTTGTCTATGACAATCTCAACCTTGAACCTCTACACTTAACAAGACTTGATATCTAGGTCATGTTTTGAACCATTCAACTTCATAGATAAACCAAAGACTACTTAACAATACATTCATTTTTAATAAAAAACTATTTTTTTATTCAAATATATTATTATCAAGTCACCACTAAGTAAGATACCACAATGGATAAATAAGGCAAAGACAACCCTTATGTAGGTTGTCAAGATGAAGTGGAGAGGTGAACATATTTTAATTTGTAAAATAATTCAATATTGTCAATTATAACTTTTTCATTAGGCATTCACTTTAACAAGAGAGTTTATCTATTAGGCATTCACTTTAACAAGAGAGTTTATATTGGAATCAATTTAATTGATGAAATTTTTCTCAAGTGTTGTTTTAACTAAGTTATCAAACATTAAATTTTCTCTACTTGAATGTAAAATTTATTTATTTTATATAATCTAAAGATTAAGTATATCAATATTTTTGTAAATGTCTAAATATAAATAAGCTTGCATGACAATGGAGACTTGAAAATTCAACACATGAGCGAATGTGACATTAAAAGTAAACAAAAAATCTTCAACTAATATCTCCAAGATAACGTATTGTGTCAACCTCTTAAGACTCCCTACCTATTTTTTTATCTATCTCTTGCCATCTACCAAGTGTTAATGTCTTTATTTCACATAACAATTAATTTTTCTTCTTATAATAGCAAGTTTGTCATTTTTTTGTGGCAATGAGCACTTAGTTCATCATGGTGAGTGCTTTATTATTGCTTGTATGCATGGTTTTTTATTCCAAAATTTCATCTTCAATTCTCACTTGCATTTAGCTTGATCTTGATTTAGAAACTCACTTTAACATTCAATTGCTTTAGCATATATTAATTACCTACTTATTTTTAATCAAAAGATCCAAACTTTTGCAAGCAAGCATCCATTGCAAGAATTTGAGACCATCTTTTGTTGAAACTTCTTTAAAATCCTTGCACACCATTGTTCAACCCCTAGAAACAACTATTTCTTCTCCCTTTAGGATTCAAAGTTTAATCCCTCATCCTTGGCCTTCTAGATTATTACTAGCATCTCATTACTTGGGAAATTAAAAGCCAAAATCACATAGTATAACTCTTTCTCCATCCTGAGAAGGATTCTCCAAAGGGTTTCTTGAAATCATTTAATTTATTTCAAGTGATTTAGTCAAAGCACTCAAAATCCCTTTAATGGATCTAAGATTTGTACCAAAACAAACAAGCACATCACACCAAAACATACAAACAAAACAAAACGAATGTGTAATGCATGTTGGTAGATTTTCCTTGAAAAGAAGAAAGAGTCAACCTGTGTTTTTTGTTTATGTGCTATTTTTTCAACAGTTTCACTTTTAATTCATTATTTAAGTATATTAAATCAATTTAAAAAATTTAATTCATTTGTGATTGTTAATTAATTTATTATTTTTAGTTGTTTGATTAATTGAATGGCTTTAGTTTACTTTCTTTCTAAATGCAAAAATTTAAAAAGGAAGTTTTCATTTATTTATTTACATTAATTATTTTTCATTTTTAATTAAGAATTATTACTTGATTAATTACATAAAAATTAAAAGGAGAAGGAGCAATACAATTGTTTTGATTAATTAATTAGAAAAGGTAATTCATTTAGACAATAAAAAATTATCTGAAACATAATTACTTTCAATTGCCCCTGTTTATTAATTAAGTTTATTTCCCACATATTAAAAACTCAAAACAAACGAAAACATTTACATCAAAACAAACCAAAACACCAATAATCAAACTAACTACAAAGCAACCAAGAACAACTCATTTGAATTCTAACAAACATTCAAATCGATTAATTAGTCTACTTTGATTCAAAGGACCACATTTGATCTGATCACACGTGTTCCAAGTTAAAAGCCAAATCTGTTTAAAGAGATCTTAGGAAAGTTTGAAGAAACTCCACCTATTCCCCCTACGATTGTTCTTGATAGACAACTCTTCTCAAAGCCATCCTATAAGAGAACGCTAGTTTGGAAGTGTTCCAAAGAACAAGCAATCAACAAGCAACCACTCACGCTTCTTTCCTCATCATACACCCCATGTTAGTTCACATTCCTAGAGCTCCTCAGCCTGCCTCTCTCACTCATTATCCAGTTGCTACTTCACCAAGAAGAGGGAAATTCAATCAACAACTCGCCACTAAACCAACTCCAATCATGTCCACAACAAAGAGTCGGCATTTCATCCAACCAATGTGAGCTTACATGTGTGCCCTATTTTAAAAAGAATTGAACAAATGGAAGTAGGTAAATGGCCTAAGGTTGTTTTCAATGACATTTTGAGTGAAAGAAAAAGAACTTGGATGATGCAAAACAACAAATGGACGAGTAAATGGAATATTTACTTGAATGCTTGCTCCCTGAATAGCAAAGAGATAAAGGCTTTTGTTATGGATAAGTTCCTCAACTGTACTTGGGGTAAAGTGCTAGGGAGAAGAAAAAAAAGTGTACATAGGGGCTAGTATTCCATGGAGAGTCAAAATTCTTATTGCTCGGTAATAAGTAATTCTCATCAACTTCTTTCTGAAATGGAACGGTGGAAAAGGCTAAAAGAAGCTTGGGAAGAAAAGGTCTGTATGTTTTGCACTACTGGGACAATGGAATCAGAAAAACACTTCATTATGGAGTGTGATGCCTTCAGTGACATCGGGGACATGCATGTAAATATGTTGACTATTGGTTCTTAATTCTTGGTATACTCTATTCAGTGGGAAGACTGTTGAGAAGTTGGAGGAGCTCATCATCAACTTGAATAGGAAAAGGATTGAAATGCAGAAGTCAAAAATGACAAGGCTATTTTTAGTCTCGCAGATGTTAAAATTTTCTTTCTTTCAACAGTTCTATAAGTAAAAAATTTGAGCAATGTATACAGTTCTAAAAATATTTGAGCAATGTATGTATATTTATAATGAGTCATCATAAAAAGATGCAGAATCATTACCAGTATGCATGGTATAGTATATTTATTATGAGCCAATATGCAAAATATATTGGAGGCTGTACAATTGAGAGGAAAATTAGCAAATCCCAGACAGAAAATAAGATTTCAAACCTTAAGACAAACGAGGTCACAAATATGAATGGAAACATAATATCTGAGAAAATGGGAGAACCCAAGCATGAGGCACTCGTATTTGACAGCTGACATTCAAACTATCGCAAGCAAACTAATGGTAAAATTTGCGAATCATTTCAAAATAACTTATCCATTCATATTCAGTCTGAAAATGAAAACTCAAACCATGTTCTATGGTATCCATGGTTCTCCTACCTTGTTATTGGCATATAGCATTGAAAAGCAGCTTTTGAGTGCTCTCATGATTTGGCTGCTCCTGTGTTAACAGGATTGAAAATTTAAAACTAAATGAGATAAAATATCTGGACAAGTAAAGCATAAGATGACAAACGGGTTTCCAAAAATCATGTAAAATTATTTTTCTTTTTGATGGGACTGTGCCTGAGAAAGGGACAAGCACCTTCAACCCATGTATGGGTATGCAAAAAAATTGATGACACAAGTTAAGTGCATTTATTCCCATGCACCTTCGAAAATTGCTTTTAATTCTGTCAGATCATTTCAATTCCACAAACAGATGTCAAGGCAAAAGTGCAAAACCATGTTAACAGCAAATAAGTCTCACCACCAAAGCAGAGAAAACAGATCTATTTCAAGGGAAAGTGTATCAAAAAACACTGAAATTGCATCCATTTCATATTTGAATGCATCCAAAAACAGACCTAATGAGAGTCCAGCCTTCCAATAATTGAACAGTGTCACTAAAGAATGTAGCTTCTCTATTAATGGATATGCGCGATACATTAGTGCACCAATACCTTCTACTATAACAACTGCCAGACCTGCAGACAAAATATCCCAGTCCCCTGTTTGACCTATACTTGTAGCGAAAAGAGTCGAGCAGTAAAATCCTAGAAGTAGACAAAACACTTTCATGGGAAAGTTCTTTTGAAGCTCTTTGATGTTTTCTATTAGTTTATTCTGAACCTCTTGAACAATTCTGGCAAGACGTGTTCTTCCGAACCCAGACTGTCTAGAAGGCCCATTACTTTGCAGGTTGCCATTTTTATCAGATGTTTCATTTTGTGGGTTATCACTTCTATCAGAAGTTCCATTACTTCCCCTACATTTTATGACCAAATGGTTTTGCTTCCTGCAGCAACAATCAAAGTTCTTATCACTGGAAACTGAAATTTGGCAGAAACATAGGATCCCAAGAAAGAAGAATGGTTTCATAAAAAGATTAATCATAAAATGCTAAGGTACGTGTTGCTGTGTGTGCATTTCCTCAGGATTTGCTTGTGTTTTCCTCTTCTAAAATAATGAAGGATAATGATGAGAAAAAAATTCAAGTGGAGGCACACCATTTTCTTTTGAATCTTGGGGACAAAGATACAGTTCTGGCATGAAAGAAATGCACACGCATCCCTTGACCAAATTTAAAACTTCTACATTTATATGCTGCAGCAAAATCAACTGTTGCTGAAATCTCTGAACTTAGGCCCAGAATCTCCTTTGGCAAAGATTGAACATGCATCCCCTTCAATGCCATATCAAGATTAAGTACACCTGAAAGCAGAATTACAAATTTTAAATTTTAAGTACAGCGAAGTGAAAAATGCACAGTTTCTTGCCTGAATGGAAAAAGGTTTGCAAGAAAACTAGAATCATTCACCATGGTATGGACAAACATTATTTTACACCACAGCCCATTCATAACAGCAACCGACACTAAGTTTTATTTTGAAAAAAGAGTTCCAATACCATCTCATTTTGTGAATCCAATCAGCAAAAAGGAACGAATTTCTTAACCAAGAGCAAAAACTAGATACACTGGTAGCAACCAGGAAGCCTGGAAAACTAGAAGATAATCCAAGACATAAACAGACACTATGCATAGCTGAGAATAGTCCAGATCACATTCTACTCAATGTTAGAAATCTTACATGGTGTAATTCAGAGAATGCTTCACTGCATAGCAGAAAATCTAGATAGATGTTTTGCATTTGACTTTTGGTCATCTGATTGACTGACAGAGTCTTAGATCATTCGTAACTGTTAGGATATCTGATAGACAAATACAGACATATCTAGGCTTGGCGAGCAGTGGTAGAGGGAAAGAGGTGCTATTTCGAGCTATAATATCTACCAGTTTGTCTGAAAGCTAAAATTCCTCAAGAATAAGTCAAGAAAATGGAATGAGCAGTGTTGAAATATGCTTCACCAAAAAGTGACAGTTCAATTATAAACAGAAAGTGTGAAGGATGATTAACAATTATTAATAATAGAATAAAACCCCACTCAAGCTTAAGGGAGGAATAATTGATTGGACAAAGTCACAACATTCTACAGAAAGAACTCTTGATTCAAAGCAAGGATCAAAAAGCCACATAATTCACTAATCCAAAATTTGCAGGTGCAACAGTAATTGCATAACATTATCGACTTTTCTAAGGGAGGTTAACTGATCTTGCTTCTGAAATATGTTATATTGAGCAGGACTACTTTACCATCTGTAAACATATTTGTCACTACATCTTTTATATGATTTGCCCAACGAGCAGCAAGAAATATTCCAACAGTTGGAGAAGTTGTTATGGACTAACAACTTTCCTCTGCATTTAAGAGGGGCAGCTCCTTTGTATGATATGATTTTGGGTTTTTCAGAGTATGCTTTTAACCAAAAAGCAAGAAAGGAAACTAACTAAAACTAAAATAAAAGGATGATTAAACATTACACAAGGAAAAGGAACCAATACCAAGATCCAATTCCCAAGGAAGAACATTTGAATATGAAACATACAACTAGGGTTTCAACTTTCAACAAAAGAAATGCCATCTAACACATGAAAGATACATTTACTAGGAATTTCACATCTCACTGATTGGGAAACTGCCTGTAATTTTCTCCCAGTTGTATAAAGAAAAATATCTGAATTTTGCACATAACAGAAAATATATAAAGGATGCAAATCAGACACACAAGCAATCTATAACATAAAGAAACAGTATACTAGCTCTACGGACAGTATACTATGCTATTATAGTTGTGTCGTAATTTGCATGCCCTTGCAATTTCACACTACACAATGTCCTCTCTTTAGTGCTCTAATATAAAATGTTTAATTTCTAAATGCTAGCACTTGAATTCTCCATTTCTGACAATTTTATTATGTTCCTGATTCTCTGAGTTCGGAATTTTCTAGACGGGAGCGCTCCGCACAGATATCCTACAAAAATTCATGATTCTAGTGGCTGTTGGAGCATTACCTTCCCGCGGATTTTTCAGATGTAACGCTCCTAAATGCAGTCACGTTGAACTAAATCAACTTGACTTGCTATTTTGAAAAAAATAAGGTTGATTTTTTCTCATTCTCTCTCACGCGTTCGGCCTCACAACTTTGGAAGTTCTTCCATTTTGGTTACAAAACAAGATTTCCTCACTTAGCATTACACTTTCTTGATCACCATCTTCATAGAACTGTGTAGAACAACAATCTTGAAGCAACATATTTTCTCTTGGAGGTTTTCTTCAATGCTTCCAAGTGATTTTGTTCTATTTTGTCGTTCCCTTTTTTTATCTCTCATTTTATGCTAGCATTTGGAAATATCAGGTGTTAGCATATTGACATATTGTCATTAAATCATTAAATCTCAAGCTATTGCATTTTTTTTAAGTTATCATATTTGTATTTCTCCAGCTCTTATTCAAAGATCCTAGCTGTCATGGAGGTAGAAATACCAAAACAAGGGTTTGACTAAGGCAAGCCCCTAAACAGCCAAACCAAAAACATTTTTCTCTTTTCTATGTATGTGCAAGTTATTTGTCAAGAAGATAAACTTAATTTGGTTATGTCTTTCAAACTTCTCTCCTCATTTGCTTTTCGTTTTAATAGTTAGTTTTATTATCATTTCCAACACATACGATATTTCTCATTCTTTGTAAATTTATCATTTGCATTTATGTGTATAGGAATAGATTCTGGACATTCTGTGTTTTATGTCTCACATCTATGTCGAACGATAGCGCAACACAACGACATCCGTGCTACGCGCTAGTGTCTGTGGCCAAGACTCCCAGAAAGCTACAAAGTATTCTTCAAAATCAATACTTTTCCATTTCTGTATAAATTAGTTTGTAATTTTCATTGTGCGAAGATATAATTTCACCAATTCTTTATAACTAGGCACTTCAAATTGTAATTGAATGTTTTATATTTCTAGTTATAAATAGTTGTAAGCGGATAATTTAAACAACTTAGGAACTATTGATTCAGCCTAATGTATTAGATGAATTATAATATCGAAAGATCTAAGTTCTTTCCATTAGATTACTTTTCATACAATACAATAGCTTATTCGTAAGGATAGGCTATAAAGTCTCAGCAAACCCCTCTAAAACATCCACTTTATGTGCATTGTTATTCACAAAGAGCTCATCCCTGAACTTCTCAAATTTGATTAGAGACAAAGATTTTGTAAAAATTTTGATCTATTTGTTTATGTTGGACCTTCTATCAAGTGAAGTGGCAACGCACCTTAATGTGTTTCATTTTCCCATGAAGAATTATGTTCTTTAGCAATTTTGATTGCTGCAAAACACAACATTGGCCGATCTGATGGCATGACCATTTCATTTTCTCGTGAAAATTTATGTTCTTTTGCAATTTTGATTGCTATAGAACATTAACAACAGCATTGGCCAATCTAATGTTATGCCTATATCTCTTGCATATTTTGTGAAGCCAAAATTCTTTCCTATGCTACTCTTTGCCTCATAATCCGTCCCAATGGAAGAAATGGGACTTGTTTCTTAATCACCTAAAAACTGCTCTTAAACCCATGTGGATAATTTACCAAGTTGACTTGCACTCATTAACATTACTTGAACATTCTTCATATCCACATATCTTACCACTTTATCACTCTCAAATTGAAATGAAATGGAATATTTTAGTAGTGCCTGCACCAACTGTCCCCCAACATCAGAAAATAAGTGTACCATATAGAGTCCATGCTACCAAGGCAAAGTATATAAGACATGTCAAGATAAACTTGAGAGACATTTTTGCTCCTTTCATGAGGTTGCATCTCCCACAATTAATTTTGGTAGGAAACCCATGTTTTTGCTAAGCTCTTGTCTTCAAAGAGGGGGCACTCAAAGTGTCAACCCTCAACTTGTCAATTATTTGATTTTGATGTCAATGTAGACTAAGCGCTCCATTATGTAGTGCCACTCTATCTCCACCACCCATGATGTAGAAAATATACGTATTATCTTTTTCCCATTCTTCCTTGGGTGTTGGGATTGATGTGAACTTGCTCTTAATTAAGCTATAAATATTTATGCCTTCCAATTGATTTCTACCCCTGTATAGGTCTTTTGATGGTGCTCATATGTGGGATTGAATTCATTGATGTAGTTTTTGTTCATCCTATAGTGGGTTTCTTTATCCACTTGTTTAGTCTGAGATTTTATCATAGCTTTCAACTTCCTGAGTAGCATCTAGACACTTGTGTATGACAGTAAAATAATGCCCCACTTACTCCACCTTTTTTTTTTGCTTCAACCAAGCGCTTCTCCTCACATTTTAAAACTTCTCCCATTGCCATCTTGGGCCACCAATTAATATCCATGTTTATATTTTCTTCAGATAGCCTAGTAGTTGAACTATGTGCATTGTCTCCAAAGGAAAGGCACATAGCTAGGCTGATAGTATCTCATATGGAATCAAAGCTTTGATATTGTAACTATGCATGATTAAATGCTTCTTAATTCACTCTATTTGTCTCCATTATTAGCACGATGTATCACTGCCCCATACCTAACACTTGAAAAGTACCACTAGCATGAGGAGCAGCCCAAACATGATCCTTGTGATTTTCCAGTTCCACAACTCTGTGTTTCTGCACCTATTCTGTACTGTGTATAATGTCTTCCATCTCCCTTGTATTCTATTTGACTTGCATGATTTCCAACTAAGTTTGTTGTAGGAATTAACACCAAGACCCTTGTATTCTGCCACTATCTTCGCATACTGCCCTCAAAAAGGATGTTTGTCTCCTATTTTTCTCCAACCAAGAGAAAATCAACACTTTAGTTTTGTTTCTATTTACCTACATTCCTATTTCTTCACAAAGGAGATGTAATGTTTTCAAGTGTTCTATTGAATTGTGAGATACTTTTGCAATCAAGATGAGATCATCCACATAGAAAAGTAAATTCGCTTGTTCATCTACTCATCTGACTAGTCCATGTATAGTTCATAGTAGTTCATACAATGTGGGGGATACCGGGCAATTTCGTTTGACATCGACATCACTTTCAAAACACATTGATAAACCTGTAGGTGTTCTGAGTTTGGCTTGCACTTGATCATGAAGCATGTGAACTTCTGCTCTATACTCATTTGGCACACTAAGTTCCTCATGCTATTCCAAAGTCTGCTTCTAAGCATGGTTTGAATGGCTGTCTTAAAGTCAACAGAACAGCAGAAAACTTCTTCGCTTCACTTGTCCCATCCCTTTTCAAATAGATGTCAGAGTGAAGCAGTAATCAATTGTAGAGTGTTTAGATCTAAAACATGCCTATGATTTTCCGCTCCCTTGCTTTTTGTACCCAACTTCAGATTCTACACTCTATCATACTACTGAATAATTTTGGGGGCAGAAGGATGATCATAGTAGCTTGGCAGATTATTTACATCTCCATATATAAAGAGCAAGCAAGACAACACTGATTTTCCAATTTGTTTTTAAGGCCTCTCAAGTGACAACATTAAATATATTTCTGATGTGCAGAGTCCCATCTGCCCCAAGCCTTTCACCTCCTCCTAGCCTCTTAACACCTTCCTTAATGTCCCCATACTGAGAAGATTTTGTCATATTAATTATAAGGTAGATGTTTTCATCTTGCTCACATTCATACAGTTGTTTTATGTTTTTTAGATTGGTTCTTTGAAATATTGTTATTTGTGTATTTTTGGTTTTGTTGCACCTCCCTACAAAACCCATTCATACTGTGTTTCCCAATAAATCTTAGCTCGTCTCTGCATTTTCCTACATCAAGATTCTCTTTGCTGCCTTGCATTCATCCCCATGCCATGAGTTTGCTGAAAATCTTTTTTTTTGCTTCTCCCTTTTGGCCTAGACCTTTGTCATGTACTCAATGCTTCATGAATTATAGAAACCAATTTATTACTATTCATATGAAATCTAGGTGTACTGCATTAATAAATTTTCTTTGCAACTTTAAAGTGATTTGAGGATTTTACAATTTTCCTGAGTCATGAAGATATTTTCTTGCATTGTTGGCTTCTCTTGGTTATCCAAACCTGCTATTTCTGCTGCTGAATATTTCCTAACATGCAGATCTTTATGCCAAATGGGTTCTAATCAGACTTCATTTCTATCAAAGAACATCAAAACTTCCATTTCCCTAGGTCTTGGTATGAATTTTTGTGAGCAAATGAGATAGTTGACCACATAGTTCACAAACTCGGACTCGGAGAGTACTTGGCAAGCCAAAAAAAATTGACTCCAAGTACTCAGAAAAAACTCGGCAAATATCAGCACCTTAAAAAACACTTAATTTTTTGAAAAAAAATAATATATTTTATGCAAAATATAGCTACAAAATGAATCAAATGAGTTTGGTGAGGGTTTGGGGGAAACACCCTTAGCAGGGTGCGGGGTTTCGAGGGCAGCACCCCTCGGGTGCATCTTTGAAAGTTTGAAACCACACAAAACTTCATCCTACACACTATTTTCACAATTTTATCAATTAAGGGAGAAATTAGGTATTTGACACATTTTGTTAAAATTATTTGCTCTCCAACTGCTATGTGAGGAAGTGTGAGGGGCATTCATGCATTTATAGGGCAAAATCAAGAAAAAATTTACTATTTTTCTGCTTTTTTTCTTCACTTTTTCCATATTTTGCATTTTTTATGCATCTGAGGTAAGTATTGAGTTTGACTGGAAAGTTAACTCGCGAGTTACTCAACAAGCTTAAAATGTGGCGAGTACTCATTGACTCGGCATATAATCATCGAGCTTTCCAACCATGGTTGACCACACTCTGGCCATTATATGTTTTACATGTAAAATTCTTTGAAGTCTGCCATGCACTCATTCCAATTCATATGATCCTTCCCATGATGTGCGACGGTCACTTTCCCATCCAACAATATCCTTCCCTATTAGTGGACCTCCTCTTCCTTTAATCACAATGGATTGCTTTCTATTCCAACCCCATTTCTCAGAATAATGCCTATATGTTTGTTGCTCTTGGATTGAAGTCACCTATTAGTTGCCACAAAGAGATAGTTGACAACTTGACAGTATTCCTAGATCTGATGTGGTATATGAGAGATAAATGAGATGACAAAACAATTGCCTACAAAGAATTTCATTTATCTTCCTTGATTCAACATCCATGGAATGCTTCAAACTTGCTTCCACTGGCATTGCTATTAGTTGGCACACTGCTATCCTCAATTTCCCAGGCAGCTTTGTGGCACATTTGTCTAAAAAACAAAACTTTCAAGTCAAGGTAATAGTGCAATAGCCCAAGATTTATCATCTTCAAGGACCTGTTCAAAATCCTACTTCACCTCTAAAACCAACTCTTCATTGCTCCCAGTTATTACAAAATCATCATTATTCTTTTAGAAATATTGATTGCTATATATAAGAATCATATAAAATTCATTTGTGTAGTCAATCAGCAATCTGGAAATAAAAAAAGAGTTTACTTCAACCCATACAAGGCTTTGATCAATCTACACACTTGGCACTCTCTACTTTAAACTAAAAATTCTTGTAGTTGACGCATATACTCTTACTCTAAGAGTTGTTCATTCAGGATAGCACTCTTCACATGCATATAATGGATCTTCCATCCAAACTATGCTGCAAGGAAGAACATAAGTTTGATTTTCACCTTTGATGCAAAGGTCTCTTCATAGTCAATACCTTCTTTTGGTGCATAAATTTCATCAACAAATCAAGCCTTGTATTTGTCGAATGTGCCATTTGCTTTATACTTTGTTTAAGATACCCATTTGGTGCCTATGGGTTTCTTCCTGATGGAAAATCACATTCTAACTGAGTTGCATCAATTCATCCTTTCAAATTCATTGCTTATGTGACAAAGTAGGGTTTTGAAAAACAAACCATCATACTCGTCACTGCCAGGTTCACCTCTTCAAGTGTAAACAGTAATACTCCTTGTTATTCTTCATTGTAGTAAATATCACTTAGGCAGTTTCTTGTATGTACTTGCATGTGATGGTTTGTCTTCTTGCAACTTTGCCTGAGTCATCACCACTCTTTTGATTACTCATGGTAGAAATATTGCTTAAGCAATTTCTTAGCCGTACTTGCCAATGATGGTTTCTTGAATCTCTTCTTGCAACTTCATCTTCCTTCATTTACTTCTTTGGATTAAAATTGGTCTAATATTAATTTAGCTTTAGACATTCATTGAATGACCATGGTTCATTTGGGTTGTAGAATCAATCAGCCAATAGACTTCAGATTTGCTTTATTACCCAAGAAAGATACACCTCATGTCTTCATCAAACTCCTTCTGCTTCAGTTTCAGAACATGAACATATGCAGTGCTCATAAAGATTCTCAAGTTCTTCACAATGCCTTTCTGACCAGGCCAAGCTTCTTCGGGGCTTAAACCATCCAAAGCTTTGGTTGATGCTCAACTAAACAAAAGAAAAGTTGTGTTCATTGCTTCAGCCCACTGTTGCTTGTCCATTTTATGTCACTCAATGTTCACTCTATAAACATTTTGATAGATCTATTCTACCTTTCTGTGACAACATTTTATTGTGGATTGTAAGTATCAATAGTCATTTGATACTACCTTTTGAGTGAAACTGCAAAAAACATTTTGAGAGGCATCCCCACACTTCCCAGCAATTTTGTGAGGGTTATTTCAAGGCAATGCCCAATCTCATTCTCCACTATGGCCTTGAAATTCTTGAAGTGCTAATATGCCTCATATTTAGCCATCAAGAAGAAAAGTCGCAAACTTTCAGCTATTAAACAACAAAAAACAGTTCAGCAGGCTAAAATAGAGTCTCATGAGTCTACAGAAATTATTGTGGAGTAAGCCAAGAAGTACTTTAGCCTAATTCAAATTTCCACTTCAATCTAAGTCAATTTTCAATGACTGAGAAAATCTTGTCAACCTTCTTGATGGCAAGTAGCCCATAATGTGTGTTTTGCTTACTCATTGCCAGTGGCTAAGCGATATTCAAATGACCAAACTGGCAGTGCCAAATAAATACTACTCCTCATTGACAAGAAAAAACAAGAGTTGGGTGGGCAAGGGTAGGCAAGTCAACGAAGATGAATATTTCCCCTTTTCCTAACCTTTATGCCACAATCTTGTACCTTTCAGTCTTATCTTTTACAAAATAATGTTTTCAGCAACTTTCAAATCGAACTGAACTTTCAAACTCTTGCCAAACATCTAGCCAAACATCTAGCTGACAGAAAGTAAAAAATTCTTCATCTCAAAGCACAAAAGGAATACCATAAAGTTTCAGGACAATATGTTTACCTTTGATCCATGGAGAACATCTCCAAGATGGATTGTAACATGGTAAGCATTGAACTTTAAAAACCAATCTCACTTGCTGGTCGGATGCTTTCTAAAAATTGATACTTGCAGCTACAAGTTAGTGACAAAATGGACATGCATTTTGCCCAAGGTGTATGTTGAGTTAAACCTTTGAGCTTCAGAATAAGAGGAGATTTGTCTTCCGCTTACACTTCACTTCTTCAAAGTGCCCCCAGTCCTTCCCATCCATCCATATGTTCAACTTAATTTACAAGTTCTCCATCTAAATATGGAGCGTAATATAGAGGGATAATGGGCTTTGATGGTATTCAGTTTCTCAGGCTTTTCTGATTCTGATGTGTGTGTTCTGATATTAGAACGTGTACCACTGGCATGCTAAAGCCTTATTTTCATCTTGGCTGCTGGCTTGTGATTTAACAACCTTTTCAAATCATATAGTTTTTCAATTTGGAAAACACAATAAAGATTTGACTGTAAATAAACTATCTGATCAAGGTAAGTAAAATCTACTACTCTATTTTGCAAACAAATCCAGTAAAGGAAACCTCCTGTTAATCAAGTTTCCACTTTTCTAAGTAATAACCTATTCTCCACAAATGATGGAAAAAAATATTTGTGCAGCAGTACGCTTGAATTCTACGTTATACCTTGCATGTTCTTTTAACTCCTATTGGTAAATAATTTATCAAATAAATTGGAAATTGAAAATAACAAGGTTATACATAACATTTTACATGTGTTCACAATGACTTTGAGACCAGCCAGGATTGATAAGTAGGGCATAGGGCATAGGGCATAGTGATAGCAATCTTGCATCTATCCTGATTTGTTGCAATATCCAACTGAGAAATTCAATTTTCTTCTTTATAGTTCAGAAATGAAGTAAAATGATGGGTTGTACTTAAATTGTTACAAAACACAAATGGTAGGAAGAAACAACACACTCTGCAACGATTGCCTGGATAAATGCCTCTAAATGACAAAACTCAAGCTGCAATTCAACGCTGTCATAAACATTGATACTTAACCCCGCATATAATACAAATGACAAGAATAAAATTAGAAGGATATACTTTCCTGACATAACCTTTCAAGAAAGGAGTACAGACTCTTATCTACATTCCACAAGTGTTAATAAAGTTGCAAAAAACAATACCATAGTGTATGGTGTAACACCAACTTGAAATTTTGTCGAGGGATTGTTGTGCAGTGTTAAAAGAGGGTGATTCAAATTCAAATCCCCACATCAAATTATGGCAATTACAACCCAGCAGACATGCACGTGCAATAACACTTCCCTCCCCAGGGCCTGTTCATCCCTACAACCAGTCTGGACCTGGTGATATTGCCATTTACCCTTGACCAAAAAAAAAATGCAATTTGCAATGTTAAAGAGCACAGAAAATTGTCTTGAAATTCACATCACTGGGGTTATAGCAGTGGATTTGTTGCACAATATCAGAGTGAATTTCCTTAAAAGAAGCATACTGTATTATTCGCACAGGGGAATTTTTTTCTTCAAATAACATATGGAAATTCTGAGTTTTCCAATTCTCATGTTAGAAGGTTGCCCTATAACTGGAAAAAACTATTTCTGAATATATAAGTTTCTTACATTTTCATAAGTTTCAGCACCATTCAATGCCAGAAAAGTGACCTCTCGTCTCCCAAACATAATGATTGAAACAAACAAACAAGAAAACAACAGGATAGAGAAAAAAAGATTGTTTTTGACACTCGAATATCCACAATAGAAACAAACCTCCTCCAATAAAAATGTGGCAATGGTGGGAATAAAGTCAGCTTAGAAACTGCATCTTAACAGACACAATTTTAGGAACTCGAGCACATGGCATGCTGACAAATGCTGCTTCTATATGAGTACAAATTTGACTGGTCTTTTTGTTCTTGATAGACAACCCTGTAGGTGATTACACTGCATACAAATTTTATTTTCGCTTAGATACCCCTAATCTGAAATACCACTATATTCCACAAAATCTCACCCAGTATTCACACCCAACAAATCTGAAAGCCACCTAACATCAGCCAGAATTTACACCATCCCTAATTTGACCGTAGCTGAAACGGAGCCCTGGTAGACATGATGATAATGCACAGAACTGATTAGCAACCAACGGCCCTGGTAACCCTAGTTTGTTGATTCTTAAGTAGACGAAAAATTAATAAATTGCCCCAAATTCTGCTAGTTCGAAAATCTTGTTGATGGGATAAGACTTTCTCATCTCACAATGTATGGGATAAGTAAATTGTGTATCGTGAATGCTCTCGAGTACAAGATTAAACACAACACATGTTACAAGGATTTTGAAATAGATATTGATTTGCTAGCCTTGTTGTTTGATATCAGTACACACAAGTTTAAAATGGATAATAGACAAAGAATAGTGTTGAAATTTGTAACAATAAAGATGAATCTAACCAAAAAAAATTTGAGAATTAGTCAAGGGTTAATATTAGGCATTTACAAATTTGTAAATTTTCATTATAAATAAATATTTTGGGATAAAAGTTCATTTTGTCAATCATGAAACATCTTGTTTTCCATCTTATTACATCATCCTCATATCTTGTTACATCATCCCCATGCAACTTGATATAGCTACAAGAGAAATCAATAAAATATTGTGAATTACTAAATCAACAATTAAAATGAATACCATATTAAAGTAGCAAAGTTTACTAAACTTATGGCATGATTTAAGTTCTAGATGTTAGAGAATGCCAAGATCAGAAAGCATGAATTGATAACCTTTCGCGAGTGAAACGATGAACACAATAGGATATATATCATATAATATGAAGAGTGTGTAAATACAAAGAGGAACCTTACATATGTAGGCAAGGTAGATGGGATAGAAAGGTAGAACTGAACAACTGACTAACCCTCCAAAGATGGAACACTTGTGAACTCACTTGACAAGTGTTGAGCTAGTGTCAAATATGCAAGTAGTAGGTGTCACAAATGATGAGGACACATATCTCAATGCTATGAATTGAGACAAAAGCATAAGAAACATAAGTATACTTAAGTTATAAGTGTGAATATTTGTTAGGTACTCATGTACAAATTTCTCATAAATTGGAGAAAACAAAACCCGGTGGGAAATAAAATTCCTCTCCTAAAGAGAAATGATGCAAATGTAATGGAATGTACAAATGAAGATAAGTGATAGATGGAGGATTCATCATGACCCTCCAAGGACTACTGCTAGCACAAAGTACAAGAAATATTCCCCCCGTAGGAGAGAAAAGAGAGAAGGTCTATGCGACCCCCTCAGAAAATGAGAAGTAATGAACTCCATGTGAGGAAATGCTTCCTCCCAAAACCAAGATGAGAAGAGAAACCATGCAGCCTTTCCTCACAATGATACTTGTAGTGTTGGTAGATTCTCAACATTGGATATTGAAGATGATTCATGATTGCTTAACAACATTTCTCTCTTGGGAAGAAACAACACCACAAATGTGTGCAATATGACTTCTCATTCTAAGTAGGAATATGTAGGAAGTGAGATCAATGTCTCTGAATTTTGCACATGATCCAAGACTAATACAATGCCTAGGGTGTCTTTTAATGATGCTTAATGATATCCAATCCAATGTTGATGTGTGACGAATATTGATAAGGTGGATCAGGTTCCATAAATGATTTAGGAACTGGGACCATGAACGTATGGTGATAAATAAATCGATGAGAATTTGGTATTACTACAGATGATGATGATTGAGTTGGATAAGTTAACTTATGAATAGCTACACAATATGTCACAATATAAGCTAATGTAGGCAAGACAAGCGCAAGATCCAAAGATGGCAAAGATGATGCAACTTCATTGAAGTTGACATCACAAAGGAGATGAATGCCCTTACTAGTGTAATCCAAATCTAAAATATGAGATTCTACAAACAAATATATGATGTTTGGTACATATACATCCCAATGTGGTGGATATGGAATGATGACAGCAATGTCTTGATGCAAAGAACCAGTGTAACTCATAGATTATTCAACACTGGATTCAAATGTAGCAACAGGTGATATGGGAAATAAGTCCTCAAAGCAAGCCACGCAACTACATTGTTCATCCCCAAATGATGGTGTCTCACAAGATATCTTAGTGAGATTATTTTTTGTGAGCTCCAATAGGAGTTGGATGATTTGATGTGAGACATGATGACAAAATTCATTCACATGTTGATTGCTCCCACAATATGTGCACTTCAATTTGCAATTTCTACACATGGTCTAATTATTAGCAAATATCAATGTGAAATGCAAGTATTCCCCCCAAAATGATTAGTGTTGAAACATACCCACCCCCCAAAAAAGATGTGTAAGAAATTCTTACAAGTTGTGAAAATCGAATGCCAAAATCTTTCGATATACCTCATTAAGATTTTTCTAATTTGGGAAATCCAAATCTTAAAATTACAAGCAAATTTGAATTCCTTGAGAAATTCTGATGTGCGTCAAAAAAAGTACAAAATTTTGATAATTGGAGTGAAAGTTATGCCATGTCAAAATTTGCTTACAAAATTAACTTTAGAGAACAAAAAAACAACACAGTTTTCAAATTGTCTCGACACTAAAGTCTCCTTCATGGAAAGAGCTTTCCATCGACTATTCACACTACAAAATCTAACTTCTCATTTGCAAGTTATGACAAAACAAAACAAAAAGCCTTTGTGAGCTATTAATGGTGTATCTAAATCATTAGCAGTTAAAAGAAAACAGTTAACAATAAAAATCTACTGTAATATGTTAACTTAAATGCCAATACAAAGAGTTAAGAGTCAAAAGGGGCAAAGTTTGACCATTTCTTTGGATGTTGGGAGGTGGCATGTGGTACAAAGCCCGAGTAATGTGGGGTTGTTGAAGATTGTTTCCTCCAAAGGTGGAGTCGTCGTGTCAATGGCAATGTCTTCGAAGCCCTCAAAACAGACATTTGATCATATTTATTAATAAATTAAAAATAAAGAATGCATTGTATTTTTATTTTTAATTAATTAATAAATACGATCAAATGTTCATTTTGAGGGCTGCATAAACAATTCCTGAGCGAAGTGGAGGTAACTTTGACTTGGTTGAAGTGCCAGATATGGATGGAGTTACAGCTGGAGGGCTCGGTGCAATGAATATCTTCCACTAATTTGGAGTGGGAGGCCAATGTGAAATGGAGTATTGGAGAGACCTGCGCTAAGAGAAAAAAATACCATGCCCTATATTTTTGACCAAGTCTATGGTGGAGATTGTTGGAGAGCTGTGAGTAGATGTTTTGAGATTTCCCCAGGTGCACACTAATTCTCCATGAAGGGAGATGCTAATGGTGACATTGTACAATAAAATAAAACTCTCCCGACAATAATCAGTTGCAACAAAAACTATGGAGGGTGAGGCAAATTATGTCGCCATAGACTATTGCCCTTGCAAAATTATACAAACCTGTGAAGCAGTGCATAAGAGGTCGAGCCCTTTGTGGGTTGCATGGCGATAATGCTACAGGCCAAGCCCTAGAGAGGGTATTATGAGATCACCAATATTATATCCATGAACACAATAGATCTACACACATTGCATGCAAAGGAGTGTCATGGTTGGAGGTGATTTGAGAGGACTGAAGACTCCTTTAAGCATTATGAGTGATGAGTTGAGCACACGACTATCATTGAATGGTTGAACTTGGAAGAGGTGTAATGAAACCTTAAAGCTTCCTATCATGACCTCAATGAATGAATGAATGAGATTTTAATGTCGTCCACGAGACCAAACAATCTGAGGGATCGAGAAGTCGTGCATACGAGGTCAATGAGACCCTCACTAAAATAGGTAAGGTGGTCACGTAGGGATGATGAGGTCACACAATATGTCGGTTTGGTACTCTAATTTGTTGGTGGTCGTATAGGCATTGTTGAGTGTCATGTCCTCGAAATAACAAAACCATAAAGACCAAGTGTTAACATACAAATCAATTAATATATAAAATAAATAGCAATATTAATATTAAATATAAAATAAATGTGTATCATATCAATATAAAAATATATAAATATGAAATAACAAATATAATAATAATATATAGGAAAATTATTGTTATTACATTCTAGTATTAAATAAATTAGTATAAAAAATAATAATAAATAAATATTATAATCATTACACATCAAATATTGTAATACATTAGAATAAAATAATAATAAGATATTAGCAAATTGCTTTTATTATTATACTTTAATGTTAAAATATGTTCAATAAAACATCAAAATAAAATAATAAAATAAGTATAAATTTGAAATATCATAATTATTAGTGATAATATATTATTTTAAAAATAGATATTATTGTGATAATAAGGGCAGCAATTAAATCTAACAAAGGGATATATTTTATGAAAAGTCACCTCTTTCACCAAACAATACATTCCCCCCATGAGTCACCTACCTTGAATGGTATAAATAGGAGGGAAAATAAGGAAGGGGGGAAAACATGGAGAAATAGGATTTGCAATTTAGAACAGCAACAACAATTATTGTTATGCATTGGAATATAGAGTCATTTAATATATATATATATTATTTAATAGGCATGCAAGTATATATGCATAGATATAGATAAATTTTATAATGAATAATATGCAATGAATCAAGAATATATATGAATAAGGAAAGAATAATTATATAAACATGTATATGAATACTAATGATGATACTTATAAGTAATGATGACTCTTTAATATAAACATAAGTAGATTATGTATATTTATGAATTGTCCTCATCATATGATCAATTTAGTATAAGGTTGAAGGAGGCGAGTAAGGAAACATGGAGAGATATAGCAATTCAGGTGATGTACTCACTTAGCAATAATATTTAGCATATTTTGAATATAAGAAATAGATATTGCTAATTTGATTATTGGTGTAATGCTTTCTTTAGTATTATCATGATGATAATGATGTCGATATTAACTTAAAGAATTAGTAATAAATGCAAATTTATTTGATTGCTAAAAGATTGTCTTCTGAGTGTTTGCAAGCCTACTAAGGAGGAAGGGCTTGAGAAAAGTGGTGCCTAAAAACCCCACTTAACAATCCGCTACGGCCATGGAGGGGTGGGGGTCCCACTTAACAATCTGTTGCGGCCATGGAGGGGTGGTAGGCCCAGAACCACTTATAAGCTCCGCTGGCTTCCCCCAGTAGGTTGAGTGTCTTCCGAGGTGATGGAACGGGTAGAGAAAGAAGGTACAAGTGTTTCTTCTAAGCACGCCACTCTGAGACGTTCATGCCGCTCGGGGCCAAGGGGTGGGTTGTCCTAATAGGACACTTGTGCTCTTGGGCTTAGATGGATAGCTTTGGGTGGCTCTACCCATGCCACTCCTCATATGTCTTTATTATTGATTTGTGATTATATTTATATTTAATTATCTAGATATTAATGCTAACAGATATATGTACATGTGGAAATATTAAATGCAAAATTCAATCCAAGATTACTTAGTCTAAGAGAACATTCATTTGAAAAAGAAGAAACCCTAAACTTGATCAACATGTGAATTCTAGGGCAGACAAATGGATTTTAGGACAAGTCCGGGTAAGGGACATTACAGTGGTATCAAAGCATCTTTCCTGCCATCCTATGCATGCTTTAACTAGTCGCTTGTGTACTTGAGCTACCTGCTTGCCTACTTGAGCTAGTTGCTCACTTGCTTGAGCTACTTACTTGTGTGCTTGAGCTACTTGCTTGTCTACTTGAGCTACTTGCCTACTTGCTTGAGCTGGTTTCTTGTGTGCTTGAGTTGGTTGCCTACTTGTTTGAGCTGGTTGCTTGTGTGCTTGAGCTACTTGCTTTCCTACTTGAGCTAGTTTCCTACTTGTTTGAGTTATCGCTTGTGTGCTTGGGTTGGTTGCCTACTCACTTGAGCTAGTTGCTTGCATGCTTGAGCTACTTGCTTGTGTGCTTGAGCTACCTAGTTGTCTTCTTGAGTTGGTTGCTTGTGTGCTTGAGCTACTTGCTTGTCTACTTGAGCTAGTTGCTTGTGTGCTTGAGCTACCTACTTGTCTACTTGAGCTGGTTGCTTGTGTGCTTGAGCTACTTGCTTGTCTACTTGAGTTGGTTGCTTGTATGCTTGAGCTACTTACCTGTGTGCTTGAAGCCTTTCTTTCTTGAGCTACTTGTTTGCCTAGTTGAGCTACTTGCTTGCTTGGTTGAGCTACTTGTTTGCCTAGTTGAGCTACTTGGGTGTTTGCTTTAACTTTTGATTCATGTATTGAGTCACAAACTCTAACTCATCGCTTTTGAGAATGGAGAAATAGTAAAACTTAAGAATATTAGTCAATGTACTGTCCTCATAACCAGAGTAACCATCACTTGGGTTAGAACTTCCAACTCCTATCAAAGATAATAGCATCACCACAAGAAACATAACCAGAGGAACCATCACTCGGGTTAGAACTTCCAACTCCTATCAAAGATAATAGCATCACCACAAGAAACATCTTAAAATCACATATCTTAGATCATGATTGCTTGAGGGCAAGCAATCTTGGGTGGGGAGGACTGTCATGTCCTCGAAATAACAAAACCATAAAGACCGAGTGTTAACATACAAATCAATTAATATATAAAATAAATAGCAATATTAATATTAAATATAAAACAAATGTGTATCATATCAATATAAAAATATATAAATATGAAATAACAAATATAATAATAATATATAGGAAAATTATTGTTATTACATTCTAGTATTAAATAAATTAGTATAAAAAATAATAATAAATAAATATTATAATCATTACACATCAAATATTGTAATACATTAGAATAAAATAATAATAAGATATTAGCAAATTGCTTTTATTATTATACTTTAATGTTAAAATATGTTCAATAAAACATCAAAATAAAATAATAAAATAAGTATAAATCTGAAATATCATAATTATTAGTGATAATATATTATTTTAAAAATAGATATTATTGTGATAATAAGGGCAGCAATTAAATCTAACAAAGGGATATATTTTATGAAAAGTCACCTCTTTCACCAAACAATACATTCCCCCCATGAGTCACCTACCTTGAATGGTATAAATAGAAGGAGGGAAAATAAGGAAGGGGGGAAAACATGGAGAAATAGGATTTGCAATTTAGAACAGCAGCAACAATTATTGTTATGCATTGGAATATAGAGCCATTTAATATATATATATATTATTTAATAGGCATGCAAGTATATATGCATAGATATAGATAAATTTTATAATGAATAATATGCAATGAATCAAGAATATATATGAATAAGGAAAGAATAATTATATAAACATATATATATGAATACTAATGATGATACTTATAAGTAATGATGACTCTTTAATATAAACATAAGTAGATTATGTATATATATGAATTGTCCTCATCATATGATCAATTTAGTATAAGGTTGAAGGAGGTGAGTAAGGAAACATGGAGAGATATAGCAATTCAGGTGATGTACTCACTTAGCAATAATATTTAGCATATTTTGAATATAAGAAATAGATATTGCTAATTTGATTATTGGTGTAATGCTTTCTTTAGTATTATCATGATGATAATGATGTCGATATTAACTTAAAGAATTAGTAATAAATGCAAATTTATTTGATTGCTAAAAGATTGTCTTCTGAGTGTTTGCAAGCCTACTAGGGAGGAAGGGCTTGAGAAAAGTGGTGCCTAAAAACCCCACTTAACAATCCGCTGCGGCCATGGAGGGGTGGGGGTCCCACTTAACAATCTGTTGCGGCCATGGAGGGGTGGTAGGCCCAGAACCACTTATAAGCTCCGTTGGCTTCCCCCAGTAGGTTGAGTGTCTTCCGAGGTGATGGAACGGGTAGAGAAAGAAGGTACAAGTGTTTCCTCTAAGCACGCCACTCCAAGACGTTCATGTCGCTCGGGGCCAAGGGGTGGGTTGTCCTGATAGGATGCGTGTGCTCTTGGGATTAGATGGATAGCTTTGGGTGGCTCTACCCATGCCACTCCTCATATGTCTTTATTATTGATTTGTGATTATATTTATATTTAATTATCTAGATATTAATGATAACAAATATATGTACATGTGGAAATATTAAATGCAGACTTCAATCCAAGATTACTTAGTCAAAGAGAACATTCATTTGAAAAAGAAGAAACCCTAAACTTGATCAACATGTGAATTCTAGGGCAGACAAATGTATTTTAGGACAAGTCTGGGTAAGGGACATTACATTGAGGTTGTGTCTAATGTGGATTTTTCTTTAGCATGACCTTCCTTGGTAGAATAGGTGTGCCCAGATTGTGGAGGCCACCTTTAGCCTTATTCAACATGTATTTTTATGTTGAGGTTGTGCCATGAAGTGTGGAAGCTGTTAATGTTGGAGGTGCCTATAAAAACCTCAAGACAAAACAAATTTGAACAAAACCCTCAAGTAAAAAATTTAATAAACACACTTGCAATGCCTTTGTTGCCAACATAGAGATGATGTATGATTGCAAGAAGCTAAATAGGCCATAAATTATCTGCAACAATATAAATTTTAACCCTAGATGGGTAGAGGGGTTGATTTTCCCTTTGTTAAAAAATCATTTTTTCTAAAAAAAAGTCATATTATACTAATTTGCATGGTACAATAAAGTACAGGAATTAAAAAATTGAAAAAAATGAAAGTTACAAAAATTTACAAAATGAAATGTATTTCTTCGTTTCTCAATCCTTTCGAACATAATAACAATGTTTATTTGGCTCCACGAGTTGTTGGTGATAGATTTATGTGCAGGTGTCACCTTGATGCAAGAAGGAGCGTGCTCTCATGGCTCTGATACCATATTGGAGAATGCCAAGATCAAAAAGTGTGAATTAGTAATTTTCCACAAGTGAAACGATGAACACAATAGGATATCTATCATCTAATAAGAAGAGTGTAAATAAAATGAGGAACCTGGCATATATAGGCAAGGTAGAGGAGGAAGGTAAATAAGGTAGGAAGGTAGGACTAACAACTGATAAACCTCCAAAGATGGAACACTTGTGAACTCACTTGACAAGTGTGTGAGCAAGTGTCAAATATGCAAGAAGTAGGTGTCTCAAATAATTAGGACACATGTCTCAATGATATGAATTGAGACAAAAGCATAAGAAACCTAAGTAAACTTAAGCTATAAGTGTGAATAGTGGCATCAATCCTAGAAATGATATATCCTAACTAGATATGTAAAGACACTATTTACACTAACACTAGAATCTATGCACAAAAAATGACTAGTGTAAATTGATTGACCAAGCGATCTAACTTGAAGTGATTTGTTCTCTTAGCCTCAACCAATACATATATTTTCTTAGCCTTAACTAATCAAGCATGCATTAATGAATTTCAAAATTCATTCCAAGTTTCCAAATGACATAAAGGCAAGAATTATTATGCCAAAATTTGAAAACTATTATATGAATCATGCAAAATGGAGTATACACAATAGGAAATAAAAGATGGTAAGTTATCATTCCTATTTATCTTTGTGAATAAGATGTATTTCTCCAATTTTTTCCATAGTTTTGTTCTTCCACCTTTGTTACAAATCTCAAGTCAATGGACAACAAACAAACAAAAATGTTAGAAGTTATCTCATAGCAACAAAGATGAACTTAACAACAAATTTGAATATTGGTAAAGGACTAATATTAGACATGTATAAATGCAAAGTATCATTATCAATAAATATTTTTTTGGCAAAGTTACAATTTCTTAATCCTAAAACATCTTTTTTCTTCATCTTGAATTGTGGCATCCTCATATTTTGCTACATCATCCTAGTGCAAATTAATTAAGCTACAAAATAAATTAGTTAGGATTTAATATTAGACATATAAAAAATTATCAAATGTTGTTATAAATAAACAATTATTTCCAATCCTTAAACATTTTATTTTCCTTCATTTTGTCATATCATCATGTTGAATATTATCCAAACATGCAAGATAAAGGTCTAATCTAGAGAGATTGGAGTGCATTTCATAATGTTTAGAGTGCATGTTCATTGTTCTATACAACTTTTTTGACAAAAAATTTGCATAATTTTAAGCAATTCTTGTATATTATTTACAAATGTTTACAAAAAGAGCTCATATTCTTGTACGTGTAAGTTGTAGATTAATCTTAAACACATAAGATAGTGTTTCACTTTTTTATCTTCATACAAATTAATTTATCAAAAACAATATACTTTATTACATTTATGTCCTTCAATTTATTTTTAAATTTTATGTCTCCTTGAAATCTTTTTTATCAATAAAAGTGGTTGTGAAGGGCCACACCCTTTTCATTAGATTTTGCAAAGGTTTACATACATTGTAGGCCCTTCTATGGGTAACTAGTAATAATCTAGCCATAAGCCATACAAAATGAAGCCCTTTACAAAATGGCTTCTTGGCTTTCTATTTCTAACACTATCTTACTATAATGCTTACACTAGGAGATACAAAAATGGACTAACCTAAGTATGCCCAGACCGGAAGCCAAACATCCTAGCCCCCAACCTAGCTCCCTTCCCTTTCGCCTACCTCCATGGTCATAAAAGAGTTCACAAGTGTGAAAGACCAATCCACTGTGTTGTCTGCATTCTCCCCTACAAGGGTTTTCAAGAAATTTATGCCCATCTGAGCATGGTTGTGACGTCAGGTCATGTTCATCCTCAAACCCTAGATGACAAAGGGGACCCAAGTTGGGTTCTAGTGCTCAATGATTCTTGGCCAAATTCCTCCTCTTAGTGTGAGGCATACTCCAAGTGAGGCCCAACATAGGATATCCTTCATTCCCCATCTCCAACATGGCCAAACTAGATCCTCCATGATTTTCTCCACAACCTTGATTTCCTCACCCACATCTAGCAGCATTGCCATAAACATTAATGTTATGTCTATGTCTACACGGTAATTTGTGTTTCCTCGTTAGTATACACATCACCTAGGACCAATGTAATTGTATGCATCACCACTCCACAATTATATTTGAATATCACCAACAACTACCTTTTTGAAAGATCCCCCAAAAAGGCCATTTTCATCATATTCACCTTCAAACATACATTGTATCCATCCTTGCTCTATGAAACACTACATATGGTATTAAAAATGAGTCACCCATCCTCTTCATTAAACCTCAACCACAATTATTTCCAATCAATGTTCAGTCCTTCTCCACATTTCACCTTAAGGAGGAATGATTATCAATTGTCCTTCCGTATTTAAGTTGTTACACAATTCTACCCTCTCCCATAACTTGCCTTGTGTAACTTGTCTCACTTATCTTCATAATCCAAAATAGCCTCGTCTACTCCCATATTGATTGCCATGTTGGCAATTTCATCCACCTTCACGTTACCTTCCTAATAAAATTGAGAAATTTTTTAAAAATTAAAACTTTTCAAGCATTTTTCAATCGCCCCCAATCATTTATTTAATTTCCAATTGGGGTATGGTTATTGTGGATTATGTTAATGATGTTTTCAGAGTCCCCTTCTAAGTGGACATTATGAAGATTTGTTTTTTCCCCATCTCCATCCTTAGGAGGACGGCTTGAAATTATGCCTCATTGTTTGTTGTTTTTTCTAGTTTCCTTGTTGCCACCAACATCACTTTCCCATCCCAATTATGAATAATGCAACCAACTCCTACCATTTTGGGATTTCTACATGATGCCCCCGTCAAAATTTATCTTGACCCACACATCATCTGAAGGTTCCCACTTTACCTCTTTTCTCCCATTTGAAGTCAAATGAGCCTGATGAACCCCATAAACGAGGGATGTCTCCTTGAAATCTTAATTATTTAATTAAATCAATAATAAATAAATATTTTACATAAATAAATAATTGTTATTTTTTTAATTGAAGAAAAGGGAAAAAGACAATCAATAACTAGAACCAAATTCTTTAATTTTTGGACCTCCAACCCTCTCCTCTTTTTTCTCCCACATCCAAAACAAATTTAAAAAGAAAATCTAATAAATTAATGTATAAAAGCTAAAAACAAAATTAATGAATACATTAGTTACAATATAGTCACTGATAATTATATAAATATATACATAATTTAAAGAGTTTGGAATGATAAAAGGCGAGTTTTGATAAAATATCTCTTTCTCAAATATAAAATTTTAACATGGATAAATCATCCCCTGTGTAAGGTGCACAACACAAACAAAAGTAAAATAGGAAGGAAGTTAATAGTCAATCCAATTTTTCACTAACAATAGGTTGCCACTTAGACAACTAACATATCCTCACTAAGGCATTTTAACTGGTGTTTGACGATTTTCCGATGTCTAATAAATTTTCAAGGTATGATTATTTTTGGTGAACTAACAATTCGGAGAGTCATCATCCCAATATAAAGCCTATCGACTCATGATTTATTTTTTCATAGCTAAAATTTAGATGTAAAGGTCCTGCTAAGAATGTTTTTCTTTTGAATTAAATAAATGTCATATACTAGTATATATAATGAATAATATATAAAATATGCTGAGAGAAATCCTTCTCGAGGCCCCTATTTTTTTAATCAATTTCTCACATAAAAGTGCAATAGGTTCCTTGAGAAGGATATATCTTGCGATATTTTATATATTATTAAATATATATATATATATATGCCAGTAGCATTCATGATGCAACATGTAGACATTAAATGAATAAGGGTTAGGTTTAGGGTTAGAGATAAAATTAGGGTTAGTTGTAGGTTGGGTTAGGGTAAAAAATAGAGTTAGGGTTGGGGATAAGGTTAGGGTTTAATAATAGGGTTAGGGTTATGTTTAGGGCTAGAGTTAAGGTTAGGGTTATGTTTAGGGCTAGGGTTAAGGTTAGGGTTATAGAATTAGAGTTAGGTTTAGGATTAGCATTATAGTTAGGGTTAAGGTTCAGGTTAAGGTTATGTTTAAGGATTGGGTTTGGGTTAGGATTAAGGTTACAATTACAACTAGAGAAAGAACTACGATTAGGGTTAGGGATAGGTTTAAGATAAGGATTAGGGTTAGGGTTAAGATTAGAGATAACCCTAAGGTTATGATTAGAGATTGAATTAGGGTTAGGGTTAGTTTTAGAGATATGGTTAAGGTTAAGATAAAGGTTAGGTTTAGGGTTAAGATAAGGGTTAGGGTTAGGGTTAGAGGTAGAATTAGGGTTAGGGTCAGGGTTAAAATTAGAGATAGAATTAAGATAGATTCAAGATTGGGGTTATGGTTAGGATTAAGGTTAGGGTTACAGTTAGGATTGAGGTTAGGTTTAGGGTTAAGATTAGGGTTAGTGTTAGGGTTATGGTTAGAGATTGAATTAAGGTTAGGTTAGGATTATGATTTGCGTTACGATTGGAGATAGAATTAGGGTTAGGGTTAAGGTTAGATATATAATTAGGATTAGGTTTAGGATTAGGATTATAGTTAGGGTTAAGATTAAGGTTACATTTAGGTTTAGGGTTAATATTATGATTAGGGCTAGCATTATAGTTAGAGATATAATTAGGGTTATTGTTAGTGTTAAGTTTAGAATTAGTGTTAGCATTGGGATAGGGTTAAGGCTAAAGTTAGAATTAGCATTAGGGTTAAGGTTACAGCTAGTTTTAGAGATATAATTAAGGTTAGGGTTAGGTTTAGAAGTAAAGATAGGTTGGGATTAGGGTTAGAGTTAAGATTAAGATAATGGTTAGGGTTAGGGTTAGGGTTAGGGTTAGAGATAAAATTAAGGTTAGGGTCAAGGTTATGATTAGAGATAGAATTAGGGGTAGGTTTATAATTAGGGTTAGGTCCATGTTATATTTAGAGATCAAATTAAATGAATTAGGATCTCTAATTGAACCCTAACCCTAACACTAACAATAACCCTTACTCTAATTGAACCCTAATTCTAACCCTAACCCTAATTAAGCCCTTATGGATTCATAACCACCCTAACCCTAAACCTAATTAAACCATAATTAAACCCTAACCTTAATTGAACCCTAACTCAAATTAAATCCTAACTCTAATTGAATTCTAATTTAACCCTAATCCTTATTAAACCCTAACCCAAATTGAACCCTAACCTTAACCCTAACCCTAATTGAACCAACCATAACCCTAAGTCTAATTGAACCTTGGATGAACCCTAACTATAATTGTACTCTAGCCCTAACTTTTAACCCTAATTATAACCCTTACCCTAATTGAACCTGTCATATGTAACCATAATCGTAATCAAAACTTAATTGAATCCTAAGTTCCCTAATGAACCCTAATCCTAACCCAAGCTTTATCATACAACCCCAAACCTAACCCCAATTGAACCCTAATGCAACCCTAAGTGAACACTAACCTTAATTAAACCCTAACCCTAATTGAACTATGATCATAACCTTAACCGGAACCCTAATTAAATTATGACCCTAACTAAATCCTAACCTTAATTGAACCCTAATTAAACCCTTACCTTAATTTTACCCTAACCATAACCCTAATTGTATCCTAATCCTAAATCTAACAATAACTCTAATTGAACCCTATACCTAACCCTAATTAAACTATAACCCTAATTTAATTATTGGTCTAAATATAACCTTAATTGAACCCTAAACCAAATTAAACCCTAAAACTAACCCTCACCCTAATTGAACCCTAACCCTAACCTAATTGAATCATAATCATATCCCTAACTCTAACCCTAATTGAACTCTAATATTAACCCTATCTCTAATTGAACCCTAACCTTAATTGAATGCTAATTAAATCCTAAATGAACCCTAACTTTAATTGTACAATCCTAACCCTAAATCATAATTGAATCATAACTCTAATTGAACCCTAACCCTAACACTAAAAGTAACCCTTACTCTAATTCGACCCTAACCCCAACCTTAAACCTAATTGAACCATTATAGAATTGTAACCAAGTAATTGAACCTTAACCCTAACCCTAAGTGAATACTAATCCTAATTGAACTCTAACCTTAAGCCTAATTAAATTTTAACAATGATTGGACCCTAATTGAACCCTAACCCTAAATTTAACCCTAATTAAATAATAGCCTTAATTGAGGTCTAACCTTAACCTTGATTAAATTCTAGCCCTAATTAAATCTTAACCCCAACCATATTAAACCCTACTCCTAACTCTAACTCTAACCCTAATTAAACTGTAATCCTAACCCTAACTCTAACTAAACCCTAACCCTTACCTTAACCCTAATTGAACCCTAACCTTAAGTGAACAATATCCTTAGTTGAACCTTAACCCTAACCCTGATTGAACCAACCCTAACCCTAACCCTAATTGATCCCTTATTGAATTGTAACTCTACTCAAACTCTAACCCTAATTTAAATCAAACCCTAATTGAACTCTAACCCTAATTAAAATCAAACCCTAATTGAACTCTGACCCTAATTAAACTTAATACTTAATCATAATCATAGCCTTGTTGTGAACACTAACCCTAATTAAACCCTAGATCTAACTCTCATTTAACCCTAACCCTAATTCAACCCTAACCATAATTGAATCCTAATTGTAACCCTAACTTAAATTATAATCTAACCTTTACCCTAATAGTAACACTAATTGAACTCTAATTGCAATCCTAATTGAACCTTAACTTAAATTGAACCCTAATCATAATTAAATTGTAACCCTGATTAAGCCCTAACCTTAATTGGACCATAAACTTAAGTCTAAATCCTAGTTGAATTCTAACTGTAATTGACCCCTAACCCTAATCCTAACACAAACCTTTATCCTAATTAAACCCTAACCCTAATTGAACACTAACTGTAATTGAACTCTAACCACCTGACCCTAATTAAATTTTCATTAAACACTAAATCTAATTGAACTCTAACCCTATCTTTGAACCTCAATTAAATCTTAACTATAATTGGATCCTAACCCTAAAACTAACATTTACCCTAATTGAACTCTAATCATAACCCTAACCTTGACCCTAAAACCTTATTTGAATCCCAACCATAAAGCTAACCCCAAGCTTTATCATGGAAGCTTAACCCTAATTGAACCCTAACGGTAACCCTAAGTGAACACTAACCCTAATTAAAATCTATCTCTAGAACTCTAATCCTAATTCAATCTTAACCCTAAACTTAATCCCAACCCTAATTGAACCCTAACAATAGCCCTAATTGAATCCTATAACTAACCCTAATTAAACCCTAATAACAATCCTAATTGAACCCTAATCCTAATTGAATCCTAACCATAACCTTAATTATAACCCTAATTTTATTATGAGCTTGAAACTAACCCTAACCCTAATTGTAAACCTAAATCTACCCCTAATAATAACCATAGCTATAATTGTAAATGTGACTACTTTTAACCCTAATTTTAATCTTAAACTTAACCTTCACCCTAGCCCTAGCCCTAACCCTAACCATAATTCTAATTATTATAGAATTATATGTTAGAATTGATTGTCATTGATGTCAAAAGGTATGGGCAAGATTGTTGTTATTAATATCAAAGGTGTATAAGTGAGATTGTTGGTTTGATTGTCATTGATACCAAGGAGTTCATAGATTGAAGATTAATAGATGAAATAGTTGACATCATTATCATTGATGTCAAATGAGATCTATGTCAAAGTACTCTCAAGGAAATTGTAAAAGGCCATAGGCCACTAATCGATGGACAAGTTGGTAATATACAAGACCAAGCAAAATCAAATTGCAAGTATAAATTAGTGAAGTAATGATCATATCTACATTATGATCTAGAATAGAAGATCATACAAGACAAAGACAAAGACATTATATATTATGAAATAATATATAAGTAATGTCCATATTTGCATTATGATTGCCCAAGTTTAAAGAATATTTAAATGATTGATAATTGCCTATGTTAAAAAAATGATAATGAATAGCAACAAATAGAATTAATGTGGGGTGATTACTATATCAAAAGAGCGGCAAATTAATGTTATAAAGACAAATGTGGAGGCAATGCTTAAGAATTTGTAAAATTATTTTGAATTCAACATTGCGAAACTTGTTTACGCCGAAGGCGTATCCAATTTGAGAGAGATCAACCTAAATTTTGAAATCCACAGTTGACCTCTCTCCATAGCACCTAGCCAACGATTGAAATGGAGTGCATCGGCGATCATCTTCTACTCAAAAGGCAATGCATTTAAGGAAAAATAAATACATCAACGTTGTCCCTACAGCTATCATATTTTCCATTCGCTATACCCCTGTAAATCGCACTTGCTTGAATGAATGAATGAAAGATTTTAATGACGTCCACGAGACTAAACAATCTATGGGACCGAGAAACAACAGGCCTAATTTGTCTTCATGCTCTTTTCCAAGTCGAATCTCCTGCTATAAATTTTGACTAGAAGGCTAGCCGCATGAATGTCTTTATTGTTTGTTGTAACGGCAACGTATTTTATTTATGGGAAAACATATAATATTGCAGTATATTTTGTGGGTAAAGAGATAGCGGTGCAATCAAATGTACTGCAGGCTCAACGATTTAAAGATGGCAATAGATTTCCTTTAGATTGCCCATAAGTACATTAATGTGAAAGCAGCACAATGAATTATTTTTCTAGCATTCGTTGTTTCTTCCATTGACACCCGATCCAATCACAGCACAGTTCCATCTAAATTCCATTTTCAGCATTGGCGTTTCATCTATTGCCACTATACAGCTGTATGATTTGATGGAGATAAACCAGTCCAGTCCATGAAGAAAGTGTATGCCAATATAAAATTGGTAAATGTACAGTAAGGGTTCTTTTGCGAATCGATTTATTTTTTAAAATTTGTATACTATGTGTTTATATATGTCAAGTATTAAGTTTGAGTTTAAATAAATACATCAATATAAAATATTTATATTATTATTATATGGGACTTTACAATAGATTGCATATGAATATACATATATTTTTTAAATACATACTTCAATATAAAATTTAAGGTTATTTATAAAAAATGGACATTATTTACTATTTCAATCTATAATTTTATGTTTCAAACATCGTACAAGGATGTGTGTTGTGTAGTACAAGAAAATTTAATAATCAAAATTTTGATATATATATCATCCTTTAACAATTGCTTCTAAACCTTGGGAGAGCATCTCCATGGATTTCGGATTTCGAAGGAGGGTGGCCTATGTTAAAGTGAGACAATAACTAATTGTTTATCATTGTTAACTAGGTCAAAAAAATGTGTGTATGTTCTTTGTAAAATACCCTTAAGGTAAATGAAAGAGTTAAATTATTCTTTCCTAATGTTTGAATTTAGTTTGGTTTCCCACGTTCCATTGATTCATATAATTTCTCATTTTATGGGAAATTTTTGAAACATATTATGGAAAAATGTGGAGAAAAAACTAAATAATTCTACTTTCAATCCCAAAACAAATGGGAAAGCTGATGTGGTGAGTAGGACCTTGGTTCATATCTTGGGAGGGTACAATCATAAACATTATTAAGTTAGGATGAGAATTCGATGTATATCAAGCATTCTTACAATATGGCATTAGATTCATCCAATAAAAGTATCATTTTGAAACATATTTTGGATGTTTACCATCAATTCCATCTAATGTGACATACAAACCACATGAAAAATATGACTCAAAGTTCCAAAAGGCCAAAAACTATATTGAGAAGATTTTATAAATATAACTTCAAGTACAAGAGAGGCTAAATAAATCTCCAACTAAGTAGAAAGAAAAGTATGACCAAGATTATGTTGAGCATAATTTTCAAGTTAGGGGAAATGTATGGTTGTACTTAAGTAAACAAAGACTCAAAGGAGAAGTTGAAAAGCTAAAATGTTTACCATATGGCTCATTTGAGATTATTAGGCAAGCTGAGAAAGAAAAATAGGCTTTCCTCCCTACATGAAGGTATATTGTGGTCAATACTAAAATTTTATCTTTTTTATGCCTCCATGTTAGACAAAGACGAATAACTTTGGATATTGTTTCCAGTTATTTGAGGAAAGGGTGACAAGTCAAGAGGAGAATGGGGGTTAAAAAGAGTCGGTACACTAGTCTAAAGGGCTATAATTCAAGTAAAGAAAGGCAATATCCTAAAGACAAGACAAGAGAAATGTTTCCTTTTATATTGAATTCATAAATTTTGCAGAACTAAAAACCATTCTAATCAAGGATTTTTGTTTGAAGTGACTCAATTGTATTGGTTTAGAGGACTGGCAATCCCACAAGGCCACTTCTTTTAAGATTTCCTAATGAACAAGATAGAAACTAGACTCACTTCCCAAGGATATAATCAATAATTTGGTTGCAGAAGAAACAAAGGTGGAGGACATGCAAGAAAAAAGGCGTCACTCATAGGCTCAACCAAGGATTAACCTATCAATATTAGAAAAGTATGCAAGCGATGTGTTTGATCATGGTCAAACACATCACACATCTAACTAAAAGATAGATATATGGTCAAGGGGAGCTATTATTTCTAGTTTGACCATTAGAATTTTCAAGCTTTACACTTCATTTGGAAATATTCGTTTGACTGATGCATCTATTTTATCTTCTTTGAAGCTTGGAGAAAGGGTTCCTCTCCACTCTATGGATTGTATTTCTATATTTTTCAACAATTTGGTTGTCTTTTAGGAGATGAAGTGTAATTTGGTAGACTAGAGAGTGGTGGTAGTTAAAATTTGTGTTTGGGAATCAAAAAAATCTTTTAAGGTGTCCACAAAAAGCCTCAAATTGGAAGTAATTATGTAATCTTGAGTTTCCATCCGCATTAGATTTATTCATGTTGTAACATACTCACTCATACTACAAAGTAAATACTTAGGTTTTTACCATAGAAGTAAATACAAGCATATGCTTAAAAATAGGAATGTAAAAAAAAATATTTTCATACATAATTATTGCACATGATCAAATATGAATGTATAAAACAAATTTTGAAATTGAACTATATAAATTTCCAACTTGAGAAATAAGATATAACTTTCCAATTACAATTCTTACATGTAATACTTTCAATTCTACAAGTTTACATATTACAATAATGATACAAGGTCAAGTCTTCCATATCTAGAAAATGCTTATGTTTCACAAGCCTCAGCGTTGTCATCTACAAGAGGAAGAGCATCACCCAAGCATTTTACCTCTAACCACAGATCGACGATCCCCTGCACATCTTCCAACTGGAAGTGACCCTACCCTTCATGAAGAATATAGACTAAGGAACCCACAAGTATGTCATCTGAGTTTATAGTGTTGTGCCCTACATAACCAATTGACCATACAACTTTAGACATCTCTTACTAAGTATGATCAATCTGACTGGCACACTATCAAGTGTGGCTTTCTTCCCTAACTGTTTGTTGTGTGTTTGAAGAAGGATATTAATGTTTCTATGTTGAGTTCAATTAGGGTTAGTGTTAAGATAGGGTTAGGGTTAGCGTTAGCATTAGGTTCAAGGCTAGGGTTATGATTTAGTTAGGGTTAGGATTCAATAAGGGTTCAATTAGGGTTAACATTAAGGAGAGTGTTTAGTTAGTTTTAGGGTTGGGGTTATGGTTCAATACTTGGATAAGGGTTAGTGTTAGGGTTGGGGTTAGGGTTAGGGATTAATTAGAGGTATAATTCAATCAGAGTTCATGATTAAAGTTATGATACAATTAGGTTTAGGGTTAAATCAAGGTTCAGATAGGGTTAAGGTTAGGGTTAAAATTTAAATAGCATACACATTAAATATTAATTTATATATAAAATACATCGAGAGTTATCCTTCTCAAGGTGCCTATTTTCATCATTTTTTCTTAGTGCAATAGGTGTCTCGATAATGATAACTCTCAATGTATTATATATATATATATTAATATTTAATATATGTATGCTATTTTAAATGCATTCATAGATTGTTACAACCGCCACTTAGTGGCTTGAATGAAAAAGGAAGGATGTGCTTCTTTAATGACCATCACTTTGGCTTAAATGTTGAACGTTATGCCTTTATTCATGCCTTCGATGGAGGCTTATATTCCTCTCAATGTGCCGACATAAAAACAAATTTAAATCACTTATAATACATGCTTTTAAAAGCATGATTAATATGCCAATAATATAACCATTCTCTTATATAATATATATATAATTTCACCATTTATATATCTATATATATGTATATATAATTGATTATATATATCTTATATATTTTATATATTGTATATGTATATACTTACACACACACACACATATATATATATGTATATCTATTTTATTTCTTATATTGTTGCAAGATGTGTGCCCTTGGTCTCCTTCTGTTGTGCAACGTAGTGCTCGGGTTCGTGACATGGCTTAACCGCCTCCCATGGATTCATTAACTCTAGTAGTTGTATTATACATTAACAAGTCGATCTTTTGGTGCAACAACAATCGTCTTTGCAACAATTGGTATCAAAGCCTGGATCATAGGTTTGAACCCCTCACTTGTGTTGGGGGGATTGTTGCAAGGTGTGTGTCCTTGGTCTCCTTGTGTTGTGCATCACAACACTCAAGTTCGTGACATGGCTTAACCACCTCCTATGGATTCATTAACTTTGGCGGTTGTATTGAGCATTAACAGGTTGATCTTTTTGTGCAACGACAACCATCTTTGAAACATATATATATATGTATTTTATTTAATACATTTTAATGATAGTCAATTTGACACAAGATATAAAAACAAGATTGACAAATCGACAATGCAATATGATTCAAAAGCATATCACATTATTTTTCTTTATCGAGATAGAATAAACCAAGACTCCACTAGGTTAAACCTAACCCTTCGACTTGACACAACTTAGACAACTCATAAAAAATTGACTCAATGATTGGATTAGGGTAGACCTACGTGAGTGTCTATGTCAGCTCAATTGGCATTAACTTGTTATTTAAGTCTATATTCCTCTCTAGTGATACTCTCCCTCTCCCTCTAGAGGGTAAGAAATTGGTCCTGCATTTCACTTAGAAATCCAATCAAATAGTTAGTCATTATTAATCACATCATCATCATAATCTTGATTCAATAACAATAATAATCATTAAAATTAAAATGCATTGCATTGCATTTAATCTCATCATATTGCTAAATAACATATAATCATCATCAAATATCAAAACACATTTTAACATAAACAATTAAAAGTAAGTGGTAAAACAAAATAGGGTGTAACACGTGTAAATATTTTGATTTCACTTTATTTATATATTATATGTGTTCTCTTAATTTTATGTGCTCTTAAGGATCTTGTGCATCATGTCTTACCACCCTAATAAAGATTTTATTTTCTCCTCAAGTATACTATTTAGTTTTATAGTGTTTTTTAACCAATTAAGGAATACGACGAATAGGTTGAATCATCAACCTCCTTAGGTTTCTTAATGGATTCTATCTACATCTTCATTTGCTCCCTTTTTATAACAATTTTCCACAATGTTTCCATTGTGTGTATTGTGTACCCATCTATGCCTAAAATTTTATTTTTCATTTCTTATCTTCAAATAGGTTCTTACAATTAATCAAATTATTCACTTTCTCTTATAGGTATATCTTCATTGGAAATGACATATTGGACTCATCTTAAGGTTGAGAAAGCATAAGTTTCTAGATGGTACAATTTAGAACTTCTTTCATCTCCATACACCACTTAATCCATCATAGAAAGCACTCTTCTATAGTATCCACCAACTTTGCTTATACATTGTAGTCAGTTTCTCTAGGTTGATCATTTCCCTATGATATTTTTGTTGTATGCCTATAGGAAAACAATCACATTTATTAATATTTTTTTTCCTCACTGCAAATACATACTTTATTCTTTATAATTAATTCATTGCCAACCCTAATGACTATCAATACCTCTCTAAGGATTTTTCCTTCTTCCATGATTCCTCTATGACCTCCTTGTTCACATTATTCCAAGGTTCTAGTAGGATTTTATCATAGACATCCTCCTTCTTACATATATTTTTTCTTCTTCAATCATGATTTGTTCCTTGAAATTTCTCATTTGTTCTTATTTGGATTTTTCAACAATGACTATTTGGTATTTTTACTCTACCTCAACTTTTTTCTTTTGTTCTTTAATTTCCTTTTGTTTTTGTTATTCTAAAAACAATATCCTATTATTTTTCTACCTCCTATATTATTGGTATTATTTGTTTTCTCCTTAGCCAACATCATTTTGATTTTCTTTCTCTATAACCACTTTTTTTTAGTTTCTCCTTCTCTTTGAAATTTTCCATTTCCTACTCTATTTTTTCTCTCTTCTTTCTAACATGTTTTTGTGCTCTATTTCTCTAATGCCTCTTATTTTCATTTTTTTATTCTCTTCTCTTTCCATCTCATGTTTCTATCCTCTCCAACTCCTACATTTTTTTTCTTTTTTTGAACCTTTTTAAGGTTTGTTGTTCCTACTAAAGTACCCTTTCTTATAGCTCATGTTTCTTCTTCAATTCTTCTTTTAATCTTATTTATGCTGGAAATTTGTTGTGTTATTCATTTATAAAGAGTACCTTGTTAGTATAAGTTCAATCTCAAACAACAAGATGGTATGTGATATATAAATCAATGCAACTTAGATCATTCTAGTAATATAGTGTGAATTTGAATTTATAGTGTTGTGTGGTAAGTTGCAATGTGAATTAGACTATTGTTTGGTCTAAAGGTGTGTTGGTTCCTCCTAAATCTGAGGTAGAAATTATAACAAGTTTTGTTGTAGTATGGTTACATCATCTTGTGTAGAGTGATTTGTGTTAATGCTAGGGTGTCTACATGATATTGTTGAAGTGTATGCAGCATATATCGACGATGATTTGATGATTTAAAAGGATCTCTAGATCAAGAGAGATATAGCTTTGTAACCAAAAGCTATAAAAATGGTCTGGGTAGTACCACAACATTGTTGAGATGCTCTTGTATTGCATTTTTCTCTATATAGTGGATGTATGTCAATGACTAATGGCTTAGATCAATTGCAACAATTTATAAAGTCGTTTATTAATAGAGAACACCTCATGGTAGTAACATGGTAGAGATCACGTCACAACAAGGTCCATGTTCAATTGTGTGATGGTCAATATTCCAAACATGGTTACAATGTGGATTCAATTGGTATTCCATTAATGATTGTATTGACATCATAGCTAAGACATGAGAAAAGTTTGATGAGTGAATGATAATGAATGCGTAACCTTAGATGGGCTTATGTGTAGAGGTTGTACACTAGATGTCTACAAATTGAGGACAATGACATAATGGATAATGGTTTTATATTTAGATTCTTTGTTTTACAAATTAATATAAAGGTTGGCTATCTTTTGGTGCTAAGATTTTTCTCTAGAGGGTTTCCCAAGCTAAATATAACTTCATGTGTTTTGTCGATGTTGTTTGAATCTTTATTACTCCTCGATTTTATTGCTAGATGATTTGATACAATAAACTTGATCTCTAGTTTAATCACATTATATAAGATTTGTTGTAATCATTCACCAAAACTTTTGGAATTCGGTATCAAATACCTAGGTTGAGATTTGTTAGAATAAAGGGGATGCCTTCTCGTGTTGTTTGTGTTTATGATTGTAATGAGAGATTTGTTTTATTCTATTAAAAATTAGTTATCCTTGTTATAAAATCATGGTTAATACTTTGAATTAGGTATGTTGTGGCACCATAAAATAGATCGTGTGGGTGAAAAATATTTAAAAACCTTCATGAGTAAAGATATGGCGATGAGTCTTTCAAATTAGCTTGTGGATATTATGTTTTGTGGATATTGTCTCTTTGGTAAACATAATAGGATTAAGTTTTTCTAGAAGTATTGAACAAGTAAGATTTATAAGTGATTCATATATGTATTAGGTCCTATATAGATGTCTCTTGTATTAAAAAATCTAGGTACTATATCTCTGCCAATAATGATTACTTTAGAAAAAGGGGTTTATTTTCTTTGGCATAAATCTAAGGTTTTGTGTAAATTTAAGGAATTTAAAGTACTTGTAAAAAATTGTGCAAATAAGAAAGTAAAAAAATTAAGGTCAAATAATGGAAAAGATTATTTCTTTTAGGAATTTAAATAATTGTAAATGCATTAGCATTGTTAAACAAAAAACTACACACTATATACATTACAACAAAATGGAGTAACTAAAAATTTGAAGAGAACCTTATTGGATAGAGCTAAAAGTAGTGCAAAGATAAAACAAAAGCATTGGGCCAAAGTTATGAGTATTGTTTGTTATCTAATTTAAACAGGTCTCCTACTTTTGTTATGGAGGATAAAACACTATTTGAAATGTGGATAGGTAAAAACCTATTATTTCACATATTAGGGTATTTCATTGTGAGGCATTTGTTCATGTTCCTAAGGAAAAATGATCTAAGTTGGATAATTAAGCTGAGAAATGTATTTTCATAGATATCCAGTGAAAACGTAAAAGAGTATAAGCTTTGGAATCCTTTAGCTTTGAAATTTTTTATTCTAGATATTATTTTCAATGAACTTAGAGATTTTTTCCATAGATGAATGGTCAAATGAATCAAATAGCAACAAAATGAATTTTGAGAACAAACAAAAGCAACAAGATGCATCTATAAATGAACAAAATAGTTCTCCACCACTTGTGAGGAGATCCACAAGGCACCAACTAGGTATATTCCATTAGATTTTTGTTGTGTTTTTGGTCTATCTTGTATTGATGATGACCCAAAATCTATGAAGGTAATATCTCTTCTAAAGAAAGAAATTCTTAGAAGAAGACCATGAAGGTAAACTTTCGTTGGAGGTCTAGAATTTAAGACTTTTTACTCACTCGTAGGAGAGTAGTTCCTCTACTATTAGGAATTGAATGACCAAGGAAGGGTGTTCGATCAAATCCCTTACGTTGTGTCCCTACTATCTATAGGGATGCAAAATGGACAAGTGTCGAAGCATGATGCTCCTTGTTGCCTCTAGAATGGACAAATTTTTAGCTCTAGTTACCAACTAAAAAGCTATAGGATATTATGTTGAGTTTGGGGTTGTCCATTTACCCACGATTCCCTATCCACCTTACCCATAGATTCATGGTATGGTAGAAAAAGATCTTTCTCAAATGGACCCACTTTAGTTCTAGAGGGTGCACTTCTTGAAGGCTCACCCAAAAGGACCAACAATAGTTCATGGTATTATTTCTTTCCTCCTTAGCACCATTCCAATTTTCTTTCTCTATGACCTCTTTTTGTAGTTTCTCCTCTTTTAATTGTTTTCATTTCTTACTTCTCCATTTTTTCCCTATTCTTTATGACATGTTTTGGTGCTCTATTTCTTTAATGCCTCTTATCTCCATTTTTTGTCTCCTTTTCTCTTTCCATCTTGTATTTCTATCCTCTCCAACTCTTGCATTCTTTTGTTTCTTTTTTTGTCAGCCTTTTAGCGTTTGTTGTTCTCCCAAAGTACCATTTCTTATAGCTCATGATTCTTCTTCAATTCGTCTTTTACTCTCATTTATGTTGGAAATTTGTTGTGTTATTCATCCACAAATAACACCTTGTTAATATAAGTTCAATCTCAAACAACATAATGGTATGTGATATATAAAGTGGTGCAACTTGGATCATTATAGTAATAGAGTGTGAATTTGAATTTATAGTGTTACATAGTAAGGTGCAATGTGAATTAGACTATGGTTTGCTCTATAGGTATGTTGGTTCTTCCTAAATCCAAGCTAGAAACTATAACAAGTTTTGTTTTAGTATGGTTACAACATCTTGTGTAGAGTGATTTGTGTTATTGCTAGAGTATCTACATGATATTGTTGAAGTGTATGCAACATCTATGGAAGATGAATTGATGATCTAGAAGGTTCTCTAGATCGTGAGATAGTAACCTTTGTGACCATGAGCCATAAAAATGATATGGGTAGTACCACAACATTGTTGAGATGCTCTTGTATTGCATTCTTCTCTACATTGTGGATGTATGTCAATGACTAATGACGTAGATCAATTGTAGCATTTTCAAAAGTAAAATTCATTTATTAATTGGGAATACCTCATGGGTGTAACATGGTAGACAGCGGTGGCTGTGGAGGAGTCGCTCCTCTCTCCTTTCTCTTCTCTTCTTGCTTCCGAGCCTCCTTGGTCGGTCGTTCTCCGGAAGAAGAAATCTGTCTCGGTTCCTCAGACTTGGGCTCGTGGAGCCAGCCTGGACCCCTCTGTGTTCAGTGCTGCTTAATTTCTTTGGTTTCTACAGCTGTCTGTCAGCTGTTGCTGGTTGTTCTATAGTTCAAAGTCTGTTTTGAACTATGTTTTTTCTCTTTTGGCCCTTGGGCCCCTTGTGAAGGGTACAACACCTTGTAAATGCTGCTAAATTTTTCAAAAACATGGTAGACATCACATCACAACAAGGTCCTTGTTCAATTATGTGATAGTCAATATTACAAACATGGTTACGATGTGGAGTCAATTGGTATTCCATGAAATGACTATATTTGCATCTTAGTTGAGACATGAGGAAAAGGTTGATGAGTGATGATGATGAACGTGTAACCTTAGATGGGCTTATGTGTAGAGGTTGTACACTAGATTTCTACAAATTGAGGATAACAACATAATGGATAATGGTTTCATATTTAGATTCTTTGTTTTATAAATTAATATAATTGTTGGCTCTCTTGTGGAGTTAGGTTTTTCCTTGAATACTACCATCTTCTTTCACCCCCTTCTAGCATATCATGTTCCATCTATCCACTTTGTAGTATGTTCTCTTTTATGAGTTACTTGCTTCTTTTCCTCAAGAGAACATCAAATTCATTTTCCCTAGCACCACCATTCTCATTCCTTTTGATTAATTTTCCCTTAAATGGCACACTTCTCCATTGTGATCTCTCTCAACCTTTTAGATTTGCCTACCCTAGTCTATGTTATTTGTGTCTACTTCTTTCCTTCAAGTAGTCAATTGTGCTCTCTCATTTTCCAAATGGATCTAGTCAAAACCTTGATCAACTATCAAATTATGCTCCTACATTCCCAAATATTGTAGATCAATAATTTATCCTATCAAGCCTTCATTAGACCTCTTGCAACTCAATTTTCCCTCATTGTATGAGCTCCAATTTTATGCGAGGTTGTATTCAAGAAGACAAAACAAAATTATATTTAAATCAAATTGAACTATAAATATAAACGTAGAATTGACAAGAGAGAAGCATATATGTGCCATTGAAAGCAAAAAAACAATTTGGCTTCAAACATTGCCCAAGTCTTTGATTAGCATCTATTGCTTATATAACTACAATGTCTTGGTCATTACAATCCCCACTAAGAGCTCCAACTCTAGTCAAGACTTTGTTTTGATAAAAACCCATTTTTAATTTTCACCTCTATCACTATTTACAATTTTATAACTCCTTACCTCTTAATACAAATTTAGTACCTTTTAGGTTCTCCCTCTTTTGCTAAGGTAACAATCCTCCATAGAACCACTAAACCTACACAAATTCATATTACTATTTTTTTTTCACCTACTTCTAACATCTTGTGTTCCATCCATATTTTCCAAACATTTTCTTGGTCATTTACCCACTTTACAATATGCTTTATTCCATGCTTTACTGTTTCTTCTCCTTGAGATAACAATAAATTCTTTTTCCCTAGCATCACCATTCTCATTTCTTTCAAACACTTTTCCCTTTATTTGCACACTTCCTTCTCCATCATGATCTCTCTTAGCTTGCTTCCTCACAAACATAAGTTGTTTTGGGTTTGCCTTCCCTAGTTTAGATTATTTGCATCTACTCCTTTCTTTCAGGTGGTTAATTGTTCCCTCTCATTTCCCCAATGGATCTGGTCACTACCATGATCAACTATAAAACTATGCATACCTACATGCCCCTTAAATCATAGATCAATATTTGTTCTCATCAAACCCTCATTAGACCTCTTGCAACTCAATTTTTCCTCATGCTAAGATCTCCAATGTTCTGTGATTATATTTAGAAAGACAAGAGAGAAGCATATCTATAGCATTGAAATCAAAAACAATTTGGCATCAATAATTACCCAAATGTCCAAATCTTCAATTTGTATTATTGCCTATACAACTACAACATCTTGCTCACTACAATTTCCACTAAAAGCTTAAACTCAAGTCAATACTTGCCTTAATAAATGTTTCGCCTATTTTAAATTTTTACCTCACCCTTACAAATTTAATAACTTTTGGGTAACTTTTTGCTAAGGTAATAGTCCTACATACAACCGCTAACCCATCAAATACATACTACCATCTTTTTCCATGTACTTCTAACAAATCCACCACCATTTAATGGCCAAAACAATGACAAATCGTGTGCTACCACCCGCTCTTAAGGAGGCTAATATTTTACATCTTTCTTCCAAACTCGAGGCCTCTAACCCTACAAAGATATGTTAGACCTAGGTTGAATTTCACTCAACTATAATGTCCTATTTTTTTTGCTTCTAATAAATATACCAATGCCCAAATCTCCTTGCACCTTTGTTGTATGTTGGCCGACTAAGGGTAGGGTCCCATGGATGGGGGCTTCCTAAAAAAATTCAGTGGGTGCTGCTGAGATTTTTTAGGATTATTTTTAAGTGGGTGGTCTCATGAATTTTGTAACATAGTTTAAGCTTAAAAATTTAAGCTCCTATATTTATGGAAGTTAGTGGTCTCATGAATTTTATTATTTTGCATATTCAATTCGACTAAGTACATAAATATGAAATAATAAAAAAATTAATTAGCAAGAATTGTAAAGCTTCATATGATTGACAAGTGGCAGAAAAAAGCCTAAGTTGGTGGGGCAATTTCTAGCCCCACCCCTTTTGTACACGCTTAAATTTTTAAGCTAAAAAGTAGGGGCTGCTATTGTTGAGGAAAAGATTCTAATTTATCTTGTAGCATTTTTTGTTTTGCTTCATGGGACCCCCTGCTCCTTAAAAATAGATCCTGAAGCCCCCCTCATAAGATCCCACCCTAGTACTTAACAATGCCACCTTGGAGAATAATACAAATTAAATTATATTTACTACTAGGCTGACCACCTTTTAGTGCACACAAAGATTAATAGATATTTAGATAATTTTTGGCTAACTCCTCTCAACTTGGTTCGACTTCTTTTAATTCAGAAAATAAATTAACTTAATTAATCTGTATGGGCCAACCATTACTCTGACGCCACCTAGGAACAAAGATTCAAGTTAATATTAATGAAGGCCAACCTATTAAGACAATTAGCAATGAAATATAGGAGGTTGACCTAGGAAAAGAGAAACATTAAATGGCAGGGGTCAATGGAAAGCAGGGATGATCAAGCATAGTTAGTATTATTAAGGGCAGCGATCACTCAAACAAACAAGAAATAAATAAGCTTTAAACCATAAAAGGCAGCAATTGATTTATGAAGGGATGCATCCCTTCCAAGGTGAAAGTCTCAATGAAGAGGTGTGTCTCCATCTCATTTGAGGATATATAAAGGAGGTCAGATTACTTGAAAAAGGCATAAAAAAGGGAATATCATCTAAATATTAAATAAGCGATTGAAAGAGAAGAACTTAGTCCAAGAGTAAAAACTTCTCAGACAATTAGATATAAGAAAGTGGGTATGCTCTTCCCAACTAGAAGATATGATTAACTATTATTTTTGGTAGCATAGCGGTTATCTAGATTTGTGGTATGAAAACCTAATTTGCAGTCATAGGATGCAATAAATTTAAAGTAAATGGCTTTGATTAATTAATTAGATATCTCAATTACTAATGATCTATATTGGTGTTGTTGCCATATTAGTAAATATAATTAATCTTCTTGTCATATGCCTTGAAAGCTCAACATGGTGGAAAGAACTGAGACTACAAAGGGGAAACAGTGATGGGGCACTCTCCTAGGTATGCCACCTCAATTAGGGACCTGATGAGCCTCAAGAGGCCAAGGGGGTACAAAGGGTACCACCTTTGGGCTTAGGAGAGATGGCATTTTCAGGGCACCCTTTGGAACCTCACTCCTTCGCCATGGTGACTAGCATAGGAGGTCAAACCGTAAGAAGAGGGAGATGATTGGTAAGATGAGGGGATAACGAATAAAGACACCTCCTAGATAGGTCACCTTATATGAATGGCATGCGCCACATGAGGCCAAGGGTGATGGTCTATCCCCTTGGGTCTAGGGAAAAAGGGTCCAAGTTACCCCATCAAGCCGCATTCTCCCACTATTCCCTATGATTGAACCCTCCAAGGATGTTAGAGCACTTTGTGATTGAATTAATGTTTGGCCATGAGTTCATTAATATTTAATTACGCAAATCTGCTAATGATTATTCTTGTAATAAGTGATTATAATCCACTAATCAATTGATTGTCATAAATGGTTATAACCTGTGTAAAAGGTTCCATTCAAGGGTCAATCAGGAAAAAGGTATCATCTAACCCCATTGTTATTTAAATTGAGGAAAATTAGGGCACACCCAATTGGGGACATTACATCAACTTTAGAACAAGACAAAAGTGGGGAATATTATACAACATCAACCATGCAAACCTACAATGACATGTTAATGGATTATAAACAATCATGCTAAAGGAATGTTAATATGGGGCTTCAAGATGTATGAAACCTTAATTTCCATGACACATAGTAGCTCCAAAGGTTGGAGAGTTATTGGAACACACAACAATCATTAGAGTGTGAACCAACTTTAAATATCACCACCATAGGAGAGGTGCACATTACTTGGGTATACATGAAGAAGACTCAAGTGGGAAATATTATACAACATCAACCATGTAGACATTCAATGACATGTTGATGGTTTATAGACAATCATGCTAAAGGAATGTTAAAATAGACATATCTAGAGCAACGAGAGCTTCAAAATGTATGAAACTTTAATTTCCAAAACACATAAAAAGTAGCCCTAGAGGTTGCAATGTTGTTGGAACACAACAATTATAAGAGGGGTGAGCCAGCTTCAAATGTCACCACCACAGTAGAGTTGCCCATTACTTGGGCAGATAGTCTATGGTATAAATATTATGGTGTACATTTCGATGGCATTTATGTTTATATATATTAGAAAGTATTTATTGATATACAAACTGAATGTTCAAAAGGCTGAGCTTAATTGGTTAAAGCATTGAGTTCTCATTGTGGAGATGCAAGATCAAATTCCAAAGGACATCTAATATGGAATTCCAAGTCATGACTCTTCATCTTCCATTGTTGGCTTCTAGTGTGAAGGTGATTTCTAAATAAGTGGGTTTCTAAGTTGTGAATCTTGGTCTTCCACAAGTGGTTTCTAGTGGAGTTTGCTCGAAAGGAGGATGTATAGCCTCATGGTTGTGCTCGCAGAGCTTGTGTTGGTCTCATGTTGATGGTCGTATGAACAGAATATTTGTAAACAATTAGCAATATTAAAAAATATATACAGTCTGAATATAGATTTGTAATTCATCAAGGCTTCTTGTTTCCATAACACAATAATGGAAGAAACTCATGGCCTATAAGGTTATCGTGATATTGAGATGCATTAAGAAAATTTTCAACGGACTTAAGAACATAATCTGCACTGGATAAATTAAGAGAGCAAATTGATATAAGAATTGCTTGCCAAATGAAATAAAAATTACAAAATTCAAACTTCCTATAAAATTCAGCAATATAAACCTCCTAAGCCTGCATCAAACCTGATGCAACAGTTATTACAAATCTAATTATCTCCATTTGCAGAAAGTCAACATAAAGCTAGCAAAGTTATATGTGGAAAACATTATCCAGTTTGATCATTCACTGCACTATTTTACTCAATAAACAATATCTCCAGATCATAGTTGTTGGAATGTATCAATCCAAAACTAATCACATGAAGGTAGGGCAAACTGGCCCCTTCGAAAGACCAAGACGCACTTCCATGCCATGGTGCATGTCAGCAGGCACAAATGTTTCTGAATCCCTTGGATCTATAGGCAACAAACAAAAACAAAGAATTTAAGTCATGAATGTAACCAATCTTCTTTACTGTATTTAAAATCTCAACCAAGAACAAAGAAACTGCTTAAAAACATAATCATAATTCCAAAGAAAAATCAACTTCTGAAAACAACCTAAGCATTGGCAACCTCAAACATTTCTATATTAATTTGCATCTAAAAGCTAAAGCACTTTGGTCTGCCAAAAAGAGAGCAATCCTGCTGAGCCAGCAATGTTCTTGAATGCACTTACCGTTCAGATAATCTTCCACAGTAAAATCATCCAAGGTTCCAGTTAATGACTCAAAACCTAGCATAGAAGAAGGCAACAGACCAGAAGGCCTCTGAAATCTGCACAAGGAAAAGTGCACACATGAATCCAGGGGCACTTAAGCTAGTACACATCATCTTGTGTTGCTAGAAAGAAATATATAAAGGTGTGTCAACTCTGATACATTATCGATACAAGAGAATCTCAGGTAGGTATCAGACATTGTGCAGACAGTTAAAATAAGGCCGCAGTATAAGAACAATTTTAGAAATTTACAAACACATTCTGCAGTAAGAGTATAATTTTTACACATTTTAAAGAAATTACAATTTTTATTCCATGAATTAAAATCAGCATAAAAATGTTCACTTATTGCTGTAATGCAACTTTCCATGTATCCTTAACAATTCTTGACTACCGATGATGTAGCATGATTAATAATGGATTTCTTGACAATGCCTCAATTATCTCCTTAGCTAAAGACTCTAGTCAATAAACAATTTAAAACAAAATCAAGGATACACTCTTACCAGAAGAGACAAGAAAGGTAATGGGACCTGGTAAAATTTACCTTTAAGTTTTTAACCTAAGGACAAATTCTGAAGCAAAACAGTCAACAGAGTAAGAAGGTTTTTAGACTTCTTGAGAGTGCTAAAAAATATGACCTATGAACTCTGTGTTGTTTGGCAAGAATTGAATAATAGAAATGATTTTTCTAGAGTCATGAAGGTGAGTTAAAGTGCTTTTAGTTTTGGAATTAACTGTGCAAGTTTTTTTTCATCAATTGAATAGTTAAAAGCAAATCTATCATCATTCTAAAGACTTTAGTAAGGTATCAACACTGTGATCAAATTAAACCAACTACATTGAATATTAGATCTAACTGTTTTGGATTGACACAACCTATTGTAGATCATACTTTCTAGGAGTTGCATACGTGTGAACCAGAGATAAAGCAAATTAAAAACCATTTCTATTCAAAATGTTTATAATAAGCCTTCTATAATTTGATTTGAAAAAGCATTTCCATATAGAATACAAAAAGAATTAAACTACAATTAGGGTAACCTATATGGGGCAGTGAATAAATTAGGAGACATAATTGGTTTATAGGTTACAATATGATTGCAATAAGGATGAACCAAATAATCTTTGTTCATTTAGTGTTACTCAATGTGTGCATGTTGAATAAAATAAAGGATTCAAGACACAACCCAGACTGTATATACAAGTGCACACATAAATTCCAACAAATATGATTTTCTGGTAGCCCAGTATATGTACTATAAAATGAATGCATCTATAAGTGACAAAAATCAAGCTAGATAACACACATACATAGCTTTTGACAACTCCACTGTTGTCCTCCACAAAAAAAAAGATTAATTACTAAGAGGAAATGCAAAATGGAGATAATTCATTGCTATTACACAGGTAATTGGTAAAATAATTGATGTATTAACAAATGAGCGAAGAGCTCATTAAATAATTTACAAAATATACAAGAACAGAAAGTTTCTAAAAAGAAACTTCAGATAAGATCGGAGACGATCTTATAAATATAAAATACAATAATTGAGCATTAATAAATAAATAAATAACATTATTTTAATACCCTCCCTTATTGCTCAATTTGTCAACTACACCAAGATGCCCTCTGAAGTTTACAAACTTATCTGTACTGAGCGACTTGGTGAGAATGCCTGTTGTCTACTCCTCTGTGGGAACGTACAGCAACTGAACTAATCCATCTTCAACAAGCTTCCAAATGAAGTGACAGTGAGTTTCCACATGCTTGGTTCTTTCATGGAAGACCGGATTTTTGGCCAGTTTGAGAACCCCCTAATTATCACAGAGTCAGGCCTGCTTGAGGTATGTGCATATCTGCAAGCATCCGGCAAAGCCAAACTGCCTCACAAGCTGCCTTAACAGCTCCACGATACTCTGCTTCTGTCGAAGATAGAGCCACTGCCTGCTGCTTCTTGCTAGTCCATGTGACCACACCGGATCCCAAACTGAACACATACCCAAATGTTGATTTCCTGTCATCAACTGAACCTACCCAATCTGAGTCTGTGAACCCACTGAGTCTAGAATCTTGACTCCGAGTGTACAAGAGTCCATAATCAAAAGTGCCCTTCACATAACGCAGCACACGCTTCGCGGCTACCCAATGATCAGCCTTGGGGGCTGTCATGAAGCATGAAATGTAGCTCACTGCAAAACTGAGGTCACGTCTAGTGGCAGTGAGATAGATGTGACTGCCCACTAGTTGCCTGAACAATGATTCATCAACTACTGGTGAGTCGGACTTAGCTGACATCTTAAGCCCTTTTTCCCTGGGTGTGGAGGCAGGTTTGCAATCCTGCATTCGGAACTTATCCAAAAGACTTCGAGCATACTTGGACTAGGAGATGAAGATACTGCTCTCTGTCTGCCAAACCTCAACGCAGAAACAGTAATGCAAAAGTCCCAAATCTGTCATGTCAAATGTGCTGCACAAGTCATGTTTGATCTCAATGATCAAATGTGTCGAGCTGCCAGTAATGATCAAGTCATCCACATATACAACAAGAAGAAGTATTGCACTACCAGTCTGTTTGACATACAAATTAGAGTCAGATGGACTCCTCTGAAAGCCATGTTCTGTGAGGTACTTGTCAATCTTGATGTACCAAGCCCGAGGAGCCTGTTTCAGACCATAGAGTGCTTTGACCAATCTGCACACCTTTTGTGCTTGACAAGCAACCTTGAATCTTGGAGGCTGCGTCATGTAGACTTCTTCCTTCAACTCACCGTCGAGGAAAGCACTCTTAACATCCATCTGATGAACTTTCCAACCAAACTGGGCTGCTAAGGCAAGGACGAGCCGTATGGTACTCATTTTGGCTGTAGGAGCAAAGGTCTCCTCATAGTCAATGCCTTCTTTTTGTGAGAACCCCCTTGCAACTAGACGAGCTTTGTCCTTGTCAAGAGTTCCGTCAGCTTTGTATTTCACCTTATACACCCATTTGCAGCTAATGGGTTTCTTCCCTGGAGGAAGATCAGAAAGGACCCAAGTGTGATTCTTCTGAAGAGACTGGTATTCAGACTCCATAGCCTTTTCCCACTCAGGAATTCCTTTAGCCTCTGAATATGTCTGAGGCTCATAGACACTGTGAATGTTGGCCATGAGAGCAAAATTAACTGTATGCTGCTGTTTTCTCTTGTTTCTGGATGATCTCCCCTCAATGAGCTCATCATCATGAAGATCTCCAATAGTCTTAGCCCACCATTTAGGCCTCTGAGAATAAATGCCAACATCTGATGCAATAGGAGGAGCTAGAACTGGTTCAACAGGTAGAAAATCAAGATCATCTGGAGGAAAATTAGGTTGGGCATCATCAAAGATAGAATCTGCATCATTCCTCCCATCAGGTAGACCTAACAGAAGACGTACACCCAAATCAAAAGCCTTCAAAGGCAGATCCTCTGAATGCTAAACAGGCGAGGAAAGGTGAAACGGTCCTCGTTCTTCATCAAAGACAACATCCCGACTAAAGACAAGCCGATCAGTGTCCACATCAATTAGCCGGTAAGCCTTATGGTTGTCACTGTACCCTGTGAACATAAGCTTTTGACTCTTGGAATCCAACTTAGAGCGTTTGGCATCTAGAATCCATACATATGCCAAAGAGCCAAAAATATTCAAATGACTAATCCTGGGTTTTCTACTAGTCCAAGCTTCTTCAGGAGTCTTCCCCTTAATTGCATGAGTAGGTGACCGATTAAGGAGATAGATTGCAGTGAAAACTACTTCTACCCAAAATTTGTTAGGAACACTCCTGTGTTGCAACATGGAGCGGGCCATCTCAACAATTGTACGATTGCGCCGCTCTACAACACCGTTTTGCTGAAAAGTGTAGGGTGTGGTTAACTGGCGTTTAATCCCATGTGTATCACAGAAGTTGGAGAATGCAATAGAACAAAATTCCCCCCCATTATCTAACCTAAGAGTGATTATGCAAGAACCAGACTCTTTTTCTACTAAGGCCTTAAACTTCTGAAATACATTAAACACATCTGATTTTTGTTTAAGAAAGTACACCCACATCTTCCTATTGAAATCGTCAACAAATAACAAGAAATATCTACAACCAATAACGGAAGGAGTATTCATAGGCCCACAAATATCAGCATGAATTAATTGCAGTACCTTGGAAGCTCGCCACGAGTCACCATCTGGAAACGGTGTCCGATGTTGTTTCTCGGCCTGACACGCGCCACACACGCCGTGATGCTGAGTCTGAATGTCAGGTAGACCAACTACAAGTCCCTCTCGAGCAAGCTGAGAGAGATAGTGCACATTCAAGTGCCCATACTGCTGATGCCATAAACTGGTGACAACAGAGTTTTTGGCTGCCATGGCTAACTCTGGAGAATCCCCTGTGTCCACAAGCCTGTAGAGACCATGATCCTCAATACCGACAGCTACTGCAGTGTGAGTCTCCCGATCAACAAGAGAACATTTGTGCACACTAAAAACCACATCCAGCTGAGGAGAATTCCGCATGATCTGACTGACTGAGAGAAGGTTGAGTTCCATGCCAGGAACGTAGTACACATTGAGGAATATTAGATTCCTCCCGCCAAACTGAATCTGAAAACAACGGAGTCAGTGAAAGGAGAAAAATCTGTAAACCAGTCACGTCGATGAGTGAAATGTTGCGAAGCACCTGAATCTATGTACCAGGCAGAGGACTTAACGTAATCTGCAGGTCTTTTAGCCATAAAGGCATAAAAGGCAGAGTCCTTCTGCTCAGTGTGCTCGGCAACATGGGCGTTCGGCTGAGACCCTCCCTACTTCTTTTGTTCAGAAGCCAAACGTGCACGGCAATCCTTCTTCACGTAACCAAATTTGTGGCAATAATTACACTGAATGAATCATGAAGCGGTGATGCTTATCAAACTTTCAGTAACTGATGATCAGCTACCTTAGATCCCGCTTGGAAAATCAGCGAAGGAGATTTGGGATCACTTGAAGGGTTTGCATGAAACTTCTGACAAAAGCCGTGCGTTTTTCTTGAAAAACATGTTGTTTTCTATCGTCATGGATGAGAAGACAACATTGCAGGCGCACTTGAACAAAATCCAGGAGATCTGAGATCAATTGGAAGCAATTGGTCGGAAAATGGATGAAGAAGACATGGTCGTGATCACTCTGAAGAGCCTACGTAAGCCCTATGAACATTTCATAGAGACTCTCAACATTACGTCTGCTAATGTTAACCTGAAGTTTCCAGAAATTTGCACTATCCTCTTACTGCAGGACCGTTGGAAACAACAATTTGGTAGTAGTGGTTCATCATCCTCTATAGAGCAGGCCTTTGCAGAACTTCTCCTGGGTTTTGTCTGCAGTGGTGGGACGAGTAACATTGCCCAGAATCATCTGATCAAGGCAGCGGTATTCAAAGATGGTCATCATCCGCTACTTCCAAGTGTTATAATTTATGCCGTTAAATCTTTGACTGCCTTCCAACATAATGTTGGTCAAACTCGCCATCTTCACGCTTTTCAAGGCACGAAAAATGAGGTACTGAGAAGAGGTTGAATGCACGAAACTTGAGGCATGAGTTCCAATGCAAAAACTGAAGCAGATTCTGGTACAAAACTGCAGAAAGTACAATGTATGAATGGCACAAAATTCAAGGCACGAAAAACGATGCACCCAAAAAAATTTGAGACCAACCCAGTTGAGCTCTCAAAAAACCCACCAAGATTATGTAATCGAAAAAAAAATCCGAAGTGATTTAACTGGTCAAAACCCTAGTCGAAGTTGCAGGATGCCCTAGCCGCCATGAAAGCTCAAAAAACTTGCAGAAATGAGCTCCAATCTGCACAAAATTTTGACAAAAGGAATGCCAAACCCTAGGCGACCAGGAGGCGACCACGTGCAGTATAAAAACCGAGCCCAAAGAACTCCAAAAACTCAGACAAAATCGAGCTCAAACGCATCTGAAAAAAAAACGCAGATTTCGCAAAAACGTGAGCAAAAGGTCATGCAAAGACGCGGCCAAAGCAGAAACGACACCTAACCAGAAGCTTCGACCTCCAAAAACGTGCTTTTAATGCACAAATACAAGTCGTGATCGTGCACGGACTGTGAGAGAAAACAAAAAACGGCGCCCAAAAATAAAACCGCGGCCTGGAGAGTAACGAATCCGCGATTTTTCTCAGGAGGGTGGGTCGCGATTTTCAATGAGTAAAATTTCATGAAAATCTTCAATCTCAAAAACCCACGAACACTGATCCTTCAGGAAAAAACAAAATTCAAATTTTCTAAAAAATTTCCAAATAGAACAAGAAATTAAAAAAAAAAAATCAAATTAAAAGGGCTCTGATACCATATTACACAAGTAATTGGTAAAATAATTGATGTATTAACAAATGAGCGAAGAGCTCATTAAATAATTTACAAAATATACAAGAACAGAAAGTTTCTGAAAAGAAACTTCAGATAAGATCAGAGACGATCTTATCAATATAAAATACAATAATTGAGCATTAATAAATAAATAAATAACATTATTTTAACAATTGCTTGGATGGAATATAATAGAGAAATAGGCCCAATACATAGAAATAATAAGCACAAAACATAAATAAACACAATTTTATATGATACTTATGTTACAGTCTGGCAAGATAAAATCAAACTTCAACACAATATTTATTGATATTACACCCAGAAATAATGGAGTCAAACCAAGCAATCACAACCAAGACAAAACCTTTTGGATTCTACGTTTAAGACCTCTAAATACTAAATAGTGTCTCCACTGTAATCAAGAAGATAAAGCTTAAATGAGTGTGGATGTCTGTGTTCATCCGAAAAGTGGGGAATTAGTGAATTTTCACACTCCCTATACACTGAAGAGACATTAACAAGAAAAGTCAAATGGCCAGCCCATAACAAGTAGTGCTTAAACCATCTCATCACTAACTGAATTTCACAATGCTACAGATATTCTGCTTTATGGAGAAAAACACAAAAATTTAAAGCATTTCAGGTCAGCAATTTGTTAAAAAGAAACCACAAATAAAGTTGAATGATTCAGGTCTGTAGCCATCTCTGTTGAACATGACTGTTGATGTAACTATTCAGCTAAAACACAGAGAAGCTATCAATAATTAATTCATTCGCTCGTAGGCAGCCTAGTTTGAATTTTAGGGCAATCCCTGTTCTTAAATGCATGCCTTTAATGCTACTATTGAATTAAAGCATGGCTCGTGTAGGCCAGAGTGCTCCCCTGTATGTAACAGCCTACAGGCCTACAACCCGAAAATGTCCTCACCAGTATAGTATCTAAGGTTCTTTATATATTCCAATCCTACACAAACGAAGTCACATGAATAAAAAGATTACATGTTAGTATGAAAATGGAATAAAATTATAAGTCACATGACTACAGGAGTTAAGTCTTTGTTATCAAACCCATGTATCATATTGCTCTCAACTGTAAAAGTTTTAGTAAGTCATCCAATGTGGTTGCTATATGTTAAATTCACAATGCATTAGCATTGCTACCAATTAAGTTAAATACAATTCCTCTGAAGGGACACACAGAGAGCATATATCAGTAGGCTGAGTCCTTCAAAGCAGCTAATCATCCTGAATAGTTGCGGAACCTGCATGGAGATTCTCTATGGCTGATGAAACAAATTAACCAGCAGATGGCATTGATAAATTATCCATCATCAGGCCACTGGCTGCAAAAGTATTTGCAATGGCATCACTGGCTACAGAGGAGTTAAGTCTTTGTTATCAACCCCATTAATGAATGCAATCTTCAGTTTTAAATTTTTAACCAAACCACAAATTTTTAAATATGGTTACACCCTGCAAACCATTAGATATATCTTCAGCCATCTCTGTTAAAAACAAATAAAATTGCTCTACATTGTTATTTTCAACTGGCTAACATAGTTTTTTGCACAGTTAGGCACAACATCAAGGGCACATTAGATTTCTGCATGCTGATTATGCCATATTTATAGCAACTTTAATGATAATCTAATATTTATGTATTTTTGTTTAAGTAGGAGTATAGTAACGTATGACACCTTAGATACTGGACTTTCGGGGTCCTAGGGCTGTTAATACTGGGTACATGTACATCGAGGGCTGCAGTTGTCATGCCTTTACTTGAGACTTGAGAGCAACAAGTTAAAATGGAGTCCTAACTAGTGAAGAGAGGTGAAGGAAAATGAAAGAAGAACGAAAAAGAAAGGAAAAGGAAAAGGAGGAATTGGGAGGAAGAAGAAAAAGAGGAAGAGGAAGAACGTATATAACAAATCCTTGTGTATTTATGGTTTTTATTTCAATTTTACTTGCAAATTTTTACTTCTTCAAACCTTCAAACTTATTTTTATAACTTGCTCAAACTTGCAAACCTGCTGTTTTTAATTTTTTTATTGCTTTTGGCATAAAAAGACTTGTTTTTATTGTTTTTTGCAAACACAACTGCTATTTTTTAAGCTGAGATGTACTTGAAATTACTAAATCAAAAGTCTTACTGTTGCTTGTATTTTTATTGTTATTTTTTTCTTGCATCCATTTCCAAAATCAAGATGGATTCATTCAGTGCCAATGATGATCTTGATTATTTGGACAATGAAATTGATGGGGAACGGTTAAGGGTAGCTAAACTCCAACCACAGCCACAAACAATTCAATTGGGAGCGCAATTAAATCTGATTACCCTTCAAAGTTGTCGGTACAATATGCCAGAGGCCCATTTAACGAGAAAAAACCTTTGTGCTAGTTTGCATCAATACTTGAGACATAGTATCTAATTCAAGTGGAATTCAAAAATAAAAATACAACATCTGGCCAAAGGGCTGGAAAAGCAGTTTACAAGGGTTAACGCACACCTTTTACATATCCTTATTAAAAGGATTGGGCCTTGTCTGAAACTGACAGTTGAGAGAAGGGCTGCAATGATCAAATTGTTTCAAGAAAACATCATTGCATCAACAATTCCTTGTACAAGATGAAGTTCAATACATTCATTTAGACCGCCTTCATTTCCATTGTTTGAGGTCAGTGCAGTGGAATCAAGGGGGGAAACTGGAAGCTCAAGTTTGTCATCACCAAACCCGATAATAGATATGCTCAATGTACAAGCAACATATGTTGCAGATGAGGCCATTGCCAATTTCTATTTTAATAATGGCATTCCTTTCCCTGTTGCTCAATCCCCTTTGTACAAGGGGATGCTCAACAAGGTAAACAAAGTTACTCCTGGTTATGTGGATCCTAGCAAGGCTAGATTGAGAACTACTCTCTTGCAAAAAACTTATTCCAAATGGATAACACGTGGCTACAACATAACCATGGATGGGTAGACAAATATTAAACACTATCCACTCATCAACATTATAATTTCACGCATTGATGAACCTTACTTATTGCCAATTGATTTCTCTGAAAAACACAAAGATGATGGGTTTTAGTTTTAGATCCTAGGAGAAGCCATTGAGATCAGTCCTACAAATGTAGCATAGGTGACCATTGATGTAACATATGTTTGTAGGGCAGCAGGTAGGTTGATGAGGCAGAGGAGCCATTGCCATCTACTAGCAGGATGGAGATCAAGCGAAAGCCACAAGCACAGCCTTCTGTGCCAAGTAAGGAGCCACAACAAACTCTAAGGATTCAAACATCAACCTCTCCCCAAGTTTTCACTAGATTAGGGAAGAGGAAGATGTAAAATGTTATATTTTGTAATATGTAATTTATGAATTATGATGATGGTTTTCAAAGGCAATCATCATATATTCATAATAGTTGTCAGCTATTTATTGCATCAAAATTCTGCATGATAATGCAATTTTATTCAAATTAATCAAATTTAATAGGAAACATTTATGGACCCATTGGATACATTTTATCATTGAATTTTGCAAAAAAAATGTGTTTCTAAAGAAACTTAAGCAATTGTTTAAGTTGACAAGTCTTTGCCGAGTCACAAATTTTGGGTCTACCAAGTTTTTGTCGAGTCAAAGTTTGCCAACTATATATATATATATATAGAATTGTTGACTAAGACTTTAAAAATTCTAAATTTCAGCCTATTTATTAATTTATTAAGTTACTTACAAAGTAAAAAAATTGGTCCTTGCAAATTTGCAGTGAGAAGATTACAGTGAAAAAACACCTAATCTTCAAAAACCATCATCTGCATATTGTCCCAGCCTTGTAGTGCTTCAAGACATGAGCAAAATTGAAGCAGATTTGAGGCCATTCACACCAAGAAGTGCAACAAGTTGGCTCAAATGTGCCTAAATGACCTTCACCTACATACCAAAAAGCCAAACAAGGGGGTCACATATGAAGCCATTGATCTTGATGACATAGATCCATATTTAGATCAAATCACTGATAATGTGGAGCTCATCTTTTCTGCAGATGAGATCGCTGATCTTGAGAGAAAAGAAACAAAATGGGAAGCACATGTAGCAGCACAAGAGGAGGTGACGAGCAAAGCATCACTTAGGGCTTCACTGGATAAGGTTGTGAATGATATGACTAAGGTAAATATTCTTCCTCAAGAGGAACCGCTGCCATCCACTTCGAAGGCATCCACACAACCGCTTACAAGTTTTAATTGTAGAAGAAATTTGTAAAATATTAAAATGGATTTGTAATTATTGATTATATGACATAATGATTACTCTTCTTTTTTGTTCTATAAATGATTACTTGTCAGTTCTCTAGATTCAGTTTTATGCAAGTTTTTTAAGATTATTTTGCAAATATGTGGTTTTTAATGTTCTTGCCAAGTCTGAGTCAAATTTTAGGCCTGCTGAGTTTTTGCCACATTCGAGTTTTTAACCTGTGCTTACAACCTGCCAAACATCAGAAAATTCTATAGCTAGCCATATCGCAAGCAAAGGATGTTGCTCTATATATTCTCATAAGCTTCGATTCTGCATCCAACAATAATGTCTAAGAACATAGGTTCAAATCTTCAAAATTTGCATTGGTATTAAATGCTTTGGCAGTCAATGTCTTGACAATGGCTATTTTGTATGTTCTATCTGTCAGTTCATCTCATTCCATCTCATTCTGCATGAGAGAACAGTAATATCAATAACAGACAAAAGAGAGAATCAGCAATTATGCAATTCTAGTTAGGAACATGTACTACACCATGGTCTAGTGGTGTGGTAAATGTAGGTTATTAATCAGGGTAATAGTAAATATAAAATATGTTTAACTAAATATTTTATTTAGACCTATATTAATCATATTGTTACAACAAACATGTAGGATACACTTGGTATTAGGTTGTTGAGTAGTTGTTCTAGTATGTTGTTGGGTGATTTGTTATGACATCCGCAAAGATAGGATTTTTAGGAAATCATTCAAATAGAATAGAATAGGGGTTTGTTGAGAAAGAAAGGGATCATTGACAAACATTGTATTGTATAGATATTCCAATATATTTCAATAATATTAATCCCAGTACATGCATTTGAATGCAAAATCTAGCATTTCAAGGTTCAAGAAGAGCTTCATGTGCAACAAATATGTACTGGTTGACATTAAAGCTAAGCATACCCAAAAACTTAGTTAATACGTCATGCAATTTGACATCAGGATATTACAGTTTCCTGCCAAAGGCCCAATTGCCATCTTCTGGCTGCTAACTCGGGCAAATATAAAAGGGTCAAAGATTTACGTGGCTTGAAATTTAGCTTGGTCCATCAATGTGAGCTTTTCGGTGAAATACAAACACAGAATCAAGGTAAAAGATTCCAACTGCTGGCACTGTCACTCTGAAATTGAATCCAAGGTATTCAACAGAGTTTTTAAAGATAAAAACCTTTCCAAACAGGTTGCTACTCGAGAAAACAACAGTCACAATTTTAGCTCAACAATTGTGCTATATAATTAAGGAGTAGGTATTTTCCTTTACATACCCATTTGTTAAATGCCAATCAAATTTTAGTCTACAACTGGTGTCTAACAAGTAGGGACTATGGGATATCCTTTACATCCCTATTTCACAATTTGTTAAAATACTGGCAGAGTTTTGGCCTGCAGCCCATTCTGTTTGACAGCTGCATATGAAACTTGAGTATTTACTCAAGAGTAGAAACCTGTAATCGTTTGTCAGGATGGTTTAGGAAAAATCCAGTATGAATTTACCATTTTTGTGCAGCGTGTACGAGGTTTCATTATTTAATTAAAAAAACACTAACACATATCTCAAATCTAGTCATGTATGAGGTTTCAACGCTTCCTGCATGATATCCAGTACCTTTGTGAAGTGAGCTGCCAAAACATTGAATAGAAAGAAATTTGTCCTCACAGGCACAATACTTAAATTGCAGAGACATGCTAAAAAGTAACAACACATTCTTGGATTAATAATTTAATATTGAAACCTTACGGCTACCTCAACAGCAAACTACAATAAAACCAAATTGTATCATGTCTCACTACCTTGAAAGTATTTGTCGCTCGATGTCCATCTTTAAGGGAAATGCAGAACCATAAGTATTTGCAAGAATATTCCGCTTCATTTCTGCCTGCTGCTTTTGGGCCTGAACCAGCATATAGCAGTGTAAATGTTAGCACAAACCCATAGTCATTCAGCCCAGCATTCACAAAATTGAATAAACAAGATTGAGAAATCCAACTTCTTGAGAAACAAAAAGAAACGGGACAAAATAGTTTTGTAGTCTTCTTAACATTATAAAGACCCAGCAAACCAGCAATATTATTGCACATAACATCACATATATTAAATAATTTAAGAAATACTGTGCACTTTGAACATATAGTCTAATTCCAAATAAAGATTACCCTCAGAATATTCAGAACTGAAACCAAATTCATCAGGACAAGACTCCAACCAGTAATAGTCACATGCTGCACAACGCATGATGAGTCGGAGGCAAATTCCAACAATTGTGGAATGAACAATTATCTCAGAGAGATCAAAGGCAAAGAATGCAGGTGCAACATTTCAAAACTAGGTATTGCACATTTGTGGCTATAAAACTCCAAGGTTACTCAAGACTAAAAATTCTTAATAGTTTTTCTTTACCTTCATTAGAAGATAGTATAATAAAAATCTGAAACATATTTCTTTAGCTTAACTACTTAATCTAAAATCTTTCTTGAGAAATTTCATTAAAGTAAAGGTGATGATTTACAACTTCAAGCTCAGATGACCTTTACTGGATAAAGTTATACTCTTCTGCAATGCGAACATGCTTTAAAAATGTATACATCTTATAAATAGAATATGCTTCTTTTCTTTTAAAATCATAGTCTCTCCTCCATCAAATCTCAAGTTGTATAGCCAATTCTCGAGTAGAACAACCTCAGGCCCTGTTGCAATCTTTGAGATGGAAAATAATGATGTCCCTAACTGCCAAAATCATTGCCCTCCTTAGTGTCTAACATTGTCTCATTCGTTTCCAATAGGTCTCTCTATAATTCTCCATCTTTAACTTCCACACCTCATATTTTGTCACATCCAACTTGTTGGCCCCTCTAGTACTTAACCACGAAGGTTTTCAGTGACAATTTTTTTAATTCCTATTTTGTTGTTTCGAACCTATCCTAAGCAATCTCAACAATTGCTATTACTGCATCTGAAGTTGATTTCATTGTTGGAGAATTCTCCTTCCTGATGTTCCATTGATCTGACTAACTCCTTCCAAACCTTGCATGTGAATTTATTATCTTGTTTTTTGTTGCATTACACTTTCAGATTGGCATTGCTACAATTAATCCAATACCAATTTTAAACAGATCTGCTACAGTTCTTGAATCTACGGGAGTCTAGGACTTTTGTGATCCTTTCTTGAAATAAAAACTTCTTTTGCACAAATGTAAACTAAAATTGAATAAATTGATACCAAAAATCTCCAAATAGGTTGAGAAAGTTGTAAGGAATTCTTCAACCTTGCAAACCCTCTCTACAAACACTCTGGACTGGCAAAATTCCTCTAGGCTTTTTGAGAAACTTATATGTCTTGATAGCAGATAACATGTCAGAAGTAGAACTATGCATAATCACTAGGAGTGAGCGCAGAGATAATCTCTCAAAATTAAATAATTTTAACAAACAATTGAAGATGTAAATATGAAAAAAAAAAAAAAAAATCATGAGAACAAAAGGGATTCACTCTTTCTAAGATAAAATACAAGATCCTTCTTAATCAATGAACCCAAAGCAACTAAAGCCACCAATTAGGACACCCTTTCAGTGCCAAATTGATAAGGAAAAAAAAACAAAAAACTTGTAATGAACATAGAAAGTTTGCCTTTAATTAATGAACAAATTACCAATTAACTGAAGGAAAAACAATATAAAGTCATCGTCGACGTTCATTTCTATAAACAGAAGTCTACCAGAAAATAGAGGGCATCACTGTACCAAATTAAAAGTGGGCAATCATGGTATATTTGTTCTAAAGTCACAAAAAAGAAAATTTCTGTGAATCTGTCATAAAATGTTGCAAAAGTATTGAAAGTGGATCAAGATTTCCCCCATGGATTTTCCAGAGTAAGGATGATTTAATTTTAAGGTTTAAACACAAACATGAAGTTAAAGTCGTACATTTTCTCGAAGGATTTGAAGTGGGTGCGATGCGATGATGTCGCTCTTGACTCCAGGAAGGCCGAAGCGCAATGTATCGTGAACGCCTCCTACTTGGTGCGACAGTGATTGCTCTGCACGATCCATGTTTTCCCTGCTTATGGCTTTCGCTGTTCACAACTTAAACAAATAAATGGCTACTTTCCTTTAGTTGTGCTCTCAACGGCACTAGTTTGCTTCTCAAGCAAGCATTAAATGGGGGAAATCATAAAGTAGATGTTGGGCTTGGGTCTCGTACATATAGAAGACCATCCACAAAAAGGCTTATAGAGAGTTCAAGTTTTGAGAATTTATTTATTATGTTTTGAATGAATGAATGGAGGTTTTTAATAACGTCTATGAGGTCAAATAGTCTATGAGATCCACAGATCACCAATGGAACGGAACACCATAATAGTTCGAAACAAACAAACCACCAACCCATCAATTATTTGAGCTCTCTTTCTTTTTGGATCATAGATCTTCTGCTATGTATTTTAATCAAGTAATCAGAACTTTTTGTGATTTTCTCTACTTCAAACAGGCTGCACAAGGTGTCCACATTTAAAATCTCAATGTAATTGGCCCGAATATCCACGTAAGTTTGACATTCCATGATGTAGTGTCATTTTGTCTCCATTAGCTCTAAAGTATAGAAACAACATATTCTATTTGCCCACTCTTCTTTAGGTGTCGCCCACTCTTCTTTAGATGTTTAAAGATAGATGGAAAAGTTCAAAAGAGGTATGGGAAAAAAGGGTGTGTATCGTTTACACAATCGAAACAGTTGAAATAGAAAACATTTTATTTTGAACTGTAAAGTTTACAAAGAATCCAAGTCAATCACATTAATACTTTAGTGGTGAATTATTTTCATGATTTATTCAAAGAGGAGATGGTCGATATAATGGGAGAGTTCATTATCAAATTGAATGGTAGAAGATTAGCACTTCACAAAGCAAAAATAGTAGGGTTTGTTGTCCAGTAGACTATCTTTGGCCTCGTAGTCATTCAAATTATTCTATTATATTCTATATAATTTATTGTAGGGAGGGGATTTTTAAGATTTCAATTGAAATTTGGATAATATACTTGTATAATCGTGAAATTAGCAATTCTCATATTATTTCTTATTTATTTTTCTATCTATTTTGAGAAAATGTCTTGATATATGCATATTGATAAATGTCACAATTTTGTGTGAGATTAGGTTCATTCCCCTAACCTTTATCTATCATTATACATATGTATTACCACATAATTATCCTTCACCTTATCTTTAGAGGCACATACCCCAATACATTCACTTAACCCTTATATTTAGTATGCTTATCTATACACTTGCCTCAATTTAGTCATTATATACATAGACATGATTATTGTTGGTCCCCTTTATTTTCTTTCCCTAGGTTAACAAAGTACACGCGTTATGAAATTTAATTTTATTTGCTAGTATTTATAGATATTCATTAGCATTCATTTTTGACATCTAGAATCCACATGTCGTCTCTCATCCTAAAGGATTGGAGGAGCATTGCAAGGTATAGCAAAATATTTAGATTTGGTACATTAAAAGGAGTAACAAGTTTGTATACATCAATTTAGAGCTCTTGTCTATTACCTTTGAACTTTTACATAAATTTCAATGATTAAACTAGGAGAACACATCTCCTTGCAATACGACAGCCCTTCAAAGGCATTTTCAAATATCACCAATCATTGGATAATAAAGAGGACTAGAGAAAATGAAGCTCAACTAAGCAAGTAACAAAGGAGAACTACACATTATCTAGGTTCAAATCCAAATACAAAGGGATATAATATACAACTATATACTAAACTCAAGCCCATGAACTTGGTCTTAGATAAGCCGCAACTTTGTCAACACAAGATCTTATGTAGTTCATTGATAGAAAATATCACATTTTTAGGGAAAAAATAATCAAGGTTTAAAATCTTCATCAAAGGGATACATGTTTTTTTTATTAATGAACTAAGTGCCTATGTCAATTGTATTTACTTTTATAGGCTCCTAGAATTAAATTTGATAATACATCACCCCAAATTCATCACTTATTAGATCTAGATCGAGTTGTGCTTATTTGTATGCATCTTATTGATTTAGTTTAAATCGCACTTAAGAATCCTTTACATTTTTTATGAAACCCTACAATCTTGCATGACCTAATTTATTCCTAGGTTTTCTCATCATCATCGGGGTTACCAAATCTACAAATTTTATTTCACACATTTTTTTCATATCAACTCTTCCCTTTTCATGTTTGTGTGTTGTTGGTACACCCTTATTTTTGGGTTTTGCTCTTATTTGCATATCTTATCTTTTACCCACATTGATACCCTTTGGCTACCTCACTAGGGTTTATTTTTAGAGTTTATATACCATCTATATTTATGATTTTTGAATTTGAAAGTGATTTACATCATTTTATCATGGATATGTTTTCCCCCTTACCAATTTCACCTCTTATATCACAACACTTTGTGATGCTACATCTTTTGTGGCCTATAATTGTGACCTAGCTACTACTTCATTTATATACTCTTGATACAACTAGGTATCTCAACTTGTGTGATGTTATACCTAGTGAGCATGATAGATTTTAATTTATATATGGATTATCCTCCTTGTGACTCTCTTAATTCACTATTCATGGAGGTCCCTAGTGTTGATCTAGATATTTATGTTTCATCTTCACTTGCATATGATTATAATGCACCTGTGGTCGACGGATTAGTATGGGCCAACTACACTTAATCCATAAAGAATCGAAGCATAATTAAGCCACTAACATCAATATCAACAGGATCAATCAAATGCAAATTAAACCAAGCATACTAAACTACGAAAGCTTTAAAAATTCCTACTCTAATCTATTTGAAACTTATCCTATTGTGGGAGTGGTGTCTCGTTGATGTGGTACAACAGCCCTTTCCCAATCCCATGGATAAATGAGCTTGTTTCAACTAGTTCTATTGAAAAAAATTGATTAAACCATTGATAGATGTGTGATGAAACATGATTTGAAATCAGAATAACATGATGCAAGCTATTTTAACATGATTTATGCTAAGATGATCGAGATGTGTGAGTGGAAAAGCTAATCTAAATGGATTCTAAACTAAAAGATTGAAATCTTAATTATCAAACAAGCTACATGAATGCATCTAAGTTACCATGAAATCCATTAATGGAAACTAAGCTAATTAATGCAAGTAATTAAGTTAAAATGATGAAAAAGATGAGTGCAAATGCAAGTGATTTTAACAGCATAATTTTGATGTTAAAAGATGGATCCATTTGTCTCCAAATAGTGACCTATTTATAGGAGAGAAAATGAGAAATGAAGGGTTGAGATCAAAAAATTCAATCAATGGTCAAGGATGAAATAAGTTGGAGGTATGGATCATGGATTCTCATCAACGGATGAGAATGAAAGATGATATTTTACTCAAGGGTTAATATTCCTTCAAACAAACACACTTTTGACCTGTACAAGAGATCACAAGTTAACTTGCACAAGAAGTTTTGAGTTAACTTACACATGAAGTCAAGTAAGTTTGTTGAAAAAGGAATATTCCCCTTTTTCAAATGAGTGAAGAAAGAGAATATTCTTTGGAATATTCTCATGGGTAAGGGAAATTAGATATTTAACAAATTAAAGCAAAGTTTTAATGTGCAAAAGGGGAAGGAATATTCCATGGGAATATCCATTTGGAAGAATGTGCAAAGGAGGAATATTCCCTTGAAATATTTCTTTGCAAGTGGGGCGATTAGATTTATTAGTAATTTGGTAATTAAATAAATTTTCAATTATGCAAATTAGGGGAATTAGGATATTCATTAAATAATTTATTTATTTAATGGAAAGGGGAAGTGATATGATATTTAATTAAATAAGAGGATTTTAGGGATCTAAATTAAATAATTGATGTATTTAATTTAATGAGATGAAATGTTAGCATGAAAGGGTAGGTGAATCAACCTGATTAAATCAATTAGGTTAATAGATGAACATGATGCAATTAATTGAATAGCTAGGCTAATTTAATCAACTAAATAAAAAAAGCATGGCTTTTAGGAGGAAATGATGTTAGTATACCTAATTCAAGTGCATGATATCATTCAAGATATTTTTCAGTGTCTACATTTTTCCCCTCTTTGAAACAATGTATTTGTTGCATTGGTTCAAAGTTGACGCTCCTTCGGATTAAAAACCGCTGCCCAAATCAAAAAATATTTATTTTTTATTTTTTAGATGCCCCACTGTTGCCCCAACGAAAAGAATAAGCTGGTTCCCTACCCCCTCGAGAAATCAATCAAAAATTTTGAATTTTGGATTGATTTCTCGACAAAGGTAAAAGGCTGCCCCAGGGGTCCAAAAAGGCTCTAAGATGCAAAAAACATCCCAAAAATGCATAAAATGATGCAAAATAAGCTTCATTTTAGCAAAAATGGTGAAAATGGGGAAAAACCCTAGCTGCAAGGGTAAATTAGGGCAAAAACCCCTAATTTGGAGGCATAAATAAGTGAGGAAGGGTCACTTTCAATTCATTTTTGCATTCACACCTTATAGAATCCTTGCATTTTGAGCTCTGACCCTTTTACGAAATGGCGCAACAAGTGCTCCCACGACACATTTTCGACTGGTTTTGCGAGTACCATAGGCCTCCAAGCGTAGGACCACTGGTATGCAATTCAAAACTTGACTTGCATTTTGACTTTTGAGTGTATTTATTACAATTTAAAATTTGAATTTTGGTGACATCACTATATAGTGACGCTATTTTTACAATTGATGACACTATTTTGATTTATAGCAATGTATATGTGATTAGTGACGTAATTCATGATTTGAAATTAGGGTTTCATATTTTAAATCATGACGTGGAAGTAAATAGAGATGCACCTCACGATTTACAATTTAGGATTAGGGTTTTCTAAGGTCAAATAGCAATGTATGTGTGATTAGCGACGTATACCATGATTTGGAATTTGAATGCATCTAGTGTTCTTGTTTGGAATTTGAGTTATAGCGACGTTATCGTAAATAGTGACGCTTTTTTCATTTTGGGGAAAAAAACTCCAAACTTAGCCATTTTTTTGTGAATTTTGATGTCATGCGCTTCATGGGTGCAGGAGGTTATCCCACCTTTGATGTCCCGTGAGCATCGGCCTATAGTTTTATCCAAACTTGGTGATTTTTCTAAGTTGTGATAGGAACACCTAGGAGAGATTGGCTTATGTTACATTTCCTACATGCTTGTTGTTCAGACCCATTTGGCGATGATGACAGCACTATGCGAGTGATGGCATAGCGAGACATCATTCCACTTACCTACCGACAAGGCAATAGTGATGCTGGAGAATGTATGGTGGATTCTGCAATTGTCGATACATGATGAGCGTGTGATCTATGATACTAACGTCAGCTATGATGCCTTCCATGAGGTGCTTGACCAGGAGGCCATTGTTCTAGTCGAATCCCATATTGACCTTGAGACGTACAGAGGTCAGGCATCGACCTTCAGATTGATCATTGCGGCAGTGATCTCAGGTTTGGTTGCCCCAAATCAGAAGAGCAGTGGATTTAGTCCAGGATGGGGACTGGCTTGGCACAGGATGTTATTTAGGAGGACCCAGTTTGCAGTAGGACTAATGATGTTGGCCTCCCTTTACCATGATATGCATGATTTTGTATATTATTGTGGGAGAGCGATTGGTACAAGGGTCACCCTTCTCCATATGGGCATGGGACCATATTGTTGTGCTTCGATCGATTGTTCAAATGGTAGATGTGGAGCCAGATGATCCATTTATTTGGTAATACGGAGGTGCCATCACATTGCAACACACAGGTCATCTCGACATTCCTTAATGGCGTCAAGTGATCGACGAGATGACAATTTTCAAATGGTGACCATGGCTTCAGATGCCAACTTGGTATGACTATGTGCAACAACTTTTCTTTGCTCAACAAACCTCGTTCATGTAGGGTCGAGAGAATACCATTATAGAGAGGTACTTGCTTGATAGGGTTTTCAGACAGTTTGGCGAGAGGCGGGATAGGCCTAATGATCAGTACACTGCTATTTTTGCCAGGTCAGCACGGGAGATAGCATGGGGTCACACGATCCCTGCCCATGAGGATGTTGAGGGCTTCCGATAGCTGGTTGTGAGGCCATGGGCTTATGATCAGGGAAAGCAGATGCAGAAATAATGTATGCTTATGATGCATGATTTGTACCTCCTCCCTAACTTAAAAATCCAATAGGTGTACCTCCACGAGGGAGGTTGAGAGAGGGTAGTAGGAAGAGGCAAAGGACAGTCAGAGGATGGGCAGGGCAGAGGATATGATCGCCATAATGGCCAACATCAGGATGGATAGGTCCCGGGTGCACCACCAGTGCACTAGTATCCATTGATACAACATCAACCACCACAATAGCCACCATCAGGGCCAGATCCCTGTGATGTTCAAATTCAACAGCTTCAACAGTAGCTATATGTGGTTAAGGGTGAGAGGGATTAGGCTAGACAATAGATACTGGCCATTGTTGTCGACAATCTAGGAAGCAGGTACAGGCAGTGATAGTAGAGAGAGATCAGGAGCGTCAACTCAAACAAACTATCGATATACAATTAGCACAAGAGGTCAGGCGATGCCAGTAGTTAGAGGCCATGACAGCTGCAACCTAGGGGTGGACAATTTCTACCTGATTGTACAGAGAGTTCATGACCAAGGTGACATATTATTGTATGCATTACCACTGAGATGTTCCTATGGTGATTAGGTAACTAGATTACTCACAGAGGAGTGGAGCAAATCCCTGAGTTGAGGATCAACCAGAGAGACAACCTGGTGAGGGGAGCAGCCATTAGGGTTAGTGTGCTTGTATAGACACTTTTTTATTATTGTCTGATTCTTTATGCATATATACATTCATGGGCTCCTTTTTGATATCCTCATGGATATTGTACTTTTGATCGATATACAAACATTGACTCAGATATTTGTATTATGACAATCACCATTTTTTGATATATATGATATGATATGGATTCGATATGCGATGTTCTCTTTATTTCATGTATGGATGCATATGATGTGATATAATGTGATGCAATGTAAATGGATGGATGCACTTTTTTTCAGTATCTTTTTATGACATGTTATGATATGGATGTTATGATATGTAGATATTATGCTTATGTAAATGATATGGATGCATTTATTTTTGTGTACTTTTCTATGCAATTTATGAGATGATGATGCATGCATATGGATGTATGTATGGATAATGTGGATGTTCATGCTTATGATATGATAATGCAATGTATGTTTGAGATATGTGTGCAATGATTTAAGATGCTTAAAATAACAAATCTATATTATTCATCACAACTTAAATGATAATGATGGTGCAGTAAAATATGATATGATGTGATTACATATGCATACTATTGATTTGTGGATGCATGATGGATGTATTGATGATGGTTTTGTTGACTTTCATGATACCAAGTTAGCGTAGAGAGAAGATAGAAGAAACAAGATGATCGATTTTGACCATTAATTTTGATGATTGATTCAAAAGATCCAACAAGTCTATGATCCATTGAGACTTTATTAGAGATGATGATGAGAAATGCATGATGGTGATTTGATCATATCTTGAGATTGGGATTTTTTGTCATTCCTTATTTTTGATATAACACATAGACACGATGCATCAAGGTATCAATAACCACGATGGAGTTGTATCGTGTAATGGACTTTGACTCTACAAACAGATAGAATAGTTCTTGTTCGCACCTTGACATATGAAAACCTCATTGGAATGTAGTTTACAAGTTTAGAATATATCAGACCAAAGCATACGCAATAGTCAACGATGTACCCCAAACAACTTCCCTACACACAACTAAGCAAGTATGTGCCAAGATTATTTTACAAGAATACCCCACAAGCACAGCAAACAAAAGATAATGATCGATGCCCCATTCCTTTCTCTCGAGAGGTCCTTGGAATGGGTCATTAAGATAAATCATAAGAAAATATCAAAGGAAAACAGTCAATGTTATCTATATCTCTTTCCAATTTAAATATAGCTAAGGTGACGTTTGATGCTAATGTCTGTTGAAAATTGAGGTGTTTTCTTAGCTTAATACCTTGTAAAAGTTTAATATTTCTGATCTAAATATGCTTTTCCTTTGTTACAGATTCTTTATGGGTGATTATTTGATTAATCCATTTTACTGTTTGTAGAATGTAGACAGACGTTGATAGAAGAAGTAAACATGATATTAGAAAGACTACATAGGCATATACCATGGAGAAAAACCCTTTCGGGTAAAAAACTCTACCAAGAATTAATCTATTATTCACTCTTTGAAGTAGATTACAATAGCTCCGATTCTTGCTTGAGAATGCCTCTTTTGCCTTCACCAAAACTTCTTCACAACCTACAATAAAACTGATGAAAACTCTCTTCAACTTGCTTGAGATAAATAGGCTTTAATCAACATTGTAAACTCCAAATGAGTTACAATTACAATGCTCAAGCCCTATCCCTAAAAGGTATTCCTATCTCTTGCAAGTAGAGTTCTACCATGAAGAACAATGTCAAATCCTCTCCTTCATCCATTTGGGCGTCCCAAACTGAAGTCATAACTCAACCTTTATTCTGAAGATATCTCCAAAGCTTATCCTCAAATTTGGCACCCAAAAGAGGGCCCACTTAACTCGGCCATCTAAAATATCTTAACATACAAAGGAGTTAATTCCAAGAAGTCAACTTGGGTGCCCAAGGTGGGTCCAAGTTAATTCTTGTTAACTGAAACATTTCTCAACACCATTCATGCAAGAATGGTTATCCCCTATTAACTGAAGGTAGTCCCTATTATCTATCATGCAACTCAAGTCATTAGCCATGCATTCCAAGTTAACTGAAATCAACTAGCATTCAACTAAAACTAACTAAAGATAATTGAACTGAACTTCAACTAAACTTCAAACCCTATTTTATAGGTACTCAACATGCATAAATCAAAATCCCTATTTTGTAGGAACCTAGGATGCATTTTTGAAGTATACTCAATTAATCAACCAGTTAACTGAACTCAAGGTGAGTGTCACCTCCCATGTGTGCACCCATGTGCTCCTATTTTGTAGGAGCTAACTCCAAGGCATCCCCACATGCTTTTAACATTTAGAATTAATTACAAATGTCAATTAACATGATTATTTCATCAAATATTATTCTCTTCCTAATCCTAGTGTCGTTGAACACATTCAAAGGACTTAGGAGATACATGAAATAAATAATGTTTAGGATTGCAATTAAATGGCATCCTATTTCCAACATTCTCCCACTTGACATTATCATTGCAATTATTCTAAACAAGGAATCATTTAAACAAGTATAGGATTCAAGGCCAATGGCCTTCCTGCACCATGAGAACTTCTCTGCAGCGTTGATTAAAGTGTCAACTTTCTCAATCAATACATTTCCCAAGTCTTTGGGTATCCATGAGCACTCACCAATCAATCCATGCCAACTTCAAATGCAGCCTGCATAATCATGAAGCTCCAAGCAAATGATTAATACTTAAAACCCAAAAAACTAATATCCTCTTCAAATTTCATGAAGATAATCATATCCTACCAAAGCTCCCACTGAACCGTGATATCGAGCTGTACATGGCAACAAGATAAACATGAAACCATCACTGTCAAAAAACTCCCACCGTAACATGTAACCAAGCTATCCATGACATCATGATAACCATCTTCTAAATGAAGATTACCCATGGCCTTAACACAATCAAAGAATCCATTGTTAATGATACAACTCCCAAAAGGTTAAGTAAAACCATAATCTTTAAGCCAAGAAGATCAAACTCAAGGTAACCATCCCCATAACTGGAAATCAGCCCATAAACCATGTCATACCATTTTTCAAAATGAATCCTCCAAAACTAACTTTCCATAGATTAAGATCCATATCTATAAGAATTGGCTATCAAGATAGCCACCCAAGATCTAAAGGCCTAATGGAAGCACAAGCATAAGAGAGATAGAAACAATATGACAAGAATAAGTTGTATTCTACCAATAATGAAAATAGAATCAATGTACAAATGAAGTAGAGACCCCTTGGTTATATAGCCAAGGTGAGAACATAGGACGGCATAAGATTATGACAAGTGTTGTAATCTTATGACATGAGACAACTGTGAAAAGCTATCACTCCACTTAAAGTGGAAAAGTGATAGTGTGATAATCACCACAAAAGGTGGATCTACCACAAAAGGTGGAGAGGTAATCACATGATATGTCCACAAAAGGTGGAAGTGATAAAGTGACAACATGATAAGTCCACCAAAAGTGGAAAAGCTCCAACAACCTCCTATGTGGTCCCTAAGTAAACTTAACTAAGGTGTAATAATGACCTAGGACAAGGTACAACACAATTAATTATACCAACACCCCCCCTCAAGTGCAACTTAGGGAGAATGTACACAAAAGAAAATAATGAAAGATGGGTCCCAACAACTAGGCCATGTTAGGTACCCATGTACAAATGCAATGAAATCTCTCATAAACCAGAGAAAAGGAGAAAACCATATGGGAAAAAACTCCCCCCCAAAAGAGATATGAAAAACAAGAGAAAAATCTCTCAAGGTTATGAGAAGGACAAAACCCCTAGAAGAGGAAAAAGTCCCCCCCATAAGAGAGAATGAAGAAGTCAAGTGACCTCCTCAAATGAAACATCATGCACCCCCAAGAGAGCTCGCAAATGATGATATGTACTCTTAGTGAAGGGTTTGGTGAAGATTTCTGCAACCTGCTATGTTGTAGGACAATACTGCAAATCGATGACCTACTCCTATATCGGTTTTCTGATGTAGTGCATATGGATCTCGATGTGTTTGGTCCTCTGATAGTGAACTAGATTCTTCAAGATCTAGATGGCACTCTGATTGTCACAATGAATGATTGAAGGACATGGAACAGTGAAGCCAAACTCGGTGAGAATATTCTGAAGCCAAATAGCCTCAGTAGTGGCATTAACAGCCCCTCGATACTCAGCCTCGGTTGAAGAAAGAGTAATAGCATGCTGCTTCTTATTCTGCCAACAAATGGGGACATAACCAAGATGAAAGTTGTAGCAAGAATTGGACTTACGATCATCAACATCGCCAGCCCAATCAGAATTTGTATATCCCCCCAAAGTAAGTCCTATACCTACTGCATAGTGAATCCCATGATGATGTGTACCCTATATGTAATGCAAGATGCATTTGGCTGCTTTCTAATGAAGCTCATGTGGTTCCTGCATAAAGCGTGAAACCATGCCAACTGCAAAGGAGATATCAGGGCGTGTGTGAGTCAAGTAGATGAGGCTCCCAACAAGTTGATGATACAAAGTGGCATCAACAAGTGGAGTAGAACACTTAGCCTCAAGCTTGACTCCTGAAAGAAAGGGAGTTGGAGCAGGCTTACAATCAACCATGTGAAACCGAGCTAGAAGATCAAGAGCATACTTGGGCTGAGAAAGAGAAATCCTGGAAGCTGACTGTGTGATCTCAATCCCAAGAAAATAGTACAAAAGGCCCAAGTTAGTCATAGCAAATCTGTCCTACGAAGCAGATTTGACACTGCCAATGATGGATGAGGTAATCCCTGTAATGATCAAATCATCAACATAGAGCACAAGTAGCAAATGAGCGTCACCCTGTCTACATTGTCACAAAATGTAGACATTCGGATCAGAATGAAACCTAGTGAATTCTGCTAAGAGAAGAAAGGAATCAATCTTAGCATACCAAGTCCTGGGGGCCTATTTGAGGCCATAGAGAGATTTCCTCAATCTGCAAACCAAAGAAGAATCCTGTACGAATCCCTGCGGCTACTCCATCTAAATCTCCTCATGAAGATCCCCGTGAAGAAATGCACTCTTCACATCCATCTGATGTACAACCCAACCATGAGTTATAGCAATAGCAAGTGTCAAGCGAATGGAGTTCATCTTAGCAACAGGTGCAAAGGTCTTTGTATAATCAACACCTAGAACCTATGAGAAACCTTTTGCAACAAGCTGAGCCTTGTATTTATCCACACTTCCATCCGCTGCATACTTGGTCGGATAGATCCACTTACAACGAACCATCTTTCTCCCCTTAGGGAGTGGAACTAAATCCCATGTGTTGCTCCTCATCAAGGAGCTATACTCTTCCTCCATTATTGAATCCCACTCTAGAACTCCTGATGCTTCCTTGAAGGACTGTGGATCAGAAGCAGTAGCAATAAAAGCATGTGGAAAATCCTAATGTTGTGACGGAGTACTTCGAGTATCGGAAGGATCCCTAACAAGAGGACCTATTGACTCAAGAGTCTATCGAACCCAACGAGGCCTAGTAGGAGATGAAGGATGAGGCTCCTCAACTGCAAGTGTGTTGGAAAATGTGCCTCAATTTACTAGCTTGGACCTCTGTTAAAGGCTTGACGAATTTATGCCTTTATCGCTATACCACGGAGTCCTCATGTGGTCATCTTGGTCACTGGTCATTGAGACTTTGTCTACTCAGCGAGACTCCAACGATTGTTACAACAATGGGCCGACGAGCTTGGAGTTGGCAGAATCTTATGTCAGTTTTGCCTCGGCTGCATCAGCGAAATGTTGGCATATCGGTGGGAGACAATGCATTGTCTCACCAATGTGTCGGTGCAGTTTCCTCGCCTTCATCGTCGGAACATACGCTTATCGATGGGAGGCAATGCAGTGCCTCGTTGATATGCCAACACTTGCAATGGTTTTTAATCCAACGGTGCTTGTTCTGTTCCACACCCTTTTGAGGCAAGTATCAACGGGACTTTGTGAGCCGAGTGAAATTGCATGAGCGGTTGACGCATGGCAGTTTGATCAGTGGTGATCGCTTGTCTCGTACCTCACGTGGTGGGTCCTGAGTTATTACTGCAAAGCGTTGTCGACTTCATACACGTGTCATGGTGGGCCCCGAATATGACTACGGTTGGAGTTGGCAGTTTACTGCCATACCTCGGAGTTTGAAGGTATGGTTAGCGGTAGTGCAGTATTTGGAGCCCAGGGGTAGTTAACCGATCCTTTTTTGGTCAAGCAGCAAACAAATGGCATATCAACACGTGGCACATTTTCATTGGTTGTTTTTGCATCGCTGTTGCAAAACAACATTTATTGGTCGAAAGCTTGATTGGTGAAAAGCGATATATCATGCATTTAGTATGAGATCATTTTGGCGGATATGAGAGCCCGATGTAGGTAATTTTTAGGCAAACAAAATTAATTGTTGGGGGTGGCTCGATGCACGATTGTAGGGCGATCTAATTCGAGATCGATTTGGTGTGTCGGTGAAGGATGTAAATTAAATGCACCCTAATTGGTTGTTGAATAAGAGAGCATTGTAAAAGTGAGAAGGTAGTCAGTCTGCTATTGAGAGCTAATATCAGAGAGAGAGAAATATGCTTTGTATGTAAGCTTTTACTGTAATACAAAGTGATTTGCTCTTGGTCTGGTGGGTATTTTCTCGTAAGGGTTTTCCCACGTAAATCTGATGTTATCTATGTGTATGTGTTTTTTTTGGATTCTTGTTATATTGTGTTTGTTCATCTTAGAAGTTTAAAAGTTGGTTTTTGCACTTCTCCTCTGTGGTTTTAGTGTTAGGAAAGTGTATTCCGTACCTTTTATTTTTCTTTTAAGTGGTATCAAAGCCTGGCCAGTTGTGTTATCCTTGTTAGTAGGGCTGATTTTTTGTTGTAATCCTGTTTCAGTGGGAGTTGTGTGAAGGAGAACCAAATATTGTTAGAGATGGCGAGTACATCAGGAAGAGTAGATATTGAAAAATTCAATGGCAGCAAATTTGAGTTGTGGAAACTCAAAATGGAAGACTTGCTTGTGGATAGAGACCTTTGGGTTGCTGTGTTTGGAACTATGCCACAAGGTATGAAACAAGAAGATTGGGATCTTGCAGATAAAAAAGCTAGAGGCTTGATAAGACTTAGTCTGGCCGATTCTGTAGTCTTGAACGTCCACGAGGAGAAGTCTGCAACTTCGTTATGGAAGAAGCTTGGTGACATTTATCAGGGAAAGTCTCTGGTAAATAAGTTATTCCTGAGGAAGAATTTGTACTCCTTGAAGTTGGAAGAAGGTGCATCTGTTGCAGATCATCTGAACTCATTAATATGATTGTTTCTTAGTTGGCGTCTATGGGTGTGAAGATAAAGGAGGAGGATCACTGCATGCTTTTGTTATGTTCGTTACCTGACACTTGGGATCATCTGGTAATGGCTATTGGAAGTACAACAACTAATTTCAAGATGAAAGATGTGGTTGCCTCGCTGCTATCAGAAGAAATACGGAGAAAGTCTTCAGAGATGGCCAAAGAGGCCCTTGCTGTTCGAAGTAGATCAAAGGAGAAAGGCAAGAAGAAAGACAAAAATTCTAAATCTAAATTTGAAGGGAGATCAAAGTCTTCTAGTAAAAAGTACAAGGTGAAATTATGGAATTGTGGGCAGCCTGGCCATATCCAAAAGGATTGCAAGGAGAAGAAGAAGAAGAGTAACTCTTTAGACAATGATTCTTCTCAGAGTGATGCAGATGCCTTCATTGCAACCTTGGCAACTCAGGCATCAGATGATGTTTGGTTGGTTGACTCAGGTGCATCTTTTCACATGACATCTCATAAAGAGTGGTTCACTAAGTATGAAAAGTATGATGGTGGAAAGGTGTATCTGGCAAGTGATTCAACACTGGAGATTGTTGGTTGTGGAAGAGTCAAAATACAGTTCCCTAACGGAAGAATCAAAGGGATTGGTAATGTACTACACATACCAGGTTTGGCTCGTAACTTACTTTATGTCAGTAAGCTTAATGATGCTAGTGTGGAAGTTTCTTTCTCGAGTAAAGGATGTAAGATACCTAGAGGTGCTATGGTGCTCACTAAGGGTGTACGTACTGGCACTCTGTATAAGTTGGATGCACGTCTTGTTCAATGTAACATCTTTGTAAAGTCAAGAAAAGTTGCTCATGTAGAGAAGAATGATGAAGCTCCTCTGGGTGCCAATGCATTGGAGGCAAAACTCCCAGCAGAGAAGACCATGTTGTGGCATCATAGACTTGGTCACATAGGCGAGAAAGGTTTAAAAACCTTGAAAAATAAAAATCTTGTAGAAGGGCTTGTAGATTGCAACCTTGAGTTCGATTTTTGTGAACATTGCATTAATGGAAAGTAACATCACATTTCTTTTTATTCAAGTCCTCATAAATCTTCTGGTGTATTGGATTATGTTCATTCTGATGTGTTTGGTCCAGTGAATGTTCCTTCGTTATCGAAGTCTAGATATTATGTTTCTTTTATCAATGATTATTCGAGAAGGACATTTATATACTTCCTTAAAAGTAAATCAGAAGTGTTTAGTCGGTTTAAAGAATTTAAAACTTTGGTAGAGAATCAGACTAGAAGGAAAATTAAATGCTTGAGGACGAATAATGGCAATGAGTTTTGTTCTATAAATTTTGAAAGGTACTGCAAAGACCATGGGATTAAAAGGCATAAAACTACACCTTATACTCCACAATAGAATGGAGTTGTTGAAAGGTTGAATAGAACGTTAATGGAGAGAGCAAGAAGTATGTTGAGCAGTGTTGGTCTAGAACAGAAGTTCTGGGTTGAGGCTATGGCTACAACATGTTGCCTGGTAAATCATTCACCTTGCTCTACTCTTGTCAACAAAACACCTTTGGAAATATGGTCTAGTAAGAAGCCCTCTCTGAGACATATTCGTTTATTTGGTTGTGAGGCATATGCTTATGTGCCAAATGAGAAAAGATCTAAGTTGGAGAACAAGGTTGTTAAATGTATCTTCATTGGCTATGGTGTTGGTGTAAAAGGATACAAGCTTTGGAATCCTGTTATTGAGAAGGTTTTGTATAGCAGAAGTGTAATATTTTGTGAGCTGAAACCTTCTACAACTGATCCATAGCTAGAGATAGAAAAGAAGAATGATGTAGTTCAGATTCCTCAAACTCCAGGAAAAAAGGAACTACATGGTGTACCTAAAACTGAGGAGTGTTCAAGCAGCTCTGAGAGTTCTGAAGATGAAGAACCACAACCTCAGCCAGTAAGAAAGTCTACATGTGAAAGAAGACAACCTGAAAGGTATGGTTTCTCTATGTTGGATTCGAACTGTGCTTATGCTTTGATTACTAGCATTGATGAGCCTAGGATTGTGAAAGAGGCAATTAATATGTTTGATTCAAATTCCTGGTTGGAGTCCATGAATGAAGAAATGGAATCATTAAAGAAGAATGAAACTTGGGATTTGGTACCATTGCCTAAAGGGTGAAAACATGTTGGTTGTAAATGGGTATTCAAGAAGAAGTCTGGTCTAGAAGGCAGTGCTAAAAAGTATAAAGCAAGGTTGGTTGCAAAGGGATATTCCCAGGTAGAGGGAATTGATTATGGAGAAAAAATTTCCCTTGTAGCTAAGCTGACATCTATCAGATTTATGTTGTCACTTGCAGCTACGTATAGCTTAGAGATTGAGCAAATGGATGTGAAAACGTTTCTTCGTGGAGAGCTGGAAGAAGAAATTTACATGTTCTAACCTGAGCATTTTGTTGAAAAAGGTAAAGAAAGTCTGGTCTGCAAGTTAAAGAAATCTCTGTATGGCTTGAAGCAATCGCCTAGAATGCGGTACCAAAAGTTTGACACCTTTGTGTTATCTATGAGATTTGTGAGATCAAAATTTGATCATTGTGTGTATTATAAATATGAAAATGATCGTGTGCTTATTATTACCCTATATGTGGATGATATGTTGTTCATAGGAAATAGTAAGTCTATGATTTCTGATCTTGAATCTCAGTTGTCTGCAAATTTCGAAATGAAAGATTTGGGTGTAGCAAGGTATATTCTGGGGATGGAAATTACCAGGAACAGAAAGAGCAGAAAGCTTTGGGTAAGTGAGAGTAAGTATGTAAACACTGTTCTAGAGAGATTTGGTATGAATGATTGAAAGCAACTAGTTGCTCCAGTTTTACAGGGAACGAAGCTATCTGTTGAAGATTGTCTAAAATCTACTACTGAGATGGAGGACATGACCAGGTGCCCTATGCAAGTGACATTGGTAGTTTAATGTATGCAATGTTCTGTACAAGGCCAGACATTTCCCAAGTAGTGGGAGTACTTAGCCATTTTATGGAAAATCCAGGAAGGACACATTGGGATGCTTTGAAAAGAGTGTTTAGATATCTAAGGGGTACTTCTGAATGTGCTTTGTGTTACCATGGTAATTTGGTTGGTTCACAAAGGACTCTCAACATTCATGGATATGTGGATTCTAATTGGGCAGGGGACATTGACAGTAGAAGATCCACTAGTGGATACACTTTCATGATGAATGGTGGTGCAATCAGTTGGATGAGCAAACGATAAGTTGTAGTTGCTTTGTCCACTACGGAGGCCAAGTACATGGCAACAACTCACGCTTGAAAAGAAGTTGTTTGGCTAAATCATTTGTGTTCTGATATTGGTTTTAATGCAAGGCAAATTATAATTTGTTGTGACAATTAGAGTGCCATTTGTTTAGCAAAGAACCTTACTTTCCATGCCAGGACGAAGCACATTGATGTGCAGTATCACTTCGTGAGGGATATGGTGGAGGATGGAAAGGTCTGTTTAGAAAAGGTGGATACTTTGAAGAATGTTGTTGATGCTTTGACAAAGCCAGTGAGCACAAAGAAGTTCATGGTGTGCAAGTTGGATGGGCCTAAGGGCCTATGATCGTCAATAAATTCAAAGTCTGGAGGAAGCCAGTAAGTCTTCGTCAAGTGGGAGCTTGTTGGAAAATGTGCCCCAATTTATTGGCTTGGACCTTTGTTAAAGGCTTGACAAATTTATGCCTTATTGCTATATTGCAGAGTCCTCATGTGGTCATCTTGGTCATTGGTCATCTAGACTTTGTCTAGTCGGCGAGACTCCAATGGGTGTTACAGCGATGGGCCGACGGGTTTGGAGTTGGCGGAATGTTATGTTGGTTTTACCTCGGCTTCATCAGCGGAACATTCACATATCGGTGGGAGACAATGCGTTGTCTCACTGATGTGTCAGTGCAGTTTCCTCACCTTCATCATCGAAATGGACGCTTATCGGTGGGAGGCAATGTAGTACCTTGCCGATATGCCGACACTTGCATCTACGGTTGCAATGGTTTTTAATCCGATGGTGCTCGTTCTATTCTGCGCCCTTTTGAGGCAAGTAATGACGGGACTTTGTGAGTCAGGTAGAATTGCTTGAGTGGTTGACGTGTGGCATTTTGATTAGTGGTGATTGCTTGTCCCGTACCTCGCATGGTGGGTCTCGAGTTATTACTGTAGAGTGTTGTCGACTCCGTACACCTGTCAACGTTTCAGAGAAATTTATTGGAATATTATGGATGCAGTTTTAGATTCCCCGAAAGAGGACTAGCAATGTACATGTGTCATGGTGGGCCCCGGCTATGACGACGGTTGGATTTGGCGGTTTACCGCCATACCTCAGAGTTTGAAGGTATGGTTAGCGGTAGCACGGTATTTGGAGCTCGAGGGTAGTTGACCAATCCTTTTTCAGTCAAGTAGCAGACGAATGGCATATTGACATGTGGCACGTTTTCATTGGTTATTTTTGCATTGTTGTTGTAAAACAACATTTATTGGCCAAAAGCTTGATTGGTGAAAAGCGATATATCATGCATTTGGTATGAGATCATTTTGGCGGATGTCAGAGCCCGATTTAGGTAATTTTCAGGTAAACAAAATTAATTGTTGGGGGCGGCTTGATGCACGATTGCAGGGCGATTTGATTTGAGATCGATTTGGCGTGTCAGTGAAGGATGTAAATTAAATTCACCCTAATTGGTTGTTGAATAAGAGAGCATTGTAAAAGTGAGAAGGTAGTCAGTCTGCTACTAAGAGCTAATATCAGAAAGAGAGAAATCTGTTAACTTTGTATGTAAGATTTTACTATAGTACAAAGTTATTTACTCTTGGTCTGGTGGGTTTTTTCCTGTAAGGGTTTTTCCATGTAAATCTGGTGTTATCTCTATGTATGTGTTTTTTCTTGATTCTTGTTATGTTGTGTTTGTTCATCTTAGAAGTTTAAAAGTTGGTTTTTGCACTTCTCCTCTATGGTTTTAGCGTTAGGAAAGCATATTCCACACCTCTGCTTTTCCTTTCAAAGTGGACCTTGCGAAGGTGTGATCCTACGAGTCGAAGTTGAGGGAGAATCATGATCTGATTCACTATCGTCACTTTCCCTATGGAGGAAGGAAGAGGAGGATTAGAGGCCAAGCTAGGAGATCTTTCCTCAAAGTGAACACTCCTCTCAATGAATAGCTCATGTGTCTCTAGATCCAAAAGTCTGTATGCCTTAACACCTTCAGGATATCTAGAAAAGATGTAAGGCCTACTCTAAGGTTCCAATGCCTTGCGCTTCTTTGGAGGTATGCGTGCCCAAGCTAGACAACCAAAAACTCTGAAGTGTCTCACAACTAGTTTTCTACCACACCAAGCCTCAAAAGGAGTCATACCCTTCAAATCTTTATGGGGAACCCAATTCTGGATGTGTGTGGCACAACTGATAGCTTCTGCCCAAAATTGAGGACCAAGAGAACGAGCATGAATCATGCAGCTAGCAATCTCCTTAAGGGTTCTATTCTTCCTTTCAGCAACACCATTCTGTTGTGGAGTGTAGGCAATTGAATGTTGAAGATCAATCCCCTCAAGAGTACAAAATTCCTCAAGTCTATTGTTCACATATTCCCTTCCATTTTTTGTACGAAGAATATTGACTTGCTTCCCTGATTGCTTCTCAACATGAGCCTTGAAGGCTAGAAATCTATCAAACACTTCACTCTTGTGAACAAGAAAGTAGACCCAAGTGAAGTGGGAGTATTCATTAATGAAGGTGAGGACATAGCGGGCCTTGCTAAATGATGGCACTGGAAGTGGATCTGCTACATCACTGTGAACCAATTGAAGAACTTCCAAAGCTCTCCAAGATTTCCCTTTGTCAAACTTCTCTTCTAGATGCTTACCTAAGGAACAACCTGAACAAACACCATCGAAAAAGTTGATTTCAGGGAGTCCTGTTACCATTTCCTTGGAGCTAAGCTGTTGAAGATAGCGGTAATTAAGATGTCCAAACCGCTCATGCCATAGCTTGCTTTTTGAATTTGAATGAGTGAGCAATGTTGTAGAAGGAGACTTAGGAATAAAGTGGGAAAATGAGTAAAGTCGTGTATTGTGATTGGCTTGTCCCACTGCAACCAAGGCATCATCCTTAAGTTCTTTGACCACAACTGAATCTGGTAGAAACTCAACTTTCTTGTCATCTCCAAAGTGAGTGATTTGGTAGATTGAAAGAAGATTGGTGCTCAAGTTAGGAACATAGAGAACATCTTCAAATGTTCCATCATCCATGACAACCGAACCTTTGCCTTCAATGTCCACTCGAGTATCATCACCAATGAAGATGTGAGGTACCTTAGATGGCTCCAAAGAAGAAAATTTATCCCTTGTAGAACCCATGTGATGAGTAGCACCCAAGTCAAGTATCCATTGTTGTGAAGAACCTGTAGTAGCCATAAAAGCTTGCCCTTTTCCTTTTGATTGTGAGGAAGTGGAAGGAGATGAATCCTTCTTCTTGTAGGTAGATGGAAAATTGATGTTGTTTTTCTTGATGATGTTTGTCAACTCATCAATTTGCTTATTATGGCAATGATGCTCATCATGACCAAATCTCTTGCAATATGAACAAGTTGGTTTCTCCTTGCTTGAATTTCCCTTCTTAGGAGAAGGTGAAGAATTCCCTTGTTGTGGAGAGGATGATTGTGCTTTATCTGGTTGTGTCTTTGGCTTAAACTACTTCTGCTTCTTGTTGGAACCCTTTCCTTGTGTCCCTTGATTCCCTTGATTAGCCACCAAAGCTTTGGACTTTGAAGACTTGAGAATCCCCATGCTTATCAACTTTGCTTGCTCTAACATCAACATTTTTGTGAATGCATCAAATGATGGAAGAGTGAAAGAAATACCCACTGTCAAGCGATGGGTTTGGAAGCTAGAAACAAATGTTGCATATTCTGATGGAAGCTTTCCCAACAAACTGTAGACCAATTTTGCATCCTTTTTGTGAATTCTACAATCCTTAAGTTGTGCTCTTAACTCATTTGCCTTAGTGACATAGTCTTGGATTGTATCAAAATTCTTAGGATCTAACATTGTGAGATCATTGTCAAGCTGATAACCTCTAATATCATCAACTTGACCATATAATTGACCAAACTTTTCCCAAGCTTCTTTAATTGTTTTACACTTTTCAATTTGAAAGATTAGATCTTTTGATACATATTTCCTCAAAGTTCCAAGAGCCATAGTATTTTTAGTGAGCCAATCCAAATGAGCATTAGGATGAATTTTAGGATCAGATTGCGCGACAATAGTTCCATCAATATAATGAGTTAATCCTTTTTCCATCAACTTACTCCAAGCATCAATTTTCCAAGAAGCATAGTTATGTGGAGTTAACAAAGGAAACTTAGGAGAACCCATAGCAGAAAAATAAAAGAGAACAAGAGAGAAAAAGGCACAATCACACAAGACACCCCCCAAAATTCACTCAATCAAAGAAGCTCCCCCCAAAAAAAAGATGATTTGGCACTTTATACTTAGTGTGTGTACAATGGCCACTTGCAAGCCAAGAAAAGTGGTCTTTTAATTTTCAATGTTTTACAACAGCCTTAAGTAGGCAACAATAGACTCAAATGATTGATACAAAAGACCAAACTGAGATCTTGTCCTTACAAATGCCAAAATAGGCCAAAAATGACCAAGTGTTGAAAGTACAATTTATGATCACAATCACTAAAAACTAATAGCACCACTATGAAGTTTAGGAAAACTCATGCACTTTCAAAAAAATGGCACCTGAAAAGGAGTTCATATGAGCCTAAACGAAGCCCCAGAAGTTGCTAAAACAGTGACAATTTAGCTACACCTGTGAAAAATTGAATTTTCTGGAAAATCCGTGCATCCAAATCAGAAATCAATCACACCAACATGTAGAGCATGAAAAATTAGCCCAAATAAAAAAAATTGCTTGAAAAAAGGAGCCAAAATAAGCAAGATATGAAGCTCAGAAGTTGAACTGCAAAACTGAAAACTCCATTGGTGAGGGGGGGAAAAAAAATTTAAACATGCTAACGTGTTGCTAATGTCACCATATCATGGGCTTAAATTTGACGGCCATTTGACCATCATCGTCATCGTCGCCAGTCACCGAAATATTCTTCACTGGATTTCAGATGTCGGAATCCTTTGACGGAAAGTTTGCGTCGGTGGAATCTTTCAAAGATTCTATCAAAATCTTATCTTTTCGGCCACCTGCCGGTTTTTAAAATTGGGTGCCGCTTTTTATAAAGGTTCGGCTGGTTTTTATGATCGATAGCTAGAGATTAACTGGTTGTTGGCCGGTTCAGAGTGGCGGGGTCCCCCTGCCACGGGTACAGTTTTGCGAGCTGTACAATACAGTTCGCAGACTATACTTTTTTTTTTTTAAATTATTTATTTTGATTTTATTTTTCAAATTAAAAAAAAAACTTTGAATATAATTTTTTTTTGAAAATTAAAAAAAAATTCAACGGAAAAAATAATATATATATTTTTAAAAATTGTACCGTCTTTTTACAATAATGACGATTCATACTGCCAAGGAGGGGAATTTTTTTCCAAATGGCTCCAGGCAAAGTTGTCCGATTTTGACGAATTGACAGTCAATCTTAGGGTGTTTGGCCCTTCTAGATGCGATGGCGATGTCCTTTTTGGCTGAAAATGTTCTAAAAGTATGGCTACCTCCTGGATGTGGCAACCACCTCCAATCTTCAAACCCTTATAGATTTGGCCTCCAATGTCCAACTAAGACAAAACAAAAGGAAAATCTAACTTTCTTGGACACTCCAGATGCAATACTGAGCTTAGATCTAATGCAACAAGCTTCCAAAATGTACTTGCAATACAAGGCCAAAAATGGAACCCCCCCTAGAATCTGGTATTTTTGTGAAGAAAATGCAAGATTGCACTCAAGATCTCCCCAAAATGGCAATCCAAAGGCACCCCAGTAGCTCTAATACCATGTAAGAATTGGCTATGAAGGTAGCCACCCAAGATCCAGAGGCCTAATGGAAGTACACGCATAAGAGAGATAGAAACAATATGACAAGAATAAGTTGTATTCTGTCAATAATGCAAATAGAATCAATGGACAAATGAAGTAGAGACCCCTTGGTTATATAGCCAAGGTGAGAACATAGGAGGGAATAAGATTATGACAAGTGTCGTAATCTTATGACATGAGACAACTATCAAAAGCTATCACTCCACTTAAAGTGGAAAAGTGATAATGTGATAATCACCACAAAAGGTGGATGTACCACAAAAGGTGGAGAGGTAATCACATAATATGTCCATGAAAGGTGGAAGTGATAAATTGATAACATGATAAGTCCACCAAAAGTGGAAAAGCTCCAACAACCTCCTATGTGGTCCCTAAGTAAACTTAACTAAGGTTTAATAATGACCTAGGACAAGGTACAACACAATTAATTACACCAACAATATCTATAAAAGATAAAACATATAAACTCATGCCAAACCATCATTAAATGATTTTCCATAATCAACCATGAATCAAATCAATCCCATGAGAAATCAAAGCATAAAACATAACACATCTGAAAGATATAACGAGCAAATACCTCTCAAATAAAAAAAATTTGCCAAGTGTGTTGAACTCACGTTCAACCAAGGTGTAGGCTTCTCGATCTTTACTATTGAATTTTTTTTCTTACAAGTAACTATTCCAACATACATCTCTTACCATAAGAGAACTCAAGCCTCACCTAATTCTCTAAGTATCCATGAGGACCTGTAACCAATCAATCCATGCTAAACTCCAAATGCAACACAACACCATCATGAAGTAATCAAGCAGATGATTAATGTACCCAATACAAAGAGAACTACTATGATCAATGTCAAAGATCCAATCATAAATTAGGAACATAAACATGACATCCATGATATAAACATCTCCTCCAAGGAGATCACATGCATCATAACTTACATAAACATCCTAGTCTCAAGAGAACAAGTACCATGCCAAACTCTAAATGTGTATCAAGAGTAAACCATGACATAATAGCAACCACTCTAAACCAAGAAACCATATTTACATATCACCTGAAGATAACCTTACCAAGGATGCATCCACGTCACTACCAACAACTCCCACTAAACCATGGTACCGAGTCACACATGGCATTGTGACTAGCATCCTTTCCATGAAGATCACTCTGTAACATCAAGCAAAGAGTTATCACAAACTATATTAGCTGAAATAACCAATGCATCATTATTGTCATATGAAGATTCCTCTGTAGAAGAATCAAAACTCTTTTTCTTGTTCTTATAATCCTTCTTCACATGTCCTAGTTTCCCACAGTTCCAACACTTTACCTTACTCTTACTAGGGGTTTTAGACCGTCCGTTGGACTTACCCTTTCCTTCCTTGTCTCCCTTAGGTTCCTTTTTCTCAAGCCTACCTTTCACAAACAAGGCATCTTGGATTTCCATTTTAGGCTTCCTCCTCATCTCCTCTGACAGGAGGGCAGGAATTATATTGTCCATCTTTAGATCTGCACCACTACCACTGATAGCAACAATTAAATTTTCCCAAGACTCTAGTAAAGAACAAAGTAACAAAATGTATTTATCTTCATCTTCTAGCTTTACATCTACAGATACTAACTGACTCATAATCAAATTAAAATCATTTAAATGATGTGCAACAAAATCACCATCTTTCATCTTTAAAGAATATAACTGTCTTTTTAGATACAGTTTATTAGTAAGGCTTTTAGTTTGATAGATATCACCTATCCTCTTCCACAGATCAAATGTAGTCTTTTTATCTGAAACATTCAAGAGAACAACATCAGCAAGACATAATCTTATGGTTCCTCTTGCCTTCTTATCAAGCTTAGCCCAATCCTCATCTAACATAGATGAAGGTGTCTTTGTCTTATTACCTACAACTAACCATCGATCTCTCTCTTCAAGGAGATCTTCCATTTTTAATTTCCACATCTCATACTCAGATCCACTAAACCTTTCAATATCTAAACAAGAAGTAGAACCCATTGTAACAAAACTTATTTCCAAAATCAGAAAATAACAAAAATAATAAAAGCTCCCACTAAGCCAAAAAATCCTTCATTACTCTATCCAACCTCAGCTCTGATACCAAATATTGAAAATTGAGGTGTTTTCTTAGCTTAATACCTTGTAAAAGTTTAATATTGCTGATCTAAATATGCTTTTCCTTTGTTACAGATTCTTTGTGGGTGATTATCTGATTAATCCATTTAATCGTTTGTAGAATATAGACAAAAGTTGATAGATGAAGTAGACATGATATTAGAAAGATTACACAAGCATATATCATGGAGAAAACCCTTTCAAGTAAAAAGCTCCACCAAGAATTAATCTATTATTCACTCTTTGAAGTAGATTACAATAGCTCCGATTCTTGCTTGGGAATGCCTCTTTTGCCTTCACCAAAACTTCTTCACAACTTGCAATAAAATTGATGAACACTCTCTTCAACTTGCTTGAGATAAATAGGCTTTAATCAACATTGTAAACTCCAAATGAGTTACAATTAGAATGCTCAAGCCCTATCCCTAAAAGGTATGCCTATCTCTTGCAAGTAGAGTTCTACCGTGAAGAACAATTTCAAATCCTCTCCTTCATCCATTTGGGTGTCCCAAACTGAAGTCATAACTCAACCTTTATTCTGAAGATATCTCCAAAGCTTATCCTCAAAGTTGGCACCCAAAAGAGGGCCCACTTAACTCAACCATCTGAAATATCTTAACATGTAAAGGAGTTAATTCTAAGAAGTCAACTTGGGTGCCCAAGGTGGGTCCAAGTTAATTCTTGTTAACTGAAACATTTCTCAACACCATTCATATAAGAATGGTTATCCCCTATTAACTGAAGGTAGTCCCTTTTATCTGTCATGCAACTCAACTCATCAGCCATGGAGAAGTCAACTAGCATTCAACTAAAACTAACTGAAGATAACTAAACCATAACTAAACTGAACTGAACTTCAACTAAACTTCAAACCCTATTTTATAGGTACTCAACATGCATAAATCGAAATCCCTATTTTGTAGGAACCTAGGATGCATTTTTTAAGTATACTCAATTTACCAACCAATTAACTGAACTCAAGGTGAGTGTCACCTCCCATGTGTGTGCCCATGTGCTCCTATTTTTTAGGAGCTAACTCCAAGGCGTCCCCACATGCTTTTAACATTTAGAATTAATTACAAATGTCAATTAACATGATTATTTCATCAAATATTATTCTCTTCCTAATCCTAGTGTTGTTGAACACATTCCAAGGACTTAGGAGATACATGAAATAAATAATGTTTAGGATTGCAATTAAATGGCATCCTATTTCCAACAATGTCCATCGCAAGAAGGATACATCCTAGGACATGTTGATTAGGTGTTTTGATTTGGATAAGGTGTGTGATAAGTCATTGATACAAACTCTGACTTGTTTACCTATTATCTAGACTCTAGATTTTGACAATTAGGTTCTCACTTTACAACTTGTGATACTTGTTTTCTATTTATTTTGCCAAAGGTTGAAGATGATGATCAATTTATTATGGATGAGAGTTTATTGTGGGTGAAAGCGAAATGGGATGGATGATTTTGGATTTTTTGGAATATTTCAATATTTTTGGTACTTTGAAAATATTTTGAGGTTGTTTTTGGTCTTTTGAAAGTTTATGTGAATGTTTTGGTTTTCGGTTATTTGAGGTTGTTTAGGGTTTTCTAAGGTTTTCTCGTGTTTTTGTGTTTTATAAGTTTTCAAATGTTTAAGGCTTTTTTGATATTTGAATATTTAGGGATTTTCCAAGTTTCTGACCAAGAACCTAACCTAGGGGCCTCGAGGGCTAATCAAAGATTAGCCTTGCCTACCTTATACACGTAGAGACCAAGTAGTTACACTGACTTGACTTATTCAAGAGGAGATATGAACAATTGAGGGAATGTCAGCTTATTATGACAAACTCCTAAAGACTAACCTAGGGTGTCTCGGGGGCACATCAATGATGGCCTTGCCTACGTTCAAGCTCAGAAACCCATAGTTTGACATGGTACTATTTTGGGTTTTCAATATTTTGACATTTTTAAGGATTTTGATGTGTTTTTGATGTTTTTGGATTTTGACTTTACAATTTTTGAATGTTTTTGGATTTTAGCTGTACAAGATTTTGCAAATATTTTTGGATTTTATGATGAACGTTTTATGAATGTTTTTGGGATTTTCAATTGTGATTTCCAATGACCTTAAGATATACAAGAACTCGATCTGATCCACAATGAAGTTCTCCCAACGTGATGCAATAGACTACCTTGATATAGGCAGGACAAACTGACCTTAGTAATATGCCAAGTAGTACTAAGGGGATACGATACTTCACAACATCAAGCTATGATATGGATGTAGATGGGCGATGAAATAAATAGGGTGATAGATGTGATGGATGGATGGGATGCCAAGAATGATAGGATAAAGAGCCATAGACAGATGTAGGTGCTTTGTAATATTTCATTCAACAAGTATAAAACTTGATGTTAAGACCTAAAATATATTGACCAATGCTTGATGCACAAAGAACATTGCTTGTGAAAAAAGAGGACAGTTTCAAACCCGAAACAATGATGATGGTAGTCAAGACAAAGAATATTGCAAGAGTATTGTCAAGATAGTTTGCTATGAACAAGACCAAGGTGTTAGGGTTTCAACATGTAAGGACAATCAAATGCAATAATGATGACCTTACAACTATGAAATGACAAATTTTTTCTCAATTTTACCTTGTCATACTCATCTCATGAGATAAGGAGGACAACTATAGGTCAAATAAATAATGCTGATGTTTTAGAATGAACTTGTGAATAATGCACCATTTAATAGCCTAATAACTTCTACGCCATCTTCAAGACCTAGTTATCTTAAGGCAACTCACATATTTATCATCATGCAAGGACATTCATGAGATAATAACAAGTTAAGTGACCTAAATGCTCAATTTTAAGCACTTACAAATAACGTAGGCCTACTTAAGAAACCCACATGATTATAGCTAGAGTTGAGAGGATTTTGAAGCCAAAAGCATGCGGTTTTGAGTAGCTTAGGGTCCTAAAATAGAGGATTTTTTTCCTTGTATGCCCAACAACCTAAAGTTTCATGCATATTGATTAAGGACATCAATTCCAATCAATTTCATGCATAAGATCAGTTAAAGTTCAATTAGGGCACACTTTAAGGTGCATGCAAAGGTCAGGAGGTTGACAGTTAAAGTGAAATATTCTTCACCAAACTCTACATGATCTGCTTCCACTTGAAAGGGAGTTCAACTTGTCATGCAAGCTTTACATCTTCCATGAGGGTCAGGTTTAGTTAAGTAGGAGAGGATTTCTATAAAGTAAAGCATTCAACTCTTTTTAGAGTTAGTTCTTTCATTCGTCTTTTTGTCTTATGCAAAAGAGAAGAGATTGTAACTTATTTTGAGAGATGTAGAGCAACAATTTTATGTAGTTTCAGTTAGTATTTTCAAATTTGTATCGATTGAAGTAGTTTGTTATCAATAAAATTTTAGTTATTTTACCTTCTCAGTATCTGTTCTATTGTGTGTGCATGGGTGATTGATGCATATTTTCTATGATTAATAATCAATCCTCAAATATGTCATCTCATTCCAATACCTTTAAGTAGAAGATCTATGTTTTATACAGGTCATAAGTTGTGTCATGAATGCTAGGATTTTGGTTGTGAGAATATTCTTGGTTTTCCTTCTAAATTTGTAAGCAATTGACCTTCTTATGAAATACTGATGCATGAACATGTAAAGCATTGAGTTGTGAACTAGCTGAATAATTATGAGTTTGTGTGTTAAAAAAATAGGCATGTCTTAGATTTTTAGTGCATCACCTCCTAGGTTTAGTTTTTCAATTCTAGCTCTCTTCTATCCTTTTCCTAATCAAATAAGTAGTTTATAGGAGGTCCATCAAGGGAATCAACCCTCTCTTGAGGTTCATCTTTTCCATAAGTGACCCACAACTTTAAGATGATCCCATGTTTCACAAGATAACTAAGTTTTACACTTAGCTAGGTTACAATCCTCATGACAAAGGTTATTTAAGGTGGGTTGGGGCTTGTTTATTTTTATCTCGACTCATGATTGGGCATCAAAATGTCCATTGTATTGATTATCAATGTTAAGGGTGTAGTTTTATGTGGGGCTTTGGCCACTTTAGTCTATTATAGTTTGTTGCAGGTGTCTTTGTGTCATTAGTTACACTTTATAGTTCTTGTTTGGATTTTGGTCCCTCCCCTTTTTCTGTTGATTCATGGACCTAAACCAAATAATTATAGCAAAATAATCACATCTTTAATATCATGAACTCCAAAATATTCTCTTTAAGTACACATATCAGGTACTCCTACTCAAATTCATCTTTGTGTTGTATTGAGGGAAATTAGATGGTGACCATCAACATATGCCATTAGATCAAAAAAACATATGACATGTCTTTGTAAATGATCATCAATCATATTTTGTACCTTTCTCTACCCAACAAACATATCCTCTCTTTTTGTCTCATAATCATATCATTATATTTCTTTATGTTTTTTTACTATGTTATTCACAAGATGTTTAGAAGTATACAAATATTATTCTCTTAGATCCATACATGAACTATTTATACTTGATGTTCCTACTTCTGAATCTTGATAGGTAGGTCTAGATTATTTATTGTTATTTTGAGCTTTCCTTTTTGTTCTTTGTATTCTTCAATGAGTTGTAGTTTCATATTCACGATGGTATTCTAGCAAACTTCTTCTCTCCATCTTCAAGTCTTCTGATTTGCAAATTGATTCTAGGTTGACTAAAATAGAGTTGTCGATCTTCACTCAAAAGAGATACAATTTTTTATTCCAACAATTGGGACTTCAAAATACCACACATGAACTCATATCCCCACTTCTTTATGTGCCATTATATTGGCATAAGTTGATAGACTATCAACTTATCCAACTTCACATACAATTGTGTAGTGTCAGAAAATGTATTCCTTTATATTTTCACACTATGTTTGGGTCCCTTAATTAAATGGTCTTAATTAAGCTTCTAACTTCCAAAATTATGCATTTACGAGCCTAATTAATTGCAATTTATGAAATGGGGGTTATGATTCAATTAATGCATTTATCATTTTTATCACCAAGAAATGAATAGGTCCTGATTATTTAGGTTAGGACCCATTTGGGCGAATGGGTCCCCCTTAAGATAACAATTTCAAATTTTAAACATGTTTTTGGTAACATCTTAAGGTCCTAAATTCAAGTTTTAAGTGTCAGCTTGTAATGTTTAATTTTTGGGAAATTAGAGATTTTTCTATAAAAGTGAGGTCTTTTTATCAATTCAAATCCTAGAGTTTTCATGCAAGAATTCCAAGAGCTAAGATTATTGTCAAAGGTGTTCAAGAGTAGATTACTCAAGCATTTGCTACAAAATTCAAGATCTGAAGCATCATTTCAAAATTATCAAGCATCATGCATGTTTTTGGAGCTAACATTGTGATGTAGGTTTCAAGTTTCAAGTCAAGATTCAAGAATCAAGATCACATCATCAATCAAGCCATTTCATGCAAGATCAAGACCTTCGAGAGATCTATTAAGTTGCAGTCCTTCAAGGGTTTCAAATCATGGGTTTGGTGAGTTGCAACATAACACTTGTTCATTCATCATTCCTTTTATGTTTCATTTCAATTCAAGATTTAATTACCCAAATGGGGTTTGACCAAGGCAACCCCCATTCACCAAAAACAAACAATTTTTCCCTCTTGTGTGTTTTTCAAATCTTAAGTTGAAGAAGGATTGAAGATATATCAAAAGAGAAAAAATTGGAAAATTTGTCAAATTTGCAAAAGTTGTTGTCAAGCCACAAAAACTCACTTTTAGAATTTATTTTTGAACTTCTGACTCTGAAATTTGGAGAATTTGAGAGTGTAGACACAAGAGCAGAGGACCCAAAAAGTGATTTCAGAAAGCCCTACAATATAAATTCATTCAATTTGGACGGTTTGCTTCAAGGCCAAGTAAATGCCATTCTTGAAGGGTGGATGCATCACTAATCAACAAAGAGTGAGGGATGACATGCTAATTATTAAGAGTGGATAATCTCTCATTCACTTTGGGCTTGGCTATACCTAGGAGGGTGAACTCCTAGAGGTAATCTTTGACAATATTTGAACACAACTAAGATGTGCAAGTAAACAAATTGCAATAGTATTCGGTGTACAATGGACCCAAAATTTCATTAGACCAAGGACTAACCTAATATACATATGACCTCTATTAAGCTAATGAAGGCATCATTGCGAGACTAGAAGATATGGGTATGTAAGGCATGATTTTGTAAAGGTAAAATCCTTCAAGGCTCATTGGAGATGGTTTATTGGTTAAAATGTCGAATCATTAAATACTTATGAACTACTTCCTACTCCTAAAATACTATTTATTGATATTGTTTATTTTAAGGTGTATGGAGGGTCAAACACTTCAACAATTGATGCTTATATTGGGTTATAAAGTCACAACAACTAGAAGACACAATGTAGAGAAATGACAAAAGAGACATGTGACATTTAATAATTGAACATGCTTAGTAATTTCTCTTCAAACTTCTAAAAATCCACATACAATATTATAAATATCATTATAAATAATTTTTGTAATGCATTAAATCTTTTTGACACTTACCAAACCAGTATTACACATACACTAGTAAATATGTTAAGAGAAAACCCTAATCTAAGTTTTGAATGAAAAAGACAACTAAGAGGGGGGTGAATTAGTTGTAGCAAATTAAAACATCAAAACCCTCAACTGTAATCAGATCCACATGCATTCATTAAACCCTCATTTTGTTAAAGTGATTAATCATGAAATGCAGATAACAAAAACTGAAATAGCAACATACACAAGAGAACACTTGATTTACATGGAAAATCTAATGAGGGAAAAACCACGGTGAGGATTAGTTCACAATATAAATAATTATCAAATTGGTACAAGGGATCACTGCTGGAATAAGACACTCTATCCAAAAAGGCTCACTGCCATAGAAAGAACACAAGAAGATAAAAGAGAAATGTTACACATAGAACAAATTCTCAATGCAACAGGGAATCCACCAAAAATGATCCAACACTTTCATAGCCTTGTTTGAAATATTGTAGACACCATCTCACTGCATTCAAAAGTCCAACACTTTGAATTTTGCAGTGCTCTGCTCAAACTTGCACTCTACTCTTTAGAAATTCACATCACTTGCATCACACGTGAATTTTCTTTCTTATCTTTTCTATCTCGACAACCTTCAACATCTCAACTCATACTTACACTGTTCTCAACCTTGAAAAATTTCTCCAAGGTTGACAGTATACGCTTCACACTTTGCAATTTCAAATTAGGTCGGCACTAAATATTCCTGCAATGGATAGGAATGAAAGTGGACCAAAATAACCCTTAACTGTGACTCAAATTAAATATCACATGCTATGGTATGCCTTCATTAATACTTAAACAAATTCGAATCTAGTGTAGACACTAGGTTGATCATTACCCATGAAAAAACATTAAATATTAAGTACACACTTTCTTAAACAAATCCAAAACTTTTGGATAGAAAAATTCACTTGAACATGATCCAAGATCATCTTGAAAACCAACCACTTCCTTCACAACAAATTTCACCTAAAAATTATAATCATATTGTCTATCCAAACAACACTACCAGATACTATAATACTCTATAACTCAAAACACCTTCTTCCGATACGTCTAACCATGAATCCTCTTCATAAAAACAAGAGAACAACACCATTAACTTTCCTTTAGAACCACAAGTTCTAAAAAGCAACTAAGGAGGAATGTGGAGCAAATACATTTCTCCCAAACACCTATGTACAACACTGCAAAACCAATTCACATATTGGTGAACACAAATTCCTCTGACCAATGATCTAGAAACCCAAATTCTAGATATAGAAACTCTAAACAACTCTAACCAACATATCCAATCCATGAAAGTAGATCTTCAACCTAGAATAAATGTGAAGCAAAACCATATACCTTTGCAAACTAGCACACCTGTGCAACACCTTGTTTCCTTATTTTATCATTTTTCTTAATATCCTCGACATCTTCAAACACATAGTTGGCATCAATGACAAAACCAGCTTGTTGACATCAATGACATCACCTTCATACTTGCAAAAATATCCCCCTTTGTCATTGATGGAAACACATGATGTGAAAAACTATCCAAGGCAACACAACAACTTTACACACACTTTCCTTTCTTTTCTCTCCCCGAGTAGATAAAAAATTTCACATGGTACTTTCTCCCCCTTTGACATCAATGGCAAAGGATAAAATGTTTTGCATTGTTCTCCCCCTTTGACACTGAACCAAGATACTTTATCTGAGTACTCCCCCTTAGGAGTACACCCAACCAAAGCAACAACTTTGCCACAATGACAACATTCCTTACTACAACAATGACAGTACATGACACTACTCCCCTTGAGAGGTAGCCACCAACATCAGTCCAAAAAAGAGATGAATCGATAGATCCACTGGACTGATGAGTCTTCATATGCATCTAGTTCAAGGAAGGAGGGCAATAACCCCAAACTTTTCCCGAAGATACTTAAAATTATCCTTAGGAAGAGCCTTAGTAAATATGTCAGTATTCTGATCCTTTATAGGTTAATATTCAAGCTTCACGTCATTATCCATAACCTTCTCTCTCAAGAAGTGATACCTAATTGATATATGCTTTGTTCTTTAATGCATCATTGGATTATTTGAAATGTTAATTTCACTTTTATTATCACTAAAGATAGAAATAGGCTCATCATACACTACTCTAATATCCTTCAATGTTTGTCTCATCCATAAAACTTGTGTACAACATGATGTTGCTACAATATACTCAGCCTCTCCAATAGATAAGGAAACTGAATCTTGCTTCTTACTTAACCATGACACCAATCTACATCCAAGAAAGAATGGTCCACCACTTGTACTTTTTCTATCATCAACACAACCAACCCAATATGCATTTGTATAAGCATTTAATGTGAAATCAATATCCTTAGGATACCACAAACCATAATCTAGAGTGCCTCTTAAATATCTAAAATATCCTCTTCAATGCTGCAACATGTGTTTATTTAGGTTATTCTTGAAATCTAGCCACAAGATAAACTACATGCATGATATTTGATCTAGTATCAATTAGATATAGTAGTCCACCAATTATAGATCTATATTTTCTTTGATCAGCCTTAGGTGAATCACCATCTTTGCTCAATTTGAAACTAGTCACCATAGGAGTGCATATTGGTTTGGAGTCTTCCAATCCAAACTTCTTCAACATCTCTTTGACAAACTTTGACCGTGAAAGAAAATGCCTTTATCTATTTGATTGATTTGTAACCCAAGGAAGAAATTCATCTCCCCAAACATTGACATTTCAAACTCTTTCTTCATGTCTTCAGCAAAATTCTTACATATAGCTTCATTGCCTCCAAAGATAATATCATCCACATACACAATCACTATCAAGATTTTGTCTTCCTCAATTTTGAAGTAAATATTAATATATACGATGCCTTTACTAAATCCTTGTTAAATCAAATATTTTTCCAATCTTGCATACCAAGCTTTGGGAGTTTGCTTCAATCCATACAATGCCTTATTTAATTTACACACCATATCCAGCTGATCTGACAACTAAAATCCTTATGGTTGTTCCATGTAGACCTCTTCTTCCAATTCACCATTTAGAAAAGTAGACTTCACATCCATTTGATAAACTTTAATATCCTTGTATGCTGCAAATGCCAAAAATATTATGATAGCTTCCATCCTAGCCACAGGAGAAAGTGTCTCCTCAAAGTTTATTCCTTCCACTTGTGAGTAACCCTTACACACAAGTCTTGCTTTATTTCTTACCACTTCTCCATTTTCATTCAACTTGTTTCTAAATAACCACTTAGTTCCAATTATGTTCCTGTTTTTCAGTCTAAGAACCAATTCCCAAGTCTGATTTTTCTCAGTTTGCATAAGTTCTTCTTCCATTGCCTTCATCCAATGTTCATCTTTGCATGACTCACTCATTGGTTTAGGTTCAACTTTATAAAGTAAACATATATTTACCTCAGCTTCAACAACTCAGCTTCTTGCCAATACTCCTTTCCTCTTGTCTCCAATGATCTGATCTTCAAAATTATTTTTTTGAACATACTTAGGGGTCTTCATTGAGGCTTCTTCCTCTTCATTCTGCACTTCTTTTTCATCAGTTTTTTCTTCTTCCTCTTCTTCTTCTTCTTCTTCTCTGCAATCAGATTCATCTAACACATATCCATCTTGTTGGATGTTGTGGTTGTGTTGTTGATATGTGGTTGTCATTGATGTCAACACTATTAGCATTGATGTTTTGAAGGTTGTATATGTCGAGGATATTGAGAAAATTATACTAAATATGTTGAAGGTTGTTTGTGAAGCTGTGAAGTTCAGTGTGGTGGAAAATTCAATATGTTTCTATTCAAGAGTTACACTTTAAAGTGTTTTTTGCTGAGCCTATCTAGTTTATACTCCGGAAGTTTCAAAGGTGTGCATCAATATTTGTGCAAGTTGTGTGTTTTTGTGTTCCTACAGTTATTTTGTTACTGTAACTGATGTTTCTGGAAGAAGAAAATGTAATTGTGGTAATTCTAGTTGTTGTGTATGCTCCTGTGATGTTCGTTGATGTTTCTAGATTGTGCTCTATCTTTGTTGTATGTCCACGTTGATCAATGTGATTATGATCAGAGATTTTTCCTTTCTGTGTTTGGGTTTTCATGTTCTTGGCCGACATGATGGTTGTAGCGTGTTGCGGATCCTCGTGGATTAATCTTTTAATGTTTGGCATGTTCAAGGAAGTTGTTTTAGGTCTTCATTATGTTGTGACCGACTTCAGTTAGTGTTCCTTAAGATTTGTTCATGAATTAGGCCGACAATTTGTAATTCATTTATTCTTTTATTTTTGGCCGATAGAGTTGTTGATGTAATTCCATGTAGTGGATATATAAGAGCGATTTTTTCTTCATTTTGAAGTGTGTGTGGTGTATGTGTGAGAAGTGTGAATGTGAAATGTGTGAATAAAGATCAAATCATTCGATTGCAGAGCAGAGTGTGAAGAAGGTTGAGCGAAGTGTGAAGAAGTGTTTATGTGCCTAACCGGAATTGTCATCAGGCTTTTGAAGAAGCTAATTTCTTAGTTCAATCACTTCAGATGGATTTAATCTAAAAGTTTTATGTAAGACAATGAGTCTTCTTTGAGTAGTGAGCTCTAGGAAGTGTGCCTAAATGCATGTGCATTCCTTATTCATTTTCCTTATATTTTTAATAGGGTATAACTTGTGGATTAACCTCCACCGTGGTTTTTCCCCTAACAGGGTTTCCATGCAAAAATATTGGTTTTATGCGTGCTTTTGAGGTGTTGTTGATTCATGCTTTTACTGTTATTTATCAAATCTAAGATTAAAGGTTAATAAGGATAAATAAGTATTAAATTTGTGACAATTGATTCACCCCCCTCTCAGTTGTCTATTCTTGTTTTTCCAACACATCTACTACAATTGAATTTTGTAAATTTTCGTTAGCCTTAACATTCACACTTTCAACTATCTTTCTTAGCATTTTGTTGTAACATTTGTAAGTTATGATTTTATTATAATATCCAAGGAAGATACCTTCATCAGACCTTGCATCAAACTTTCTTAAGTTTTCTTCATCTCTCTTGATATAACATTTGCTTCCAAATACTCTAAATTACTTCATTGTAGGAATCCTTCCATACCATAACTCATAGGGAGTATTTATGATGTTAACTTTAGTTTAAAATTTGTTAAGTATGTAAATAGTAGTATGAATTGATTTTCTCTAGTAGACTTTTGGTAGATTTCCTTCTTTCATCATAGTTCTAGCAACTTCTTGAATAGTTAAATTTTTCTTTTCAACCACTCTATTTTGTTGAGGAGTTCTAGGGATAGATAAGTGCCTCTTTATTCCATGAACTTCATAAAACATGTTAAACTCATTGGAGGTGAATTATCCACCTTTGTCAGACCTTGAACATTTGATTTTCACATTCATTTCATTCTCAACCATAGCTTTAAATGCCTTGAATCTATCTAGTGGATTAGATTTTTCTCTAAGAAAAGTAACCCATGTCATTCTAGAGTAATCATCAATCAAAAGCATAAAGTACCTATCACCTTGAAGACTTCTCACCCTTGTAGGGCCACAAAGATCTGTATGTATTAATTCTAGTAGTCTGGTAGTAGATTGTTCTTTTTCCTTTGTAACCACTCCTTGCTTTCTAAATTGACAATTTTTGCAAAAAACATTGATAGGCTTTATAATTCTTAGTAGATCTCTCACAACATGAATTGAATTTATTCTCACCAAATTATCAAAATTCATGTGACACATCCTTCGGTACCATAACCAACTATCATTAATCTGAGATATAAAGCAATGACCATCAACGCCCTTCAGCTGATAGATGTTCCCATTTTTCCTCTTACCAACAACAATCATAGTTCCAGCCCCTTTTCTGATCTCACATCTTTAATTTATAAACAAAATATTATATCCATTGCTACACATTTGTCCAACACTCAAAAGATTATTCCTTAAACCCTTAACATAGAAAACATCCTCAATATTATGCTTTGCATCAAAACTAATTGAACCTATTCCACAAATCTTAGCTCCTAAATCATCTCCAAATTTAACTAATCCTCCATCATATTTTTAAAGTTTAACAAACTTAAATTTTTCTCTGATCATGTGATTAGAGTAGTTGTTGGCCTCCTTTAATGATTCAAAAACCAAGCCTTTAAAGATGTAACTCAAAGACTGGACATCTGTACCGAATAGCTATCTTTCTCATCATGAAGGTTCATTTAATTGTCAACCCAAGGATGTGAACTTGAAATGGGTTGGCACTATATGTGCACAAGGTTTCTATTGTATCCATATTCATTCTACAACTAGGAAAGATATAATTTTGAAAGTAAATTGCTTGAAATTAAGTAACATAAGCACTAAACATCAACCAACAACTATACCGAACTGTAATGCATGACAAAAACAAAAATCTTAGGAAACAAACATAAAACTACTCTGTCTGCTTTGGCTATAGGAACCGTCACAAAATGGAATTCTAGTGGCTATAGGAACAGACAGTTACCAAAATTGAAACCACTACTAACTAGAAAAATAATGATTGAGCTAAAGGATGGAATCCTCACCAAGTGGGGCCCCTTGGGTGAGTTTCCCTAAACACTAACTCAAATGCAGTAAACTTACAACTTCATTTTATTTATAGAAAGTGAAATTACAATGGAACAACAACATGTCTGTATTACTTGAAAACTAGAAATGCAAGTACAATATCAGATTAATCAACCTTCTAAGAAGGAGTATCTGAATCTTATTTATAGAAGGAGAAACTACTAACTAACTAACAACCTAGGCGATCAACTCCAACGAATTAGGAGGACACCATATATGGAAAACATAAGAAAAGGAAAGGAAGTTATGCATGTGTGGAATTTGGTCAAGTCAAACTTACCTTAACAAAGATCTAGCATAACAACAACTCCTATATTTACTTAACCAACAAACAATTCATTTACAAAGCAGTTACATTCTTTAATTCGAGCTAGGATTTTCCTCCATCGAGAGTTTTCCCTCCATTATCCTCTTAATGATCATCACATTGACTCCTTTGGAAACCGACCGGCTGGCATAAACTTCCTCAACTTTGTAGGCTCCAATTACATCTGCATAACAGCATTAGCATGTACAAACAATTGCATATCTATAACTACCTTAAAGCAACATTCATTAATCCACATGTAAAATTAACATAGATAGTTCACAACAGGTTAGTCAAATTTGGAATTGCAGCTCAGTTTAAGTGTGTTTTATGTGAGAAGGAGGATGAGGAAATAAATCACCTCTTCCTCCATTGCCCCTTCGCTTCAGAATGCTGGAATTTTGTCAAGCAAAAACTAAATTGGCTATCTCCATCACCAAAAAATATTTGGGACCTATTCTCAAGTTGGCCAACTTTATACGACACTTTTTGCTTGTATTTGGGGAGTAATCCCATCTATTGTTCTATAAACAATCTGGTGGGAGTGAAATAGAAGGATATTTAGAAATGAAAAAATCAGTTTATAGCAGACACTGGTAAAATTGGAATCTTCCATAACAGAGATTACAAATTCATCTGTAATGCATACAAAGCATGTAGACTCATTGTTTACAGATTGGGATTCAAAGCTTATGGAAAGCTGGGAGACAATTTCTCTGCCATTCAAAGGGAGTCAGCATAAAAACCCAACTTTAAAAGTGGATAGGAGAAAAACTCAATGGGTGTCACCTTCAGAAGGATTTCTTAAAATAAATTTTGATGGAGCATCTCGTGGGAATCCAGGCTTATCAGGGGCAGGAGTTGTGATTAGAGATCACAAAGGTATGTTAATGTGTGCCAAGTCTATTAAATTGCCAGAAGGTACAAATAATATGGCAAAAGCTCAGGCTCTGCTCTATGGATTAAAATTAGCTCAAAATCAGAAGATAGATAATGTGGAAATCGAGGGAGATTCACTGATCATTGTAAATGCATGTAAAGAAAGGAAATTCTTAAGCTGGAGAATCGGTTATATTATGGAACAAGTTTGGTTACTTCTAGATAATTTTGTATCAGTACAAGTCAAGCATATTTACAAAGAAGGTAAGTTAGCAGCAGACAAACTAGCAAATAATGCTTGTGAACAATCTCAAGAGGAGGTGTCATATGAGAGCTACATGGGCAAGTTGCCAATTGAGCTACATAATATTATAGTAAGAGAAGCCTCTCTTAAAAATCATAATTAAATGCCGGAGTATAGTATCAAAGTTATACATGGATTATAGTCTATTCACTAATTTCTATTATAATCTTGTGATGAATATTGCTAATATTGATAAGAAGGATAGCATTTGCCAAAGGAGCTCGACGTTGAAACGTCTATTAATCTAAAAGAAGGTAATCAATTCTGGGTGTACAACCTTGGCCACCTCACTCTTTACGAACATAACTCCAATCTCAAAACTGTGCACATTAAAGATCTCAAATCATCAAATCAGTACAAAACGGGATTCATAATCAAAGAGATCACAACTTAAGTAACATTTACTAGAACGGAAGCATAGCTGGCAAGATAGTTGTCAAAGAGAATTCCCGTAATAAGATCTCACATGAGATTTTTGGCAACATAAAGCTCTTCAAGTGACATCTTGGAAAACAAAGGTATGTTTTATGATTAACAAGTGTCATCCTTTTGCAGCTTGCAATAGATAGGTGAATGGTATGATGTTTCGCATGTGGTGAAATTAAGCCCTGGTGGCACTCGCAATCGAAGCTAAGTTGGAAAAATAGAGAAATCTTTCTCATTCCTGTCATTCGTGCATGTGGCGAATTTCATTCAAACTCATAGTCTTTAAAAATAATTTGGCTTTCATCATCCCTGGCAATCGTGCATGTGGTAGACTTCGCTCAATTATTCAGTATTTCAAAACATCTTGGCTTCCATTTTATTAAATACCTCAATTTGGATTTGCACTCAAAACAAAAGCCATGAAATAAATTGGAGGAATTGTAGGAAGCGATATAAATGTTCAGAGTTAAGTCATCTAAAGTGCAAAGTGGTGAAGAAGGAAATAGTAAAGCAGTGATAATTGAACCAGAATAAGAAGCGTAGATGTGGAAGCCAAAATCGGTAGTAGCACTGTTGGATCCAGTAAAGGAAGAGCGTTGTTGGAGTCAAAATAGGAGGAATCGGAATAGGACAATCTTGTTTGTCTATCTTACATTGCAAAGAACAGTTGTAGGAAAGCAGTCAGCAACGAACAATCAGTAAAAGGTACGCCGAAGTGAAACCAGAGAACTTTTGAGAGTAAATGATATAGTATTTGTCAAATGTTGTCCTATTCTACCTAAAGTTTAGAAATCAAGGAAAAGTGAACTGGGTACGATAGAAAACTCTGGAGCGTTTTGGTTTCTAAAATTGATATTCTACTCAAATTTAAAAGGCTCAGGTCAATTTGCCTGTGTTCTTCATCAAAATTCACAAAGTATACACTATCATTTAGTCATTATTATTGGAGCCATTAGGTTTCATCGACTAAACATATCATGGAGTTCATGTCATGCAACCAGAGGGCGCCATTTCCAATCCTAGAATGGGAGCTTCCCTTCACAAAAGGTCTAGAAAGAGAAACACTCTAACATTTTCAAAACTGATTGTTCACCAGTGTATAGATCTTTGAAAACTCTGCGAGGTGAAGAAATATTGCATCCTTCAGCACAAAGATTGATTTTTCCTTCAGAGCTAGTATCAATCTTTGTATCAAATATATTGGATTTGAACCCGAACAATCAAGATATGAAGAAAATTGCAGAAGCATGTGTTCAAGAGGTCTTTCTATAGGATAATGCATTGCTCAAAATCATACAACAATACAGTCTTTGGAAAGGAGAAGCATATATAGGGGGAATCTTTCCAAGGCGTTACCTTCATCATAAAATCTATTTTAGAAACATTTACATAGCACTAAAGTTGTCATTGGAGTATTACACTCCCATCCATCTGTACAAAGCACTAGCAAGCCATCATTGGGAGATTGGTGATGAGATGGAAAGAACCTTTAAAGCAAAATATCATGATTTATCTTTCTTTCTCTCACATCACTGTCATCAAGCAGAAAGTGACAACAAGAAAATGACAAAGGAGAAGGAGATAGTGGCTACTGAAGAATCTCAAGCTAAAGAGGGAAAGATGAAAGAACAACAAGTGAAACCTTATATACCAGACATGAACATCATAGCAACCTCACAGTCCATCGTACTAGCAATGCAAGTCATAAAAAAAGGAGAAAGAGAAAGTTCTTCAGTTGGTAATGGTTAAAATAATATATTGATACATATGTGGGTATTAGCACATATTGTAGCATATAGGCTACATGTAAATAGGTAGTCCATGTTTTAAAAGATACTAGATTATCAACTCATTTTGGATAGATAGAAGTTTTTTGTACATGCCTATGCCATATATTGTAAATCATGGAAAATTAAATGATAAAGATCAATGGCATAGCCGCATAGGAAGTTGATAGGTGTTATATCTCCAGTCATCACCATGACATTTTGTAAGCTTCTATTATATTATAATATATATCGGCCTAAAGCCTTTTACCAAAAAAAAAAAACATAGATAATCCGCATAGCATGTTAATGTCATTTAAAGGTCAAAAAGATAAACATATCACCAATATCTATGGTTTGAGGAAATAACATAGAAAACACCAACAACCAAGTGTAAAAGTCTAAGGTAACAATAGAAAATGGATAATAAACCCTCGTTAAAATTGAGCCATTAATTGGACTCATCACTCCCTCCAACCTAAGGTCTTGTTGGTCCAGCAATAGAAGAAGTACTACCCCTTTGCCTGGTTAATACCCTAAAGTCAACAATTGCTAGTTGCCCCATATCAGTTTCTACAATGTTCGAATTGGGGTCCTAGTAGAACCCTTGTTGCCTCTCAACTTGCTCCATCTCTACCTTTCTGTAGTTATATCATACCGGTAATACCTAAAATTTGGCACAGGCCACAATAGTGTAGGTGGCTGAAAGGTTAATGGGAACCAGAACTGTTGCATCCTTCTTATAAGCTGTATGTATTTATCAACTCTTTTGCATGCTGCAACATAGTTTTGTAAAGAGTGAGGTTCGACTTGTTTCAATTCATCAAACAAACTGTTCCACCTTTATGACAAATATCTTGTTACCAATTTTCCTATAGTTTCTACCAGCTTCTCATATTCATTGTAAGTGGCTTCTCTAATAGGCATGATCCTATAGTTATAGCTTAGTCGGTAAAGAAATTTGTGTCATTCTTGGAAAATATCTGCAGGCTTACTAGATTCAGCTCTAATGGGTAGGGGAGTATTGAGTTCTCTTTCTCTGTAAGTCCTAAACTGTTGTCCCCAATAAATTTCGTTATGAATCCAAGACATGAATGCCCTTAAATGGAGATCCCCAATATACAATAATGGCTTCCATTCATGATCATGGTACACAACATAATTATGTAGATACAATTCACACAATAAATTTTTAACTTCAAGGGGTGAAAATTGATAAGCCTAGAAAAAATTGTGGGGAGTCTCAACAAAAGAATTCAAACCTGAAATTATCCTTGACAATTTAAAATAAATATTTCACTCCTTCAAATACATGGCGTAGACTCTGGGAGGAGTTTTGCACATGAGAATTTGAGACACTAATGTTGTCACCTTATCCACCTTTTCCTACAAGGTAGTAATTTCTGAGTTATTTTCTTCAATTTCAACATCTTTCCTTTTAATTTCTTCCTTTAACTTAATTTTCTTCTTCTTTCCATTCCTCCTCCCTCCTTTGCATTTGAATCCATAGGTTCATGGCTACTTGATTCCATGAAAAATCGGTGGGTCTATGTGTTCCTACCAAAATCTTTCTTGGCACTAATTCTTGTTGTTCATGTAACACCAACTATAGTGACTCTGATTGTTCACCCAAATTTGGCTTTAGGGATTCCTGGTCTTGTTCTAGGAACTCTTTCTCTTGCCATAGGAACTCCTAATTCATAACTTGTTTTGCAATAGCGACAAGTTTTGTTAACCTTATATTTGCTTGTTCTTCAAAAAAATCTTTTTCTTTAACATTCGCCTACCCCATAGGGGCGTTTGTGTCCTCATAATATGTTCCTTGAAGCCTAGAGATTTTCTTTGGAGGCCTACCAACGGTTGACCTGGTTGGCGTTGATTTCTTAGGAGGGCTTTCAAGTTTTTCTTCAACTGCGGGAGGAGCAATTTCAGCCTTTCGTTTCTTAGGGTTTGGTGTTACTTTTTCTACCATTTTCTTTTTAGCTTTGCCTTTCCTCATTTATGCCTCTCTCTTTTGTGCCTCCTCCTTTCTAATTGTGGCCCTAGTTTAAATCAAGGTTTCAAGAGGAACATCATCATCAGATTCTGAAGAGGGACTATCTTTGTCTAAATGTTCTGACTCAAAAGAACTAATTTCAATAGCCTATTTGGCTGTAGGAAGATTTATGTTAGGGTTTGCACTCGAAGTTGAGGTACCGAGAGTGGTTTCAACAACACTCCTCCTACTAACCCTACGGGGTTGAGGAAGAGCTCTAGGTCGCATATTTTATGGTCTAAATTCATCAATATTTACAAATTCCTCCCATGTCATATCAAACACCTCTTGCAAAGATTTCTCAACTAGTAATTTTATCAAGTAATGGTGAGAGACAGAGGTATCCCTACCTTTTTGAGTCTCAACCGCCATGACTGCAAGCAGATGATACAACACGTTAGGTACATTCATTCTTCTCTCGTGCCTCATATGATTTAAAAGCTTGAAGTGTATGTTGATGCCAAAATTTGACAAGGTAACATCCTTTATGGGAAACTCAATTAAATGGGGACCTATTGCGCTAAACTGAGTAACCTTCGGATTTTAAAGAAGTCGACTTCTTCTATAACTGGGGTTTTGAATGGGAAACGAAAGAAAATATAAAAATAAAGATCTAAGTAGGGTGATGCACCGAGGTTTAGATGTAAGGCATGATAAATCTATCTTTTGGATGCGATTTAAGGGCCCGTTCAACAATATGCTATGTCCCGAAATAACAAAAATAAAAAAGAGAGACCTGAATAATTCATTTCATAATATAAAATAATTTCCATAGAGATTTACTGAAAATAAAGAGTCAGAGACATGGTCCTAAATCAACATTCTATTCAAATCATTGAAGTTGCAAACAAGTTATTCAGTAAAAACACAATATAATGCTTTTCAAATAGTTAAGAAACAGAGAGGCCAAATTACAAGGGAACAGTTTGTCAGTCTTTACAATTATCTAACAAAATAAAAGGCCTAGTGTCTTTCTAATTTTTCTGTAGGTATTTTGAATTCCTTCTTCAGAAGAAGCAGTATTTATAATAAAATCCCTAGCCTGGTGAGCCAGTAATCGAAAATATCTTTTAATCATGAGCAATGATGTATATGGTGATGATTTTCCCCGTCTGTTGCAACAAAAAAAGATTCGAGCCATGAACGAGGTTGCCCCAGCGCCAGATGCATCCCCGGCTAATTATGGTAGTGGTCCTAGTAGAACAGAGAGTCGATATGTGTCACCCACTCATGAAAACAGTTATAATACGTGGCAATTGTTGTGAGGGTGTTGCTTTCTTCATTCCCCTGCACGATGAAGCCTTTAGAAGATCCATGTGGCAAGCGGTCGGGGCCCGAGGTTCATTCTTCCCTCCTTGTGATGAAAACCTGCATGGTGAAGACATGTGGAGGTCTCCTAAACATATTGCGCTGTAGGTGGGGATCGCCAAGGAATATGTGCGGATAGATGCTACATGGCATGCGGTCGGGGCCCGATAGGGAAGTGATGGGAAGAAGCACTGGAGAGTGTGAACTGCCAACACTTGGAAGCATGGTGGGTGTCTTTGAAAAGTGAATGAAAGAATCTTTATGAGGAGCGCCTGGCTGACAAGTGGCAACATTCGGATAAATCCTTGCAAAAGGAACCCGATGTTGCATTCAATAGATGGGCGTGGTCGATACTTCAAAAAATAAAATAACCCAAAGGGAGCTTGGGGAAATTTATATTCACAAATTTTGGCGACTATCAGGGGAATTTTGCCTACAGAACGAGGAACCCAAAATTTTTGGTTCACAGACCGAAGTCCTATCCATTGGGTGATGTGATCATATCTTAGAGAGGGCAGTTTGTAGAGGTAGCCACTCAACCTCGGATGGAGTCGATATTTCATGTAGACTCTCTTGCGCTTCATGTAGATCGATCATTTCTTTGTAAGGCAGCATCGTCAATAAACCGGCCCAAGACTTGAGTTGGAAAAGAAGCCGTGCAATTGAAAGGAAAAGAAAAGGTGCGGAACGCTTTCCTAATGCTAAAACAACAGAGGAGAGGTGCAAAGAATAGTTTTAAAACTTCTTAAAACAATTGAGATAAACAAAACATAGGATAACAAGAGTAACAAGAAATAAGCAATGACAGAGATAACACCAGATTTACTTGGGAAAACCCTTTCAGGAAAAAACCCACCAAACTAAGAGAAGACACTTTGTATTATAGTAAAATAAATTACAAAACAAAGCTTATAGTCCTCACTCTCTGATAATTATCTCACAACAACAACATACTTCAATTTTCATGCACTCACTGTTACAATACTTTTTACAATATATAATGAATACATCTAACCTGTCTCTCTTGTCTCTCCTCTTTCACTGTCACCCTTAGTTAATTTATATCAATGTAATCGACTATACAAGTATTACATTGCATTAATCATACCAACCAATCACAATCCTTAATTATGCACCATTCACCAATCAAGTAATCCGATCTTCCCTCCAATCACGCATCGGACCGCCCAGGCATTAATTATTCTTGCCTTGATCAGACTCTGTCATCAGTTGAAACATGTCTTGTAATTATTGCTTTCACCACTCCAACTTTGACCAATTAGGTGTTGATTTCTTGCCACGTGATGCCTCTCTATTTGTTCGCCGCTTCCAATCAAGTCTGACTGGTCAACACAACTGTCAAACATCTCTTACTGTGCTACCTCGTCGAGCCAAAGAGGCCACAACAGTACCGCTCGAAGGTTGATAGACCTCAGCGGTATGGCGGTGCCACCGCCCAACCGTAGGTCCCTCCTAACACCCTCATGATATTGAGGTAGTGGCATGTTTGCCAGCCCGTCTCTTAACACCGTGTCACCGTCGAGCTCGAATCGACCTTCCGTGGTATGGCGGTCCCACTGCCCAACCGCGAGGCTGAGCAAAGCCTCACACAATATGGAGGTAACCGCTAAAGTTTGCAGATAAACACATAGTGCTACCTCACCTCAATCGCAAGACCTCCGTGGTAAGGAGGTAAGCGCCATCTCTGATCGCCAAGGCTTATCGTGCCACCGTGACATGGCCGAAAGGCCATCGTGGTGTTGCGATAAGTGAACATCGCTAACTGTTGTTGTTCACCACGGCCACCGCGCCACCAATGAGCACCCTCTGTGGTAGGGAGGTAAGCCTTCACACTAACCATGCTCATCCACCACTCTACTACCAGCCTAAGCTAGAGACCCCACGGTAAGGCGGTAACACCGCCCAACCACGAATAGACCAACAGAGGCCCACGATAAGGTGGTAAACCGCCATACCACGCCTCTAAGAAAAGCTCTCAGTGATAGAGAGGTAAAGGCTGAGAAAGAAGGTAATTTTTCCAAGTCTTTTCAGAGGTCTAAGCCAGAAGTTGAGGCACATGTTCCCAACAAGCTCCCACTTGACAAAGACTTCTTGGCTTCCTCTAGACTTCAAAAAATTATTGACGATCATAGGCCCCAAGACCCATTGAATTTGTGCACCATATGAACTTGTATGTGCTGAATGGCTTCATTAATGCATCTACAACATTCTTCAAAGTGTCAACCTTTTCTAAACAAACCTTTCCATCTTCCACCATATCCCTCACGAAGTGATACTACACATCAATGTGCTTTGTCTTGGCATGGAAAGTCAGGTTCTTTGCCAAAAAAATGGCATTCTGACTGTCACAACAAATTATAATATGCCCTGCATTAAAACGAATATCAAAGCACAATCGACTCAACCAAACTGCTTCTTTGCAGGCATGTGTTGCTGCCATGTATTCTACCTCTGTAGTGGATAAAGCGACTATAGTCCGTCGCTTGCTCATCCAACCGACTGCACCACCATTTAACATGAAAGTGTATCCACTAGTGGATCTTTTGTTGTCAATGTCCCCTACCCAATGAAAATGTACATATCCACGAATGTTGAGTGTTCTTTCTGATGCAACTGAATTGTCGTGGTAACACAGAGCATATTATGAAGTCCCCCTTCAATATTTGAACTCTCTCCTAACAACATCCCAATGTGATCATCCCGGATTTTCCATAAATCGGTTAAGAACTACCACTGCTTAGGTAATGTCTGGTCTTATACAGACCATTGCATACATTAGACTACCAACAACACTTGCATAAGGCACTTGGTCATGTCCTCCATCTCAGTAGCAAATTTTGGAAAATCTTCAACAGATAGCTTCGTTCCCTGCATAACTGGAGCAACTAGCTACTTGCAATTATCCATACCAAATCTCTCCAGAACTGTATTGACATACTTACTCTGACTTACCCAGAGATTTTTGCTCATTTTGTCCCTAGTTATCTCCATCCCCAGAGTATACCTTGTTGCACCCAGATCTTTCATTTCGAACTTTGCAGACAACTAAGATTTAAGATTAGAAATCATAGACTTACTATTTCCTATGAATAACATATCATCCACATACAGGGTAATAATAAGCACACGATCACTTTCAGATTTATAATACACACAATGATCAGATTTTGATCTCACAAATCCCATGGACAACACAAAAGTGTCCAATTTCTGGTACCACATTCTAGGAGACTGCTTCAAACCATACAGAGATTTCTTTAGTTTGCAAACCAAAATTTCTTTACCTTTTTCAACGAAGTGCTCAAGCTAGGACATATAAATTTCTTTTTCCAGCTCTCCATAGAGAAACGTTGTCTTCACATCCATTTGCTCAATCTCTAAATCATATGTTGTTGCCAATGACAACAAAAATCTAATAGATGTCAGCTTTGCTAAAGGGGAAAAAATTTCTCCATAATCAATTCCCTCTATTTGGGAAAATCCCTTCGCAACCAACCTTGCCTTATACTTTTCTACACTGCCATCTAGACTAGTCTTCTTCTTAAATACCCATTTACAGCCAACGGGCTTTCGCCCTTCACGCAAAGATACCAAATCCCACGTTTCATTTTTATTCAATGATTCCATTTCTTCATTCATGGCTTCCAACCAAGAATTTGTATCAGACATGCCAATAGCTTCTTTTACAGTCCTAGGCTCATCAGTGCTAGTAATCAAAGCATAGGCACAGTTTGAATCTAGCATAGAGAAACCATACCTATCAGGTTGTCATTTTTCACGTGTAGACCTTCTTACTGGCTGAGGTTGTGATTCTTCATCTTTAGAACTCTCAGAGCTGCTTGAACTCTCCTCAGTTTCAGGTACACCATGTAGTTCCTCTTTTTCTAGAGTCTGAGGGATTTGAACTACATCATTCTTCTTTTCTCTTTTATCTGTCTCTAGTTGTGGATCAGTTATTGAAGGATTCAGCTCACAAAATATTACACTTCTGTTGTATAGAACCTTCTCAGTATTAGGATTCCAAAGCTTGTATCCTTTCACACCAATGCCATAGCCGATGAAGATACATTAACAACCTTGTTATCCAACTTTGATCTTTTCTCATTGGGCACATAAACATATGCCTCACAGCCAAAGACACAAATATGTCTTAGAGAGGGCTTCTTACCAGACCAAGCTTCCAAAGGTGTCTTGTCAACAAGAGCAGAACAAGGTGAATGATTTACCAAGTAGAATGTTGTAGCCATAGCCTCAACCTAGAACTTCTGCTCTAGACCAGCACTGCTCAACATACTTCTTGCTCTCTCCATTAACATCTTGTTCAACCTTTCAACAACCTCATTTTGCTGTGGAGTATAAATGCCCTTCTTGAATAGTCATCAATAAAAGAAACATAATATCCAGACTTTGATAACAAAAGAACATTAACTGGACCAAACACATTAGAATGAACATAATCCAGTACACCATAAGATTTATGAGGACTCGAATAAAATGAAACAAGGTGTTGCTTTCCATAAATATAAATGCCCTTATCAAATAGTCATCAATAAAAGAAACATAATATCCAAACTTCGATAACAAAGGAACATTAACTGGACCAAACACATTAGAATGAACATAATCCAATACACCATAAGATTTATGAGGACTCGAATAAAATGAAACACGGTGTTGCTTTCCATAAATATAGTGTTCACAAAAATTGAACTCAAGGTTACTATCATCAAGCCCTTCAACAAGATTTTTATTTTTCAAGGTTTTTAAACCTTTCTCACCTATGTGATCGAGTATATGATGCCACAACATGGTCTTCTCTACTAGGAGTTTCACCTCCAAGGCATTTGCACCCAGAGAAGCATCTTCATCTTCCTCTACAGGAATAACTTTGCTTGACTTTACAAAGGCGTTGCATTGAAAAGGATGTGCATCCAGCTTGTACAGAATGCCAGTGCATACACCCTTAGCCAGCACCATTGCACCTCTAACCATCTTACACCCTTTACTTGAGAAAGAAACTTCCACACCAGCATCATTCAGCTTACTGATAGAAAGTAAGTTATGAGCCAAACCTAGTATGTGCAGTACATCACCAATCCCTTTGATTCTTCCATCAGGGAACTTTATTTTGACTCTTCCATGACCAACAATCTCCAATGTTGAATCACTTGCTAGGTACACCTTTCCACCATCATACTTCTCATACTAAGTGAACCATTCTCTATGAGACGTCATTTGAAAAGATGCACCCGAGTCAACCAGCCAGACATCATCTGATGCCTAAGTTGCCAAGGTTGCAATGAAGGCATCTGCATCACTCTGAGAAGAGTCATTGTATGAAGAGTTACTCTTCTTCTTCTTCTTCCCCTTCCAATCCTTTCGGATATGACCAGGCTGCCCATAGTTCCAACATTTCACCTTGGAATTTTTACCAGGAGACTTTGATCTCCCTACAGATTTAGATTTAGACTTCTTGTCCTTCTTCTTGCCTTTCTCCTTTGATCTACCTCGAACAACAAGGGCGTCTTTGGCCATTTCTGAAGAAATCCTCCGCATCTCTTAAGACAACAGTGAGGCTACAATGTCTTTCATCTTGAAAGTAGTGGTCATACTTCCAATAGCCATTACAAGATGATCCCAAGTGTCAGGTAAAAAACACAACAAGAGCATTCAATGATCCTCTTCCTCTATCTTCACACCCACAGACGCCAACTAAGGAACACTCATATTCAATGAGTTTAGATGGTCTGTAACAGATGCACCTTCTTCCATCTTCAAGGAGTACAACTTCTTCCTTAGGAATAACTTATTTACTAGAGACTTTACCTGATAAATATCACCAAGCTTCTTCCATAATGAGGTTGCAGACTTCTCCTCATGGACGTTCAAGAGTATAGAATTGTCCAGACTAGGTCTTATTAGACCTCTCGCTTTTCTATCTGCAAGGTCCCATTCTTCTTGCTTCATACCTTGTGGTATAGTTCCAGACACAACAACCTAGAGGTCTCTATCCACAAGTAAGTCTTCCATTTTGAGTTTCCACAACTCAAAGTTGTCACCATTGAATTTTTCAATCTCTACTCTACCTGATGTACTCGTCATCTCAAACAGAACTAGGTTCTAACTTTTCAAGACTCCCACTGGAACATTATTAGCAAAAAAAACCAGCGTTACTTAAAAGGATAACACAATTGGCCAAGCTTTGATACCACTTGAAAGGAAAATCAGAGGTGCGAAACGCTTTCATAACCCTAACACAATAGAGGAGAGGTGCAAAGAATAGTTTTAAAACTTCTTAAAACAACTGAGATGAACAAAACATAGGATAACAAGAGTAACAAGAGATAAGCAATGATAGAGATAACACCAGATTTACGTGGGAAAACCCTTTCAAGAAAAACCCACCACACCAAGAGAAGACACTTTGTATTACAGTAAAATAAATTACAAAACAAAGCTCACAGTCCTCACTCTCTGATAATTAGCTCACAATAGCAGCAAACTTCAGTTTTCATGCACTCACTGTTATAATACTTTTTACAATATACAATGAATACATCTAACTTGTCTCTCTTGTCTCTCCTCTTTCACCGTCACCCTTAGTTGACTTATATCAATGTAATCGACTATACAAGTATTACATCGCATTAATCATACCACCCAATCACAAGCCTTAATTATGCACCATTCACCAATCAAACAATCCGATCTTCTGACTGATCTTCCCTACAATCACCCATCGAACTACCCAGGCATTAATTACTCTTGCCTTGATCAGACTCTGTCATCAGCCGAAACACATCTTGTAATTACTGCTTTCATCGCTCCAAATTTGACCAATCAGATGTTGATTTCTTGCCACGTGCTGCCTCTCTATTTGTTTGGCACTTCCAGTGAAGTTTGGCCAGTCAACACAACTGTCAAACATCTCTTACCTCGGTACCTCATCGAGCCAAAGAGGCCACTGTGATATGGCGGTACCGCTCCAAGGTTGATAGACCTCCATAGTATGGCGGTGCCACCGCCCAACCGCAGGTCCCTCCTAACACTCTCACGATATTGAGGTAGTGGCATGTGTGCCATCCCGTCTCTTAACACTGCATAACCGCAGAGCTCAGATCGAGCTTCCACGGTATGGTAGTCCCACCGCCCAACCGCGAGGTTGAGAAAAGCCTCCCACGGTATGGAGGTAACTGCTAGAGTCTGTAGACAAACACACCACGCTACCTCACCCCGACTGCAAGACCTCCACAGTAAGGAGGTAAGCCCCATCTCTGACTGCCAAGGCTTACCACACCACCGCAACATGGTCGAAAGGCCATCGCGGTGTGGCGATAAGTGAACGTCACTAACTGTCGTTGTTCACTGTGGCCACCATGCCACCAATGAGCACCCTTTGTTGTAGGGAGGTAAGCCTTCACACTGACCGCACCCATCCACCATGCTACTGCCAGCCTAAGCCAAAGACCCCACATTAAGGCGGTGACACTGCCCAACCACAAACAAACCGACAGAGGCCTGCGGTAAGGCGGTAAACCGCCATACCACGCCTCTAAGAAAAGCTCTCAATGGTAGAGAGGTAAATACTGAGAAAGAAGGTAATTTAGGCAAGTCTTTTCAGAGGTCCAAGCCAGAAGTTGAGGCACCTATTCCCAATAGAAATCAGATGAGTGACACTCTCAATATCGTCCACAATAAGGGGCTGACTAAAACTCTGAAAAGTAGATGCATCTCATTGCTTCTCTTCAATTTTTTCCACAATATGCTCTGTCGTGGCGACCGATTCATCTCCAAGAAATGAGGATGGTAACCCATCTGAGTTAGGTGGGTGAACCTCACCCACATGCTATTCAGATTCTAATCCAATGTGGTGGCGCACTCACCGGCATGAATGATGGTTGTGTGGTAATGGATGAACCTATTAGCTATTTTAGCAATGGCCTTCTGATCTTTAATCCCTGCACTTGCCAAGACTTCATCTAGGACCATATATAGCCTATCCAATAATCTCTTGGCTTCTGGAACTCTCTCTGCGATGGATTGAGGGAACCGCTTGATTATTTCATGAACATCAACATCCTTACCCAAACTTGTTGCCTCCATCATAAATTGGAGCGTCGATTGTAGCTTCAGGCAAAAGGCCTTAACTCTTTCCCAGTATGAAATATATAATCGTTGGGCTACCTGAAGAAGGTCGGACCGAACATTAAGAGGTTGGATGGAGTTCTTCAATAGGACTATCTCTGCATCCCTTAATTCCATATTATGCACAAGATCTGCAACCTTTTGGTTTGTTGTGGTGAGTTGTCCTTGCAGGATCTATGATTTTACGATCTAGCTTGCCTCAGATCGTTCCTTGTTTGCTACTTCCTTCTCCAAAGAAGACCTTATTTCTTGGATTTCATTCTCCAGTTGGGCCTAATGGACACTAAAATCCACATCTTTCTGCTGCATTTGTTGCTCTAATTGAGCACACTGGTGGGGAAACTCTTGATCTCTTCGTTGCACTTCTTGCTCCAAATGTGCCAACTGGTCTTGATATCCCTTGTTCTTCTGTTGTAGCTCAGCGATCAGGTTAGGATCGAGAGATTGGAACTTTGCAAGTTTCTCCCTGAGCTTTGCCTGCTCTTTCGCCATTTGTTGGGACAAACACTTAAATTCAACATCCCTCACCTTTTCCTTGGCGAGCAAGACCTCGACCCTTTCCTTGATGCTTTTCAACTCTTCTTCCCTCTTCTTTAGCTGGTGACCAGACTTAAGAAAGTCGATGGTCACCACCCACTGCCTTTCCTCCATGAGCTCTACCTTATCCTGAAGCTAGGCTATGCTTAAATTGAGCCCCATGGCGTACATATTGTAGTCATCCGGCTGCATCTCTCCTTGCGGTTTGCTGACAGTTGGGTACATTATCGCAAAATGTAGTGATTGTTGAGCCTAATTAAAAATAGTCTGCACTTTTGGCTCTGTTGGTCTTTTAGCATCTTTTACTTTTTGCTGCTAGGCTTTGATTGCTCATGAATGCTTAGTTTTATCGCCCTCTCATAATAATTCTGAAGGTGACCTGATGAGCCCGACTACGAAAGGTGCACCGAGAAGAAGGGAAAAAGGAAATGAGATGGTAGTGGTCCTGAGCGACTTCCTCTTTGGAACACTAACTATTTGAGGAGAGAAAGGAGGGATATTCAAATACCCGACCAGCGAACCAGTAGGAGGACTAAAGGGAAATGGTGTCATGGAGAATTCCATTTGTTGGGAAGACTAGATTGGGACCAACACGACAATGGCAAGAGAGGCATCAACGATGGTAGCAGAGGTAGAATGTGAGGCGCTTGGAGACGCGGAATGGGCCAAGGCGAATGGTGTAAGGGTTCTTGGAGGAGTAAGGGAAAAAGGAGTCACATGAGAGAATTGCACAAAACCCCCCGCGATCATTGAAGTAGAGGCCGAAAAGGAAGGGTCAACGCTTGAAATGAAAGGCACAACAGACATAGCAGGGGCAACTAGGGATTGCGAAATAAGAGAAGAGTGAGCGAAAGATACTTGCAATGTAGATGATTGTGATCCTTGGATCGCTACAGGTTCTTGTGAACACCCTCTAGGAGATGCTTCGGTGAGCTGCACTTTGCTAGTGGTGAGTCTTCTACCACTATGGTTTCAAATTATTGTGGCTAGGTTATTTTGGCCCTCCTTGCGATCCAGGTGTGAGTCAGCGAAGACCTCGCACATGATATGTTTACCTGCACGTTAAAAGAAACCCTACCGGGTTGCTTCATGGCTTTCCCCTTTTGCTGCACCGAGGTCGTTTGAGCTTCTATTTTTGGTTCCGCTCTTGCTTCCGATTGTGCTTCAGCCTCCTCCAAACCAGAGTCTTTCTCCTCACTATCGTTGGAATCTGGATGCTCATCATTCCACACTTTGTTGAACTTTTCCATTTCCACATTATCATAAGGGGCCTTGGCGCATCAGCTCTCCTGGCGGTATATCCAAAAATCGTTCATCTTCTCTTCCTTTCAGTTGTAACTCTTTGCCAAGTTGTTGCAAAGAGTAGCCCCAATCTTCTTTGTCTTATCATAATTCCTAGTCCGGTAGTAGAATCCAAGCCAAGGAGGTTGACCACCTTTGGTTGGAATATGAGCTAGGTTGACTATAAGTTCATCCGCATCTGTTATTAGATTTTGATGCTTTTCCCAGAAAGGTCGGGGATTGTGTGTTACCTTGACATACTCGTTCGGTAAGTCATCATCGGGGTTGTAATTCCATTTATCGCAAATCCATACCAGCCCCAGATGAGCCAACTTTGCTTCAAGCAAGTCATGATTCCTCTTTTTGGCCATGATCACGGTCTTAAAGCTCATTGAACAATTGAAAAATCCTCTCTTTGATTTTTCACTGCAAAAGGTGAAGTCAATAATTGATACTTGATGGAATACTTCAAGTGCCAATACTCGATTTGTAGGACACATCAGGAGCTGGAAGGGTTCCCCAATGAAGCCTCACAATCGAACGAACGTGAAGTCCTCACCCAAAAACTAGTCACACTTCAGAGTAAAATTTTGCATGAACTCAATTTGGTCTGAGTTAAACCATAAGACACTGTTGTACTTCCTCAAATCTTGCAAATTCGGATTTAAGAAATAATCTGAAAATGCATAATAATCATATGCTGAAGAGAGGAGAGGAGTCAAAGTGGAGACCGACTTCTTCCTCTGGTTTTTGTCAAAAATGGATAGCTCCAAATTCTTTTGGAAGAATCGGGGTTCTGATGCAAAAACGTGTGGGTGAGGAAGGATGAAAACCTGAACCTCTGTTGTAGTTGGTACTTTGTTATCTGGCTAAGCATCGCCTAGATAAGGAATTCTGTGAAATCATACCAGAAAAGAGAATGTTGCTTGTGCAACTGAAAACCCAAGCCCAATTGAAACTCCTGAACCTCTTTGTCAGTGTCCAAGTCGCAAACAAATGCCATCATTGAGAAGGCATCCTTCATATCATCCTTGAAGTTTTTATGCATTGTCGGGATCTGCATTGGCTTTTTTTGAGCTTCTTTCTGCCTTTGTGCCTCTATGTTATAAAAGTTAAGAGAAAAATATCTGGTTCTCCAATAGGTCTCTCCCTTTGCCGATATGAATGACTCCATTTGAGATACTTTGGAGCTTCGTTCCAAGATGCACAACATTTCCCAGATAGCCTCTTTGTAGATAATAACACTTAGCTCTCGACCCTCAATGGTGTTGGTATCTGGGTTGAAATGTTTGATGGCCTCGTTGACCAATTCAGGGCAGTAGTGTATGAGCGGGACCATATATTGTGGAAGCCCACTGAACCAACTTTTTTGTGCCAAGGAATCCAAGTTGCTATTCCTTTTCATTCTTTCATAGGCCGCCTCCCTAAGCATCTTAGGGTTCTTTGCAAGGATGGGATCATGAATATTATCCCATTCTTCTTTAATTCAACTCTGATCTCTGTGGGGACTCTTCTTTTCTACAACCCATGTATTCACCCATGTTGGCTTATCTGGTAAACCAGACGAAGTGTAAGATATCTTTGAAGGCATAGGCAGCTGGTGTTGCACGCATGGATTCAAATAAACTTTGGGCTCTCTCTTCTTGCATTTCTTCTTGGGAACTTTGAGCGACCTCCATATTTTGCAAACTTCTACTCAGAAAGCACACTATAGTGATATGCATGGCACCTAAAACACCACACAAGGCTCTGAGATCAAACCCAGACAGCTTCCTGCTTCAAGTTCAATCCACACCGAGGCAATGAATCTTCTATAATTACTTATGTATTCAGTTGCTTTATTACTAGATGCACCACACTTGGTTCTCTTAACAATTCTACTCTTCCAAGTCCTTTTGCGTACTCAAGAATTTGTTTACTCTGTTTAGCCTTTGCATGCGACACTTAGCTTTTTCTTCGATTTCCTGCCTTCAAGAGGTAAACAACGGTTGTCTTTTTGCATTTAATTCGGCATGTACTGCTAGCTTCTTTTTCCATGCGAAATGAAATACTTTCCCCTTTTGAAAAGATAAGAATTCATAATTACATGAGTGAGAACGTCCCTTCGGCATGATTTTCCTAGAAAATTGAGCCACCGGTGAAATGCTTGCTATCCTTTCGCACACCTTAGCAATTAATATCCCAAAAAGCATAATTAAGTTGAAACCATAATGAGTACTTAGAAAATATTTGTGTTAAACCTTGGAGCTTGAAACTACCTGCATCATGACACCTCAACATCCGTTCATATGAACCATTGCTTGGGACTACCACCAATTTGCACTAATAGATTGCCGCTCCTTAACCTTGCACACAACAATTCATACCTGCAGACGTAATTGAGTTGGAATATCGAGTTGGCCTTTTGGTGGAATTTTTGAGTTAACACTCAATTATCATCACGCTTGGTATGCAGGCCACCTCAAATATTTCTATAAATAGGCCCTAATATAGTAGCAAAATCACACTTAGCGATTAACAAAAGATAGCATTAGGTGATTAGATAGGATTGTCATTTAGGCGGTTGAGTAGGTTCTAAATTTTTCGTAGAGCTTAGACTTGGGTAGTTAAGTAGAGATTGATACGATGAATACTCCAATCAGACTAGTGTGTAACAAGTCTCAAACAGTCTTTCTGAGAGATATTTCAAATAGGCGAGTCAAGCGCATGACTAAAAACAAGCACTCACTAGCTATTATAGCCATGAAATGGGTCCTGGGTAGGGATTGTATTGAGTATGAAGACAAGTATTAGGTGAATACTGATATCTGCTCCCACAGATTCTTTTTTCTATAATCTTATTCAAACCATGACCGATGTTAGCATTAATCAATCTAAACAAGGCAAATAGAACATCCCTATGAAATACTTTATCATGCTACCTATGTAAACAAGAGAAATAGAACAAAACAACTAAATGAAAGCATAAGAAAGGAAGATCAAATTCTATTCCATATTGGGAGTGGTGCTCCTTTGATGTGGAAAGGATGCCCTTTACCACCCCCTGATAAGCTCAAAATGATATTGATGCCAAGATGCAAATGATGATAATGAAAATGCTTGAGATTCAGATGATAATGAGATTGTAGATAGATTTGGAGTAGAAATGTTTTGTATTTATAGATTGAAGGTTGGAATATTGAAGGATTTGGATGAATGTGGGACAAAAGACCAACCAATGAGAGAAGGCCACTTGTCCACATGTGATTGGAGGAGGAATGAGCACATTTTGGAGATTGTGCAAGTAGATGAAGTTAGGTGGTTTTGAAATTTGAAAAAAGGCTTTAAATGCATATGGTTGAGAGATTTTGGGGGAAGTTTTTTGGACAAAAAGTCAACAAATGAAGTTAATGAGGGAATATTCCTTGGGAATATGCCTTGTGAGGGAAAATAGAGATAATTAGATAATTAATTAAAATAAATTTCATGTGCAAGTGGGTGGGTTAGTTAAGGGTTTAGGTTTGACTCAGGTTGAGTCAAAAGCTAGAGAATGGTAATTATGATTATGAGTTAATTAACTTGGAAGATTTTTAGGGGTTTTGATATTTGATTTAAATCATTTTGATTAATTGAATCAAATAAGAACTTTAGGACTTAATTAAATAATTTGATTTATTTAATTAAGTATGATGAAGCTTAGTGAATTAATTAAATAAAATGATTTATTTGATTAATAGAGGAAATGTTGTTAATTGAGCGAGATTATATGCAAATTGTGTCAGTTGATTATTTTTAGTGTCTACATTTTGTCCCTCTTTGAAGCAATGTACCTGTTGCATTCATTCAAAGGATGATGCCGCCAAGATTAAAATTATTTTAAAAAAAAAAAATTTCAGATGCCCCAGCGGAAAGAAGTACGTTGGTGCATTTCCCCCTCGAGAGATTGAGCGAAAAATTCAATTTGAGGGTCAATCTTGTGACAAAGAGGTTCAAGACGGATGCACAGATGGTTAGACTAACAGATCTATATGATAACGACGATGCAAATGAGATGTTTTTAAGATGCTTATAATAATAAATCTATATTAGCCTAAACAACTTAAATGATGATGCAATGCATGTGAGATGGATGAGACGGATGATGTTGTCCTATGATGATATGACATGATCATGCAGATGTTTTATGAATGCAAGATGGATGCATTGATGACTATGTTAGTGTGAAAGAGGATAGAAGAATGAGAGGCATCAACCCTTGAATCTAAGAAGATGCATAAGTCCAACAAGTCTATGAGTCGTTTGAGACTTTATTAGATATAATGATGAATGATTATGATGTATTGCTTATCTAGGTATGGGAGAAATAAAGAGCATAACTTTCCTTATGTTTGATAACACACATAGGTATGATGCATCAAGGTATAAAGAACCAGGATGGCGGTGTACCTAGTGTGATAGAATTTGACTCGACAATCAGATAGGAGTATTCTTTTTCACAACTAACATACCGAAATTTATTTAGAATGTAGTTAAGATATTCTAAACATCTGAGACCAAAACATAGAAAAGCAAGTCTTCCTATGTGGTCAACAAGACATCTAAAACACCTTCCCTACAAACCAAACAAAGAACGCATGATCAAGTTATATTACAAGGACATCCAACAAGCACAATAGATAAAAAGATAATGATCGTTGCCCCATTCCTTTCTCTCTAAACCGCTTTGATTAGGAATCATCGAGAGGTCATTGGAATGAGCGTAAAATAAAATAAGTCAAAAAGACAAAGATAAAGTAAACAAACAAGCTAATGTTCTTCATACTGCTAGCCAAGACTAAACTATGGTGATGCCTGATGTTGATGTCCATTATAGGAAGGGACATGTTGTGATCAGGTGATATGGGATTGACTGGATGATAAGCTATTGATACTCTGATTTGACCAACTTGTTTACCTATTGACTTAGACTTGAGAATTTGATGATTGAGCTTTTACCTTTAAACCTACTAGACTTGCTTTCGACTGACTTACCAGAGGATGAAAATGATGATGATTTATAATGAGTGATGATTATTGCAGGTGAAAGTGAGATGAGATGGATGCACCATTTTGGGTTTTTTCAAATATTTGAATGTTTTTAGAATTTTGAGGTTGTTTTGATTTTCAAATTATTTTAATATTTTGATATTCAAAAATTTCAAATGTTTTTGGGTTTTATAAGATTTGATGAATGTTTTTGGATTTTGTGTTTTGAATGTTTCTGGATTTTGATATGTTTTGGATTTTTTTTGGATTTTCGCATGATTTTGACGATTTGGATATGGATATGTGATGATATCAGTGCTTTGCTTTGGGATTTTTGTTGAAAACCAAATCTAAGGTTGATTGATTAGATTGATGGGTTTGTGATGATAACATTATTGAGGATACACAACAATGCAAAAATTGGGAAGGATATCCTGAGATGATGATGGAGTGGTTGGATTTTGATTGATCAAGATTGATGATGATAACATTGTTGAGGATACACAACAAAGCAAGGACAGCGTTAAGCAACACAAGGATTGGGAAGGATATCCCGAGATGATGATGGACTGATTGGATTGTGATTGATCAGGATTGATGAAGCTTGATTTGAAATGAAATCTGTTTGAATGATTCGATATGACATTGAAGTGCAAATTAGATGTGACTGATATTGATTGTTTGGATTGATGTTTGATGAAAGATAAAGCTTGATAAGGAACATCCGCTCATCAAAATATGCCATCGTCTTTTAGAATTTTTCTCACAAGTGCTTGACCAATTTGATTTTACGTTTGCCAATGTTTGGATCACCACATAAGTTGAAGGATATAGATCAAGGTTTATTCCTGAAGAGAGATGTAAATATCTTCCCCCAATGTCTAGCAATGCTTGAAAGGTCATGGGTGGATTCTTAGATAGATGGATGGATGGATGGATACGGTAAGCATGCAAAGGATGCCAAGGATTATCTTGTGACAAGATAAGGCATTTGAATAGAGGATGCTTATTTGGATAATGCTTCAAGGCTCAGATAATTTTGGGTAGGATAGGATCAATGAAAGTGACCCATGTCAAGACTTTTACCATAAGCAAGTGTAAAGTGTGCACCAAACTTGTCAAGATCAAGATAATTTGGAAGATGGATGCAGATATATGAAAATGGATTAGATAAATGGTTCATGGATGAATGGATTTATTATGGATAAGATGGATGGAATGCTAGATTTATTATGGATGTGATAAGATGCTTCTTCCCGAAATGGCGCACGTAGATGCTCGATTCTACACATGATGCCTATTTGCCAAGTTTTCATCATGGTACTTTCCCAAAGTGCTTTCCATGCATTTTTCACTGGAGGATGAATTTTTATCTTTACTATTTTCATTTTTTTGATTTTATTTTTTATATTTTTATTTTTTGCTGAAATTTTTTAAGCTCATGATGAACCACCTAGTAATATTGACGTTCATGATTATGTTATAACGTGCCATCAATATCCTATTTAAAAAAGTTGTTTTGCTAAGATACGTGCACTTGAATGCAACTTTTGAGATTCCTGATCTACTTTGTTGATACCAGAGTTAACTTTGTCTTTGTGCGCACATCACGATAGAGTGCCTTCTGAATCCTTATGATGAAGGGTTGTTGCCAATACATGGTCAATGTGAGAATTGGATATCATGCATGGAGGCATGGATGGTGTAGCACGTTTAGTAATCAAAGATAGATTGGTTGATAGTTTGGAACCTTTGACTCTCCAAACTTGGGAAGATGAGCAATAATGGGTGGATACAAAAGTGTGCATGAAATTAGGACCAACAACTCGATATACTTTGTACATTGCTTGAGAAGCCTACGTTTTCCTTTACGGACATCTTTGATGGATAATTTTCCTTTTTATTTTGCCCCATAGTTTCTTTGACTAATGGAGTTTTATAGGGATAATCTTTCTTTGTAATTTTTGGTATCCATGTGTATTTGATTTGCCCATTATGCTTCGCAACTTCTTTTGCTGTGATAACGTTCTTTGTGCTTTGATTCAAATCTTTCTTTTGATGTTGGCCCCAATTCATGGATGGGGTAATGGGTGGATGAAGATTCATGGCATGGCTGGTTGTAGTATTGTCATTGATTTCATCATAAAGATTCTTCATGCTCCCTATGTTGATGTTTGCTTGAGACAAAGTTGCCCCTAGTACTGAATAACCAAGACCTTGATGCTTAAGATTGCCAATAATCTGCATTGGTTCTAGGATACCCTGTTCATGTAGGCCTAATCCTCTGCCTTGATAATTCATTTGTAGAAACATTTTATTTGTAATAGGATATGATTTATGTCAGAAGTAGGGTGCTAATCTTTCTTTGCTCTGGCATGGATCTTCAAAGGTGATAGATTCTTCCTTGATAAGATAATTTTATCTTTAAAAGGTGAGTGATCCAAGTTTATAAGTGATAGGATCCTGCATATGTGGGATGATTTCCTGATTGATATTTTTGGCTTGATCTTGTGAAATATCTGATTCATTTTCCATGTAAAAGTCTTCCTCATGATTCATTTCACAGGATGTTTCTGATTCACGACTTTTGTAGGAGCCTTCTTCATGACCCATTTCTGATATGTCTCCATAGGATGTTTTTGATTTACAACTTCTGTAGAAGCCTTCTTTGTGATCTATTTCTGATATATCTCCAGTTTTTCTATATCTTGGTCATGTGTACAAATGTTAAGAGTAGGAGACTCTTGTTCCTTGGTAAAGATGTCAAGAGTATGGGACTCTTGTTTTGAATGAAGATCATCTACGTGTTCATCCAAATAAAGCATATTATGGGTAGATGGAGGAGTATGTGCTATATGGATATGGTCATCATTTGTGACATCTTGTATAGATAGGAGAGTTCCCATTAGATCATTGTAGTATCTTGGAGATACAAATTCTTGATCTTGATTAATTCTAGAATTGATTTTGACATACTTTGGATCAAGTCCTTGGCATGGGTCAGTTTCAAAGGATGGATTACTTATAAAGGGTTCTTGGACATCGTCCTTATGCATGGGTAGTGGCTGAATATCTTGTTGATCTTTGAGTGGACTTGGATCAAGTGTTGAGTGGATGATCTCTTTAGTATCTGTATCCATGAGGTCAAAGGATGTCAATATGTCTTGGGAAGGACCATTGCCATACATGGGTGATAGTTGTTGATCATGATTTATAATAAGTTCTTGAGATATGTCCTCTAACTCATTAGGTGATGTAGAGACATTGTCAACATGATCATTGGTGAATGATTCTTGGATTATGTCAATCGGATCAAATAATGTCAACACGTCTTGAAATAGATCACTAAAAAGTGGCTCTTGATGAATTTTGATTTGATCATTGGATGGGGTAGACATATCTTCACAGTGCTCATTGATGGATTGATTTTGATCATTGTCCTTAGCAGTTATAGTGGAGAGACTGTCAATGTTTTCAACCATAAGATAAAATGATGTTAACGTTTCTTGAATTGGATCATTGTTGGGTGTCGTTGGTGGGTTTTGATCATGATTGAAAAGTGACTCTTGATATATGTTGATTTTATTGTCGGAGGAGATGGAAAAATCTTCAAGGTGCTCATTGATGGGTAGTTGTGATTGATCTTTGAGATGTGATGACTAATCTTCGAGATGGGGTGATTGGGTTTGTTGTTGATGTTGTTGATATCCAACCTCTTGATATTGGAGATATTGTTCTTGATATGGTTGTGGAGACAACTCAATGCTTTGATGACATGGTTCAACCAATGGAAGAGTGTATTGATTTTGGGATGGAGATGTCTCTTGGTGATATGAATCAATGAGTTTTTTGAGTATAGCAATTCTGTTTCACAAGATTTGACCTTGAAATTCTTGATATTGTTGACTTGGTTGTTGAGCAAGCATATTTGGCATGTATACTTGTGGTGTTTGCATGGAATCATGGACGGAATGATCTTGAACAATGTTCTGATTTGGTATGATGTTTAGATTTGGCATTATTGGTTGATATTGAACATTATTGTGATTGGGAAACACATTGCTTGGATTTAGGTAACTTTGATTTTGCATGGGATTACCTTAACTTGGATCAATACATAGATTTGTCACCATATTGCCTGGATTTTGAACAAAATTGGTGGGATTTGCAAACATATCTATCCCAAAGTTTACCAATTATGGATTTGATATGTTTATGTTTGGTAAGCTTAGATTTGGTACAGTCACATTTGGCATGTAACTATTTGGTGGTATAATGTTATTTGGAAGAATCATGCCTTAATTATTTTGTTGATAGATTTGTAGGTTTTGGATTTGATTTAAATCTACCATAGGAAAAGGTGTTCCAAAATTCAAATTGGGAAAACTCATATTTGTTATATCATTGAGGTTTTGTGTTCCTAAATTCAGGTTGGGAAAAGTCACATTTGTTGTATTATTGAAATTTGGAGGAGATAAAGACCCCATGTATGGATTGTACAAATGTGAGTATTGGCTTTGATAGTTTGGTTGACTTGGATTACTCATGATGTATGAATCAAGCTTACATTCCATGTTTTTCTTGTGTTTTGACTTTGATGCAAAAGCGAACCTCTAAGGTGTTTAGGACCAATGATGAGATGAAAGGATGAAAGGGGTGAATGATATGGGTGTTTGAACTTTTAGGAACTTTGGATCAATGCTAGACTCTAGGATTTTGGATTTGGATTTGGATTGATTTGGATAATAAATTTGTAGATCCCAAAATGTTGGATGTTATCTTAGGATGAACTCGTTCAAAAGGGTGATAATTGAACTAAGTGTGTGAGGAAGGATTCATCCACACACACCTAACTAAACAGAGGGATTTTGATTTAGTTTAATGATGTACCCAAGTCTAGATAATGATGTTTGCAAAGATCTAAAGTTGTTTGGTGGGATGGAGATGATAAATGTTTAGGATGGATGAAGTGTTGATTTGATCCTAAATGAACCTAAGAGGTACCTTGTTTACAAGACCAAGATAGTGAAGAACATGCTTTTCTCTAAGAGTAGTTCAAACCAAAAGACCAATGTTTTGCTTGGAAGACCATAAGACAAAATACTACAAGCACATGTGTGGGGTTCAATTGAGTTAAACTTGATTAATTACTTGCTTTTACCACATACAATTCTTCATTAGGTTTTTCAAACTAGATGTCTAATGTCCTAACTTCTTCTCATCCCATAAAGTCCATTATGTGGAGAATCAAGGAAATTAAGGCAAAAGTTTCCTAATGTTGACTTTAGTGAGAACAAATTACGATTAAACCCAAATACTTAGATGCCTCTAAGGATGAATCCCTAGGGCAAGCAAGAGCACTTGGATTTGTCAAAGGTATTTGTTCCTCCTAAAGGGTTTGAAATTTTGAGAAATTGGTGAATGTTTGTTTTCAAGCATTTTGGATCCAAGCAAAGCGTTTTGATTTCAAAGAATGTGCACAACCCTATGGATAAAAGAGGCAATATTTGTTGAGTTCCCACTTGGATAAATCTAGCTACGCTTACTCTTAGTGGATGATTAGATGCCTGACGACACAGGCTCCCCATTATAGTGCACTCGCTTCTTGGGTCAGCCAAGCATCAATACCCATGAAACTCCCATGGCATACTTCTCATCTCTACTAAGAGTCGTAAGAATGTAGGACGACTTCAGAACAACCTTTCTTGCATCAACAAATAGAATAATATTTTGGCTTTTACACAATTGGTTCTTAATCAAGGCACCCATTTAGAAAGCCACACGAGAGGCAAGATCAGCTCATGCAAAGAGTATCACTTGCTTGTCCGTAGGAGTTCCTATAATGATGGGCTTTCCTCAACATTCGAATTTATATACCGGTTGGGAGAAGCTTGGCGTTTAGCTCATTACCGGTTTGAGTCATTCCCTGGGGTGATTACTTTTTCCCACCAGGCAGGCTCTCTAAATGTGAACAAAAGCGAAGAAGTGTATTTGTAGTTCGACCACCTAACACATTTCGGTGGGAGCACACACAATACCTTTTCTCCACAATCGCATGATTTGTCAATTTTAAACCCAAATTGAAATGTGTAGGTAACCTTTTAGACAATCAATGTCACTAAATTCTTTTGATTCTTAAGATCGTCGTGAAGCGTGAGAGAAGTGCATATGCATTCGAATGACACAAATTGCAAAAAATATTACAAAATAATGAAAGAATCGATTCGTTTTAAGCCTGAAAGCAATGATGAATTCATTTTAAGCACCGAGATGAAGTGTAAGATTGATTGTTCAATTTTAGACCAAATCAAAATCTAGTGAGTTTCTAAGTTCAATTTTAACCAACTTGAAAAAGATCAAATCAATGATTGATTTTAAACTTTAATTGATCTAGTTGGGATAAAAGAGAAAATGAAAGCATAAACGAATGCCCTAGACTATTACAACAAGCATTTAAAAATGCTTTTTCAAGTTCAAGTTCAATGCCCCAACTCCAATCTGTTTCGATTTATCTGCCTTGATGCACCATCATCTCCAAGAAATCTGCAAATCAATTATTGACATATTCAAATCTGCAAATCAAATATCGATATCTTCAAGAACATCCAAAAATAGATTACTTAAAAAAAATAGATGTTAAGAAGTGATAGTTCGCTCATTCCTTAGATTCTTAATCCTGCACACATGGAAAACAAATTTTAAGTCTCCACAATTTCACAACAAATTTGATTTGAGAATAATGCCCAGCGTTGATAAATATTCAAGAGAAGTATTCATCTATATGAGCAAGATTCATAAATCATTTTTTTTTAAAAGTAATAAAGTTTGTTTAAAAACACATTGGATAAAATATAATGACACATACAACTATTTGAAGGATGATATTGATCCTCAATAAACAAAACACCTCCTGCAGCCCAAGAGCACGTAATAAAGGATATTTGATCAAGTTAGTAGAACCTCATTCTCTCAAAACTACAAAAGTGTAAGCTGAATCTCATGAAATAATCCACGCTTGCAAATATCATATAGATGGGACTTTCCAATCACTAGAAATCAGATTTTTACATCGATTAAAGTGTCAACATTACTATGGAAATCTTTAGAAATCAGATAAAGGAATTTTGAATCAAAGATATTAAAAGAGAAGATCACCTCATGAATGATTCGGCAAATATCTTACCGATGGGACTTTCTAACTACTAAATATCTTTAATGATCAATGCGCATCCAGATCATTTTTTTACTAAGGAAGCGCGAGCCCAAAGAAGCCTCCATTAAAGATGACGCCTCAAGCCAAAGCAACCTCAGCCACTAGGGATATTTGCAAGGAGAAGTTGCCTAAGATGAATATTTTCTCCCTTTCTAACAGTGATAGAAGCCATGTCACCCTGCTACATGACACGTCTAGCCTCTAATCTCTTCTCACTCAACCATAACTATGATTGGGTAGTATTGGTGAGAATTTTTTGCATTTATGGGACCGCATTCATTCTGGACTGGACTGGTGCAGTAGTACATTCATAGTAGTAAGAACATCTCAAGGAGCTTCTCTAATGAACTGGATCCATATTGGACAAATAGAATACATGGAAGCAATAGCTACTACGTTGAGCAACCTTGGATAATATACTTTGAACAATGAAAACTCTTACAACTACTCCCATGACAAGGTCTGAGTTGAGAAATCAAGATGGTGTCCTTCATTGGTGACAGTGGTAGATGGAAGTCAAAAAATGTGTGATGATAAATGAAAGATGTACCACAAATAGCTAATAAACGTGTGATGTGAACCTTCACATGTCCGCAAAGACAAAGACATTTCAAGCTATTTGTAAACAACCATTACATTCACAGGTGATTAGAATGGGACAAAAGTATGATCGAATAGAAAAGAGCAAGTTTTTGGAATTTATTTTAGCGGTTTGGAGGGCCCGAGCTTTTAACTTGTTGATGTTCTAAGATTTGAAGAAAAGGCCATGTGTTTTGTTGCTATCCTACTTTGAGCTCGAGATCGCTATAGACATTGAAGAAATTAAACCTGTCAAAGAACCAGTGTTTTGGTCTCGTCGTGAGTGAACTCAACGCCGTTGTGTTAGTAGTATTTTGGTGTCAAAATATTGAAGGAAAAATATGTTGCTTAAAGGGATTTAGAAAATCAAAACCAGCTATGAGTAACTTCAAAAATCTATCTATTATTAGACATAGGTGGCATTGGGAAGTCCATAACAATTAATGCCAATAATGGGCAGTGGAGGCACGGTGAGGAATTTAGAAGTTGAAAAGCATAATGGACAGCGGGGGCGTTTGAAAGTTACAGGAAAAGACTAGAAAATACGAGCAACATCTTATAACTTGCAAGCTTCAATAAGCATTAGAATATTGAAAGATAAATCAAATATAATCTTCCAAAGAAGTTCCCCCCTTCCCAAAGTGTTAGTTAACAAAATGTATGTATTCAAAATCATGATCCAAGCATACGTTGTTTAGAAAAGGAGCACATGGCATTGATTATAAGCCGAAAGAAAAGTTGTTAACGATTCCAAATTTAACTCATTACAATGAATTTAGATGGGTGAATTAAATGAATCAGACCAAGTCAACATAGAAGAAAACTCTTACTATACGCATGTACTGTAGTGTCCTGTCAAGTTGAAGCCAGGCGAGACATCCACTAATGTGCGCACTATTGCCAAAATAAAATGCCTTATTGCGCAGGTTAGTTCTCCAAATGCTCTTTGAGTCCAAATCCAAACACTTTGTATGACTGTTTGAGGATTCAGCCCCACGGTGGGCGCCATAATGTGGATGCTTTTTTCTGCAATCTTATTCAAACCATGACCAATGTTAGCATTAATCAATCTAAACAAGACAAATAGAACATCCCTATGAAATACTTGATCATGCTACCTATGCAAACAAGAGAAATAGAACAAAACAACTAAATGAAAGCATAAGAAAGCAAGATCAAATTCTATTCCATAGTGGGAGTGGTGCTCCTTTGATGTGGAAAGGATGCCCTTTCCCACCCCTTGATAAGCTCCAAATGATATTGATGCCAAGATGCAAGTGATGATAATGAAAATGCTTGAGATTCAGATGATAAGGAGATTGTAGATAGATTTGGAGTAGAAACTTTTTATATTTATAGATTGAAGGTTGGAAGATTGAAGGATTTGAATGAATGTGGGAGAAAATACCAACCAATGAGATAAGGCCACTTGTCCACATGTTATTAGAGGAGGAATGAGAACATTTTGGAGATTGTGCAAGTAGATGAAGTTAGGTAGGTTTGAAATTTGAAAAAAGGCTTTAAATGCATATGGTTGAGAGATTTTGGGGGGGAATTTATTTGGACAAGAAAGTCAACAAATGGAGTTAACGAGGGAATATGCCTTGTGATGGAAAATAGAGATAATTAGATAATGAATTAAAATGAATTTCATGTGCAAGTGGATGGGTTAGTTAAGGGTTTAGGTTTGACTCAGGTTGAGTCAAAAGCTAGAGAATGGTAATTATGATTATGAGTTAATTAATTCAGATTAATTAACTTGGAAGATTTTTAGGGGTTTTGATATTTGATTTAAATCATTTTGATTTATTGAATCAAATAAGAAGAACTTTAGGACTTAATTAAATAATTTGATTCATTTAATTAAGTATGATGAAGCTTAGTGAATTAATTAAATAAATTGATTTATTTGATTAATAGAGGAAATGTTGTTAATTAAGCGGGATTATACGCATTGTGTCAGTTGATTATTTCTAGTGTCTACAACTCCCATTTCATCACCCCGTTGCTTGATATTAAGGTTCCAAAAGCCATGATTATGTGTTTGACGCTCCATATTTTTCCAAAGAGGTACCTTGGGGGTCTCGATGAGGCGGTGAGCAATGCAATGTATGGCTTGGGCCTTCCTGTTGTCAATGACATGTAAAGGCATATTGAAGAAGACGCGGTGGTACCATGGGTGCCATTCCTGAGCGGGTTATGGCTTCATTCACTCAATGAGCATCATGAGAGGGCCACCTGTGCGTGCCACTTTCTGTTGTGCTGCTACAATGTAGTGTTGTTTTATGACGTGGATTGGTACACTGACTTTAGGAACCTTGTGTTCCCTCCGCTGCTCCTTCTAAGTGCTGACGTTGCTGCTCTAGGTCTCGTTGCTACTGGTGATAACCTTCCTACTGCCTCTAGCAATGCTCCTGCTGATGAAGATAATTCTCATGTTCCAGACACTTGAAGATTACAATCCTTTTTTTCCTTTTTGTATATATATGCTTGAAAAAAGGGCTTGCATACATATATATAAGGAAGCCATATACATATAGTCATACTTTTGAGCGCATGGCCTTAGAGCCATTTGACAATGTTTCTATCAAAGTATATATATAATGAATATAATTGCTTATCTTAAACTCCTTGTATTCATTCTTATGTTTCTACAATATGGATTGAATTGAATTATTCGCATATGAATTAATTTTCTGCAATATGAGCAGGATAGTCCTTCTTTACTCTTATAATAATGAGTTTAATGAATTTCCTTGCTTCCTGTATCTGTGAAATTATTGAAAAGACTGGTCGACAAAACATGAAAGGGAAACTAATTAAATTATTCACATATTTACACCTGTGTGAAGTGACGAAAGCTTAAATGAACAATTTTAAGTGAATCCCATTAACCAGAATTCCCAGTGCTTCTTGTTCCATGTTCTCTAATTCAAATGCATTATGTTGTTTGCATTGAATTATTTTGAAAGGACCCTCCCGGAGTTTATTGAATTTTCCATGCTGGCCAGGCTTTGCGGCCCTTTCATTAAATTTTAGTACCAGGTCTCTGCACTTTAGACCTTGGTTTGAAGCTTTCTTGTCGAACCACTTCTTAACCACCTACTGGCAATTGGACATGGCTACTAGGGATTTCTCCCTTTTTTCTTGCACTTCCAACAATTCGGCCAACCAAACCTCCATAGCTCTGTTCTCCTCAATTTCTAGAGACTTGAGCAGTTGGAGTGATGGTGTCTCCAAAGAGATAGGCAACAGTGCTTCCTTCCCATACACTAGCTCGTATGGTAAAGTTTTTAGGGCTTCCTTAGGAGTTATGCAGTCTACCCATATCATTGTCTGGAGGTTCTTGTGCCACTCCTTCTCATGATCAGACCTGATCCTTTTAATGAATCAGATTAGATTCTTGTTAGTCGACTCGACGAGGTCATTCCCCTGTAGGTAGTAGTTCGATGATATTTTCAAGAATATGCCATGCATAAATGCGAACTGACATACCTTGGAGCCTAGGAAAGCTTTGGCATTGTTCGAAATGATAGTCTTTGGCGGGCTGAATCTCGTTACTAGCCCCTCAAGAAAGTCCACAATTTTTTCCTCTGTCACATTCTTCAGGGCTAAGGATTCAGTCCACCTCATGAAGTAGTTTGTGGTTGTGAGAATCCACTTGTGGTCAGTGCTGGAGGCGAGATTGATCATTCTGATGAAATCTAGCCCCCATTGTACAAACGGTTCATCCGCTACTATTGGATTGAGAGGCATGGCGAAAAAAATTCTTCTCCCTACATAGAATTGGCATTCTTTGCAGGATTTTATCATGTTATAGGAATCATTGAATAGTGTAGGCCAAAAGTACACAATGCGCATAATTTTGATGGTGGTGGTCTTCATAGAGAAGTTTTCGCCTTCAGGGTTGCTGTGAAAGGTGTCAAGAATTTTCTTTGCATGCTCCGTGGTGACGTATTGTAGTAGGATGTCATTGAAATTCCTCTTGAAGAGGATCCCTTCAATGAGTGAGTACCCACTGTTCTGCAGTCAGTTGAATCTTCTTCTCTAAGAAGGAAGTCCCAGGGGATACTTGTCGATGTGCATAAATCTTACTCTATCCGCTAGCCAGTAGCCTTCAGGTTCAGACTCATTTGTTAGGACTAGCTCCGCTTGCTCTTCTTTGATTTCCATTAATTCATCATGCGCCAAATATTTGCACAACCCTCTTCCTTTGTCAATCTTTGTAGGCTTGACCTCGATGTCGTATTCTAGGATCTTGGTGATCTAGTTGGCCCTTTTTCAATGATTTATCCTTCCATAATGTATTCGTGCATGCTGGAATGTGCGACATAAATGATCACCTTATTGCAAGATATAAGATGTCAGAACTTCTTGAGTCCTTTTACAATTGTGAACGCTTGCCTCTCAATGAAGTTATAGTTCGTCTCATATTACTTCAAGGTCTGGGAGTGAAATGCTATCAGAAGTTCTCCCTTTCCTTCATCGTCCTTCTGAGTCAGAATAGTAGCGATGCTTGTTTTGCTACTAAAGACGTAAATTATGAAGTCTTTTAACAAGTCTAGATTTACCAGCACAAGAGTTGAATAATAGCATCTTTCACCCTTTCAAAGGCTTCTCTCGCTTCTTTTGTCCATTTCAACAATGGTCCTTTTTCAGCATCAAGGTGATCGGTCTAATTATTCCTCCAAAATCAGAAATAAAGTTACTTACAAAGTTAATCTTCCCCAAAAAAGATTGGACTCCTTTCTTTTTGACTGGAAGGGGAAGTTCCCTGGTTGCTTTTACCCTTTCAGGATCAATAACGATTCCTTCTTGGGACACATGTCCCAACAACTTGCCTTGTGGTACTCCGAAGACACGTTTTTCTAGGTTTAGGGATACCCCAAACTCTTGGAATCTTTTGAAAACCTCTTCTAGATTATCAAAATGGTCATATTTAGACTTGGAAAATACAATCAGATCATCTAAATAGATGAGGATAATCTTGTTGATTAGTTCGCTGAAAGTGATGTCCATTCCTCGTTGGAAGGTGGTTCCCACATTTGAGAGGTCGAAAGGAATTTTAGCATACACAAACGTTCCCCACTTGGTGGTGAATGTGGTCTTGTGTTGATCTTCTTCTTTAACCTGAAACCTGATTGTAGCCTGAGAGGCCATCCAATAGAGAAAACATCTTTGAACCTGCCACAGTCTACAAGATTGATTCCATGGAAGGCAGTGGGTAATGATCCTTTAGTGATGCCTTGTTCAGGTCACAAAATTCAACACAAAGACGAATGCCTTCATTCATCTTTCATGCCAGAATGAGGTTAGATACCCATATAATGTGCTTGATTGGAAACACAATCTTGGACTGGATTAGCTTCCCTAGCTCTTATGCCATTAGGGCTTCAATCTTTGGTTTGACAAGCCTTTGTTTTTGTCGGACAGGTTTACCACCTTCTGTTAGTTCGATGGTGTGTTGGATGATGTCAGGATCATATCCCCTGAGGTAATCATAAGACCAGGCCATGACCCCTTCGTATTTTTCATAGAAGTGCATAAGTTTATTCTTGTCACGCTGTGGAACTTCTTTCTCGACCTTTAGTCTTCTCCCGTCTTTGACCTCAAGGTTGGTGTAGTCTGCTTGGTCAGCTACAAATTTTCTCCTATCATTCTTTGCATCATCACAATCGAATTTTTTTTAGCGTGACTAGCCCTTTCAAAAGCTTGTTTGATCTCAACTGAATGATTTGCCCTTCATATGCTTCTTCAATCCTCGATTGAAATTGATCGACAAACTCTCTCGATTGTTGAATGAACGAGGTGATGTGTTCATCACTTTTGAACACTTGCTAACTTTGATCATTATCTAGGATAGAGGGTTGGATGATCACTCACACAGAGTATATATTCTTAATCAAGTCAGAGATAAGAGTGAATTGAGATCCTATCGTTGCCATGCAATCCACAGTTGAATTCTGCTCCCTTGGCACTGCATGGATGTTAAAAGCTTCAAAACTTTCAATGAGGTTCCATACCCTGTATCTATAAGACCACATACAAACATTTTTTGCAGCAGAAATGCTTCTAACTTGATTGATTATAAGTTTGGAATCTCCGAACACCATTATTTGTTTGACATCCATGCATTCTGTGAGACTTAGACCTTGCACAAGACCCTCATATTCAGCTTCATTGTTTGAGCAAGCAAACTAGAAGCGAAAAGATTTGAGAATATTCTCATTGGTTAGAGATGTTAAGCATATCTTGACACCAGCGCCAACCTTGCATCTTGCGCCATCAAAGTGTAATGTCCAGAGCTCTGAGGCTTGTTCATCTGAGGAGTCCTTCACTACCCTCGGGAACTCTTGATCCTCATCATAGATGACGCAGGTGCCCAACCCAGTAGTATGATAATTGCTGAAAGGATCAGCATTTATATACTCGCTCAAGAGGGCCTCTTCTCGATCGGCTTGGTCTTCGGTTACCTTCTCATCTCCTAGTAGCTCAATACCAACAGTTCCTTCTTTGGTGAAAGAAGTATGAGCGGCTTCAAAGTTGATCATGGCTTCATCAACTACATGTTCTGAATGTAGAGGTTCTGATATTATCTTCATTTTAGCTCTGTGCTTGGTCCTAAGAATTAGGTGGGACCAATCCAAAGAAAGGTATCTGCTTATCTCTGAGGTGAATTCTCAAGATAAGTAGAGGCTGAACATAGGAGGGGAATCTATGATCATAGTATCTTGCAACACCGTGATACTAGACAGGAGAACAAATTCAAGGGGAGGTCTTTAATGAGACCTACAATTTCGACCTTGTTCCCATCCAGGTGCATAACTCCTCTCTTTAAGGGCTCATAGCTAAGCCCTAAGATTTCAAATATTTTCTTAGGCATGACTCTGGTGTTAGCATCGAAGTCAATCATGGAGTTGTGCAACAACTTCTTCCCCACAATGAGAGTTAAGAAAAAGGGTTTAGGTTTCTGTTTCCCCTCTTTGACCTCGGTCAAAGCCTCCTCTGTGGTATTTGCAAGAACTTTGGCCGGAGGTGATGAGTCGGTAGCCTTTTCAAAAGTTTGTTCTATCGATTGCACAACCGCATCTTCCCGAAGGGCCTTCTTGAGTAATGAATTTTGCTCTGGAATGGCTATGATATCCGAAAGGGATACATTAGTAGAAGATTTATTCAATTGTTCCACTACGTTGAAAGGTGATAGATTTGGAGGCTTTTGTTCCTTGGCCCTGGTGATAACAATCTCCTTGTGTAGTTGTGGCCGCAGAGCAATTATGGAAGGGCCAAGGGGTTGGTCCAGGATGCTTCTAGGCTGTAGAGTGACCAGCTCACTTGTGAATCTCCTTTTTGATTGAGTGTTGTAGTCGAACTGTACTTGTAGGGTCTCTGATGTGGATGCTTCATATGTGAACACCGCTTCTTCTCCTTCCATCCATGAAAAAAAGGCATGATCGGGGGCCATGTCATTTTCTTGTTCTAGGGACATTCCTTGCATATGTCTGGTAAGAATCACATTCTCTATTTAGGGAGAGGCATATGTATAACCTCCTGAATTTGGCATCATACCTTGGTTGCGTTGTTCCACAACTTTTTGTTGTAAATTGCCATGCAGAAATTTTTGAGGCATATGTGTGTCACTACAGGGGAAGCACTAGGGATTGATATCTTCAGCGAGGTTGTTATGCCCTGTGGTCAACTCTCGACTTGTACTTGTTTGAGTAGCTCCCAATAGAGTCGATATCGGTACTATTTGGTTATTTGTCTGAGTCTGTGGATTTGTGTGTGTGGCTCCTTGATATTGGTTCTATTGGTAGGAGGGTTTGTTGCCTTGATAACTTTGGTAGGCTGGTCTTAGAGGAGCAGCCTAGTTGTGCTTGATAGTGGTTACTTTGTTGGTTAAGTTTCGTAACATCTCATTTATGTTGCTTATCTCATCCTTAAAAGCACTAGATGTAGAAGCGACATTCTGTGGCACACTTGGATATGTGTACATAGACGTGGGTGGCACGAGTGTGCTAGTAGATGGCATCTCCTGGGTGAAGGTTGATACTTCAGGGAATATCGACATGATGGGTCGAGGTGGAAACTTTCTAGCATCGATCAGATTGTTCTTTGCCTTAACCGCTATGTTGTATGCATCCTATAATGTTGTTCCGCCAAGTGACTGGATCATCATTGAGATATCAACGCTGATGGATTTTAAGTAGAACATGAATGCCAACTTGGTCGGTGGACAGATGGCAGTCTGGATTCTCTACCGGGTTGTATGGAACTGGGCATTGAAGTCCGTCATGGCTTTGGATGGGGCCCGCTTGATTGTTGCTAGTTGATGATATAGCGAAGACCTGTCTTTTTTATTTGAGAATCTTTCATAAAAAATATCCCCGAGCTAATCCCAAGTACCAATAGTGGTATCCCATAGAGTGTGATACCAATCTAATAATTTTCCTCTTAAAGAAGTTGCGAGCAACCTCAACACTATGTTTTGATCTGTAACTCCGTGTACCAAACACACGTCCGTCACATCTTGCAAATGTTCGAATGGTGTTCTTGAGCCATCTCTGGTAAACTTAGGAATAGCTTTGAGAGCAAAGACCGAGATAGGGGCCCAAACAATGGGTGAAACTAGGGCTATAAGGGGACTCCTGGCATCCCAAGCCACATAATTTTGGTTTGCAATCTACAACATGGCTAGTGGAGGGATCAAAAAGTTTACTGGGTGAGTTTGGGTTCGTTCTGTTACTAGTGGAGGTAGTAACAAGCCAGGATTATTCACCATTTGTGACCTAGTAACAAGTCGATGGCTTATACACCCTCTTTGACTTTTGGTACATTTTAGTTGTCCCACCAGGTGTGCCAGAAAAAAGAAATCGTTCATGCCAAAATTTGACAAGGTAACAACCTTTATGGGAAACTCAGTTAAAGGGGGGACCTATTGCGCTAAACTGAGTAACCTCTGGATTTTAAAGAAGCCAACTTCATGTATAACTATGATTTTGAATGGGAAAAGGAATAAAATATAAAAATAAAGATCTAACTAGGGCAATGCGCCAAGGTTTGGATGTAAGGCACGATAAATCTATCTTTTGGATGCAATTTAAGGGTTTGTTCAGCAACCTGCTATGTCTTGAAATAACAAACATAAAAAAGAGAGACCTGAATAATTCATTTAATAACATAAAATATTTTTCATAAAGATTTACTAAAAAGAAAGAGTCAGAGACATGGTCCTAAATCAACATTCTATTCAAATCATTGAAGTTGCAAACATGTTATTCAGTAACAACACAGTATAATGCTTTTCAAATAGTTAAGAAACATAGAGGCCAAATTACAAGGGAACAGTCTGTGAGTCTTTACAATTATCTAACAAAACAAAAGGCTTGGTGTCTTTCTAATTTTTCTATAGGTATTCTGAACTCCTTCTTCGAAAGAAGAAGCAATATTTATAATAAAATCCCCAACATGGTGAGCCAGTAACCAAAAAGATCCTTCGATCATGAGCAATGATGTATATGGTAATGATTTTCCCCGACCATTGCAACGAAAAAAAATTGAGTCATGAACGAGGTTGCCCCAACACCAGATACATCCCCTAGGAATGATGACAGTGGTCCTAGCAGAATAGAGTGTCAACATGTGTCACCCACTCATGACGACAGTTGTAATACATAGCAACTATTGTGAGGTTGTTGCTTTCTTCATTCCCCAGCGCGATGAATCCTTTAGAAGATCCATGTGGCAAGCTGTTAGGGCTCGAGGTTCATTCTTCCCTCCTTGCGATGAAAACCTGTGTGATGAAGACACATGGAGGTCTCCCAAATGTACTGCACTGTAGGTGGGGACCACCAAGGAATGTGTGCGGATAGATGCTACGTGGCATGCGGTTGGGTCCCAATAGGGAAGCGATAGGAAGAAGCACTGGAGAGTGCGAACTATCGACATGTGGAAGCATGGCAGGTGCCATTTGAAAAGCAAAGGAAAGAATCCTTGCGAGGAGCGCCTGGCTGACAAGTGGCATAATTTGGATAAAGCCTTGCGAAAGGAACCTGATGTTGCATTCAATAGATGGGCGTGGCTGGTACTTAGCAAAAAATAAAATAACTCGAAGGGAGCTTGGGGAAATTTATATTTATAGTGTACAAAATGGTGGTTCGACTAGCGAGCCTCACAAGCAATGTACTTCACAATGTGGAAAACTACCTACTTCCATGGCTCTAGTAGAGAGGTTCTCTTCATACCTTGCTTATCCACCTCCAATGGAGGGTCACCATGTTCAATAAATTCAGCCCTAGTTGACCTTGCATCTCTGGTAGCTAGGTATAGCTCTCCATTAGCTGGCAAACCTGTTACCTCTGCAATCCTTTCTTCAGTAGCTATCACCTCCAACCCTTTCACCATCGCCTTCCCTTCAAAGAATGTCTGAGAAAATTCTAGCGCAATGTCTTCATTGTAGCTGTCAAGTTTCAAGAAATAATCTAGCCATCCACAATTTCTAAACTCAGACTGAGAAGGTAAATCCTATAGGATCACATCATGAACCGTGGGTTCATTTCGAATTCATTGACCTCCCATGATTTTGGCTGCCTGCAGTCACACAAGCACTTCGATGAGGTTTCTTTCTTGCAATCTTTCTTTGGAGACCCAACTTTTCTTCCAGCAACTCTTATGAAGTTTTAACGCCAATCTCACATAAATTTCACTTTTTAGTGACTCAAGATTATGACTAAAGCAATAAAGTCAACAAGGATTCATAAATGAAGGGTACTTTCGAGAAAAATGGCGACGATTTGGTGTCATTTCACACATGCAAGCCATAATTTCACTCTATCATTCAAATTGGCTCAATTCAAATTTTACTAACATAGACTAACATGTGGACATGTTATTCACACTCCCCCCAACCTAAATTTGAGCATGTGTCCTCACAAGCTGGGTGGTAATGATGATTTGGCAAGGCAGGTTATAATTATATGTTATGCAGAATATCAACATTAATTTATAATAATTAAATAAATGTACTAAAGATAACTAAGATAAAACAAATTGGTGCGCACGTACCTAAAAACTTGGAGTATCTGTTGCAAAGAATGTGGAGGAAGTATCGGTCACTTTTTTGTAAAAGTACAATTGAACAATTAATAGAAGTGGTGATGGAATGAAGTGGTGGTGAAGTGAACTGATGATGGAGTTATGGAAGAGAGAGAAAGGTCGAGATGGATGGGTGAATGAATTAATGAAGAAGAGAACGCCCACAAAAGTGGAGGTTTTTATTATGATAGAATACGTACCTTGATTAGATAGGAGGGACACTAGGTTCGCTTCCTTTGACTGCAGGAAGTTTGGGGGTTCAGTGCTGAATGAATTGCTGCATGAATTCCTGTTTGGAAGTCAGGTTATGATACAACTTTAGTCGATGACAGTTGACAAGCAACTTAAATCTATCAAGATCAATGGTTGTGAGTTGAACAACACCATTGGAGAAAACTTCAACAACTTCATATGGTCCTAGCCACCTTGTTTGTAGGGTGCTGCCATAATAGTGGTTTACACTTTTTGGGAGATCTTGATTTTTGTTGAAATCACATAGTTTTAGAAAATATAATGATTTAAGCCTTTAAAAGTTCCATTTAAAGGATTCCAATTGAATAGGGTTTGATCAAACCACCTTGGACCAAGCCCCCTTGGACAAAACCCTGCTAATTTTAAACCATATCTATAATGGAGTCTCCTTTACACCTATCAAAATGATGATAAAAAACCACTTTTGATTTACCTTTTGGGGGATCAAACGAGTTCACTTAAAATTTATTTTTTGTAAGTATGTATTCCTTATTATAAGCTTCCAAAAAAAGTATAATTTTAATATGTTTCAATTTTATTATGTATTTTTTTTAGTTTTATTAAACATAGGTTTTTCATCGAAAATGAAGGTCTTTGTTCTGCACATGTGGAAAAATACTAGATTTTCAAAATATGAGTGCACCAGATATTTAATTCCTTGATCCAACAAAAAAAATAAAATTGAATTTAGATATATACAAAAAAAGTTACGCGTTATACAATTAGGCTATGTCTGAATTGAAATTAGTTTGACTTTGAAACTTGATTAAAGAAAAAATATTCAATAAAAAACTATCTAACCATGTGGAAGCACTAGATATCAGAGTTAAAAATATAAATTTGAAAGAATTAGAATTTTATCCTTCATGGAACAAAAGTTATTCATTATACGGTGTGCATCACTTTTTAAAAATGTTGTTTTATGAAAAAACCCAATTTTCGTGGGAGATGGAAAAAGAAGTGCAATCTGATTAAAAAAAAATTGAAAAAAATATTTTTAGAATCTACAAAAAAAATGTGACGATACTCTAGTTTACATAATCTTCAAATTCCTTACGGTTTAGCCGCTATAGGTGCATGAATGAGAAGATTTAGTTAAAAATAATAATTTCAGTGTCTAGTTTGACCAAAAATTGAAAACCACTATTGTGGGATCACCCTGTAGCTTACCTGCATTATCTTGATACCTGGAGTCATAAAGGAGTGCCCAGTCATCTGGGTGGAACTTCTTGTCCTTTATGAATTTTTCATGCCACTTGATCCTCCGATTTTGCACTCTATCCATATGATAAAGGGTTGAATTTATCATTTCATCCAAAGCATTCAATTGCATGATTCTATCCGTTTGTGCCTCAAAGATGTCTATCTCAAGATCTAATGCAGTGCTAAGAGTTTTATGCTTAAACTCTATGGGCATCATGGTTGTCTTTCCATACAAAAATTCAAAAGGTGTGAAACCAGTCGTTGTCTTCTAGCTGGTTCTATAGGCCCAGACAACTTCTGGCAGCCTATTTGCCCAATCTTTTCTATGAATAGCCACTATTTTGGTCAAGATAGCTTCTATTTCCCCATTGGTCACCTCAGCCTGCCCATTGGCTTGAGGGTGATAGGGAGTAGACTTCTTATGCCTGATGTTATATTCATTGACCAATGCTGTAATAAGGGTTGATGTAAATTGAGCCCCTTGATCTGTCACTATCTCTCTTAGAACCCCATAACATGTGAAAATCTCCTCATAGAGGAATTTTGCAACCTTATTATCTCTGGCATGTTTCATAGCTTTAACTTCAACCCACTTGGTCACATAATCAGTGCAAACCAAGATGTAAGAGTTACCATTTGATGGTGCGTCAATGGGACCCACAAAATCAAGTCCTCATTTATCAAATGGTGTGATAACTACTTGGGGGTATAGAGGCATCTCATCAAATTTAGTTGGACGACCCATTCTCTAACATCTATCACACTTCCTAGTATACTTGCTTGGTATACTAAAGCTAACAGATCAACCGTAATGAAGATGAGAAGAGAACACTATTTCAAAACAATAATGCGTGATGGATATGTGTTCATGTAGATCAAATAAACTTAGGACAACTTTAAAAATAGACGACACATGATAAACAAATGAACATGAGGATCAAGTACATTAGCGATAATAACAATATGTCTCACTGACATTAAATGTGCCTCACTAGCAATAAAGAATATACCTCACTTGCAAGAGTGTGCCTCACTAGCTAATGCAATCTGCCTCATACCATCATAGTTCTGATACAAATACAAAGTATCTCCTCTATTTCACTTTCACAGCTTCTTCTGATCTCACATCACTTGAGATTCAGAAGCATAAGTCCAAATACAATATACTATTGTGTATATGTCTGGTATACATAGTAGTATATAATATTACTACAAAAGGATATACAATTTTGCTCAGATAAAAATTTCATGAAATAAAACTAACAACAATGCCCTTTTACATCACTGAGAAAAATGACTCTTAGCAGAGTATGAATCACCAATCAAAATGATGTTTCTTTCTCATCAAATTTTTTGAATGTCTACAATATCATATATAATGTTCATTGTCTTTGAATTGAAAACAAACTTTCAACTCCATAACTGTTCTACAATAATAGAATGGTAATCATATTGTAATTTTGTTCACCATGTCCAAACCAAAGTTCATCATGATGCTCAGCGGTATATAGACTCGAGGGCTAGTGAAAGAAACTTTAACACAACCCACAATATAATCCATAACAAAATGCATGTTAACCTAGACTAGGGTTACCATATTTTTAATCTACCTCTAGCAGTTTCTATTTAGGGTGACAACTGTCATTATAGAGAGTTCAAATGCCTAAGAAAACGACTATTGAAAGCCCTTGAAATCAGTTACAAAACTACCATGAACAATGTTAACCATATCCGCATATCAGTCAAAGAAGTTTCTTCAAAGTATTAAATTTTTATCAAACTCTAACCCATAATACCAATGCTCGAAAAACTTTAATTTGCTTTAACATTTACATCAGATAAATCACAAATCTTTGAATTAACAAAGACACTGTTTAAATTATCAAATCAAACAAAAATGGATATCACCTGAAAGCATTCGAATACAAGATTACCATCACTGAGATATGCCCGAAACCATTTCTACTGTCAACTAGTAACTGCCTGAAGGTCACATCTTTGAAGATCCTTAATCACTTCACACTATTTCTAATATTATCATCGTTCCTCAAACCCTAAGTCCATTGCCTTATTTACCAATGTCAAAATTTGCAATATATCTGATGTTTCCTTTGTTTCCTACATTATACATCCTTACCTAACTGTTCTATCGTAACCTAGGTCGAGAGAGCTCTTTCAAATAAAATGAAATAATCTTAGGCACCAATATGTCATCAAATATTATGACCCCAAAATGTGATTAATTTCTTCTTTTATTTTCAAAGCCTTAGGGAATGTTAATATCCAAGGCCTTAAACATTATGTTCATGTTCATTATCATAAACTTTTCATTAGGCACCGAGAAGACTTTCTCTAAGGATCATTTAAGACTATTATTAAACAAACATGTTATGATATTCCTCTCATCTTCTCAATATGAAAAGAATTGATTGATATGCAAAAACTTTCTCAACAAATTGTCATGTTGTGCAATGTAATCACGTTAGTAGGACAAGTAATATGATGTGCATTTGATCACACAAGTTTTTTACATTAGGAAATCTGAATTAGGAACTCTAATTGATATACCACACACAATGCCAAGGAGAGAAATGCCACAAGATCACCTTACTATCTTATTGCCTTCGGCATTAATGTCACTATGCCTGAGGGGACAACAAACTCCCCCTTTGGCATTGATGTCAAACCCCCAAAAGATAAAACATCAAAGCCAAATATCAACTGAAAGCAATATACCTGAATTGGAAATGTCTTTGTGATGAGCACATAATCTGCCCTGTCAAAAGTCACAGAGAATGTTAGACCAAACTATGAATCTTCAAGACCAAAATCAAATCACTCACTGTCACCAAGTGTACCAAATTCATTATCACTACTCACTGTCAAACCACTACACATTTCACCAACTATATCAAAATTCACTATCACCGCTCACTGTCAAACCACTGTACATTTTCTCCCCCTTTTGACAACAATGCTAAAGGAGAGACAATCAAAAATGCTACAAAAATCAAAGTATGGTGCATAAAAGTACAGTGTATTGTCATGCACCATAGATCCACCATAGAAAACCACAATGCCAACACTGCCAACAGGGGTAAAAATAAGCATGAAAATCTCCCCCTAACTCTATGAATAAGAGTAAATCACTGAAGAGAACTGTTCTTTCTCTCTGAGACAATTCAAAAACCACGAAGCAAATCATAATGTGAAACCAGAGTTAACAAACTACCAAATGCAATAGTGCACACCACTTGTTGGAGTATGGATTTTTTTGGAGTATGGATGTATCCAAAGAATCAACACAATATGAACAAGATCACTATCAAGATGTATGTATTATGAGAAAATCAAAGCAATTTCCAAAAATTCATAGTGAAGATGCCAAGTACCAACTTTTCCAACCAATCTAAATGTAAATGACATCAAATAAAGTGAACCAAGATTTCAACAAGATTCAAGTGACCCAAGTTTAAAGCTTCAAATTTGTTGTCTTCATATAGCAACACAAACATTGAAGTTTCACTATCCAAGTTCCAATATCTAGTACAAGTGTTAAATATATTGTCATTACTCTCCTTGTGAATTATCAAGGTGGAAACAATAATGGACCCATTATATTGACAAAAGTGTCAAGAACATCCTTGTAATACTCCATATTTACAACTTGATACTTGAAACATATATACCTTATATGCAATCAGGTCATCAATGACTTATATACAAAGAATATAATAAGAAGTCAATGACCTATCAATGAAAGTTGATAAGACATTAATTGCTTATTTAGAAATAGGTATATATAAGTCATCAAAAATCTAATGCGAATAAAATACATAGATTGTCAAGTAGCATGAATGTCAATAGAGTAGACTTGTAGAAAGGATATCACTCATATCAATCAACCTTATTAAGTGGAATGATCACTGAATTTATCTCATATTCCCATACTAATCAACTATTGTAATGAAGAAGAATGTTGTCTACTTGTACCAATCATACTTGTTGAAAAATGTAATACTGAAGCATACCACTGATTATACCATATCATCACTGTAACAAGGAGCCATATCAATAACATATAACTAGCAATGAACAAGAAACAATACCACTATCATCAACATATAATTGTTGTTATTGTCCAATGAAATTTCATTATTAAACACTGTACAGACCAACAGTCATATTAATGAAATCAATAAAGTAGCACCATATAAATATTGCACTGACAAGATGTCACCTGTATCACAAATGTCACCCGCATTCACCTGTACCAAGTATCAAAGATCACTTCTACCATATAAACAACACTATAACCATTGTCATGTAAAGTGAAAGAAACATTGAAAGTGACAAAGCACTATTATCACAATGATGTCAGCATGACAAAATGTCATCACAACCAAAAGATCCATGATATCACCAGAATGCTCCCTCTGTGTAATTAGCCTAAATACACTAAATTTGAATGTAGCACCATAACAACCACTGTCAATAGACTGATTCATGAAGATATTTCAAAATGAAAGATATTAAAATCAAATGTTGTTTCATCATCCTGGTATACCTGCTATCACACTGGGCCACTACATTGCCCTGTTATTGTATTCTCAAAGACTGTATTACAAACTCACAAACTGAATTAGCACATGAAAGAATCAATCATAGATACAACGACACTGTTTGAGCATTATCATAAGAACTGTGTGACCAAGGTATCGACCACAAAACACTGTTCAAGTAGAATCTCAAAGCAACAAGAAGTGCAAGAAGATCAAAAATTACAATACTTGACTGCCCTTATTGAAAAGGTATCATCTTATCATACTCCTTTTTCTTGTAACATGTCAAACACAATCAACTCACCATGACCATGCCACTGCTTCATACTAATTGCCCAACCTTAAACACATTCAAGACAACAAAACACTGTATCATAATAGTCATCCTCAAATACATGCAAAGGTCAGAGTATATCATTGCATCATCCATCTTCATAAACCTTATAGATTACTCTCATTGTTAATAGATTTTGCATTTCAATCTCTTATTGTATGTTGAAACTATATACTACTAACAATGATATTGTCATGAAAAGTATACACTCTCATACAAATTTAATAATGTTGATGAAAAATAATGGGTTTCATATTCTTGATTGTTACAAGGCAACTTTCTAGGATTTGCATGAGAATAATTGTCTTGTCTACATTCTATGCCACTTCATGACAATAGTTTGACAGTGTCATAATCAAACATTCAATTGTCCTCTCTAAGGGGTAAATAGTAAAGCATTACATAGCTCCACCTTATCTCATGCTCATCTTTCAGGCACTTTGTGAAGTCTCTTGTGTGGTATGCACAAGATTTGTTTTTCCTTCTTAACATTGTTTTCTTCTCCACACTGACTTAGGTTTTTTATTTTCCTTGCTCAAGATATTCTCTTGCCTTTGCTTGAACATGTATTCTCTAGATGGTTTCATCAACCTTCTTTTACACCATTGTGCTTTGTGCCCAAACATATTGCATCTATAACATAAAATATTGTAGTCTAGACCAAAAGAAGAATATTTTCTTCTAAACAATTTGTGAGAACTTTTATTGACATTCTTTACATGATCATGTCTTTCATAGAACCAACAATTAATTGCTACATGACCAGCTTTGTGACAGTTATAACATATAATTCCATTGTTTTGATTTGTCAGCTTATAAGCACTTTTATCCTTAATCATTCCTAATATAAATTTTGCAATCTCTAGCTCTATGACCATAAGCATGACATGAATAACAATAACCATGAAATTGAGCATAATTGTACCTCATAGAATGATTTTGCCTAATAGGTGGAGCTCGTGAGTATTTATTGGTTCTTCTTCTTCCAACATCAACAACTTTCTCTTTTTATTTCTTCTTGTCTTCACTTTTTGAAGTAGCAACATGTTGTCCTTGACTATTATTTTTCTTATCATCTCGAGCAGATTCACTAGTTGATGCTTCCTTCTTCTCATTTGATCTTCTAAAGCAATCATTTAGATCTATTTTTTGCTTAGGGGTTCTTCTAATTTCAAAGCATTGTCCTTTTTCATATCCCAAAACAAAATAGTTTTTGTGATTCTTTTGACTACTCGACATGTTATCCAGTGCATCAGTACCTTTCTCAAACTTTTGAATCTTGAAGCTTTCAAGATATTTTCTCAAGGAAACCATTTCATCTTCAAGCTTTTGACACTCACTTGTTTTAATTTCCAAACCTGATTTAGTTACTTCTACTATTCTCTTTCCTTCTTCAACCTCTGTTTTCAAGGAGATGATCAACATGTTAGAATCTTCAAGTTTCCCAGCTAGTATCCGCCTTTCCTTCAATACTTGATCTTTTAGCAAAGATATTTCTTCAATCTCAGTTTTCAATGAACTGATTTCAGATTCTAATCTTTTACAATTGTCTTCCTTATTCATCTTGTATGCTTCTTTTATCTTTGTCTTTAGGCTAATAATAAGTTTATTAGACTCTTCAAGATCTAAAAATACCTTGTTCTTGAAGTCTTTTTCATATAGAAGTTGGTCTTCTAATCTCTGGTTCTATTTCTTGAGTTTTTCAATCTCATCTATGGCAGCATGGAATTCTCCCTCAAAATCAATTTCACACTCTTTTATATCTGATTCTTTCATGTCCACCACAAATTCATCAAGTTCTATATTAGACATCTTTTATTCTATAGGATGTGGATTCTCCTTAGGCATTTCTACTTTTGCAGGCTATGATTTTTCCTTCTTATTCCTATTCCTCTTTCCCATGACAACTAGTACTCCACCAAGAATTCCCTAAGTAGACTCTAGACAAGGGTTTAGCTCTGATACCACTTGTTGGAGTACAATACCACTGAGAGGGGGGGGTGAATCGGTGGTATACTAATTCCAAATGACTTTGATATAATATTTCAAAAATTTGAAAAACAACTATCATGAGAACATGCATACTCAGAATCAAGAACTTTGGTAATCATTATTAACTCAAGACATCAACCCAAACCTTTAACAAGACTAACATGAATATCAAGGCAACTTATATTGACATGAGATAGAGCATCATATATGAACATCATGACATTTTTGTTGAATTAAGATAGGCATTATGACAACTAAAACTGACAGATCAGCCATAATGAAGATGAGCAAAGAACACTATTTCAAAACAATAATACGTGATGGATATGTGTTCATGTAGATCAAATAAACTTGGGACAAATTTAAAACTTGATGACAATACATGATAAACAAATGAACATGAGGATCAAGCACATAAGTGATAATAGCAACCCATAACACAAATAATGTCCTGAGTGGAAAAACCTCTTGGGGAATAAAAACCACTCGTAAAATTACCTCACTGGATTTATCTAAAAAATTCCAAGTTTACAATGCCTCACTGGCATGTGCCTCACTGGAAAGAGTGTGCCTCACTGGCTAATACAATTTTCCTCGTACCATCATAGTTTTGATATAAATACAAAGTATCATCTTTGTTTCACTTTCACAACTTCTTCTGATCTCACATCACTTGAGATTCAGAAGCATAAGTCTAAATACAATATACTATTGTGTATATGTCTGGTATACACAATAGTATATAGTATTACTACAAAATGATATACAATTTTGCTCAAATAAACATTTCATGAAATAAAACTGACAACAATGCCCTTTTACATCACTGAGAAAAATGACTCTTAGCAGAGTATGAATCAACAATCAAAATGATGTTTCATTCTCATCAACATTTTTGAATGTCTACAATATCATATATATAATGTTCATTGTCTTTGAATTGAAAACAAACTTTCAACTCCATAACTGTTTTGCAACAACAAAATGGTAATCATACTATAGTTTTGCTCACCATGTCCAAACCAAAGTTTATCATGATGCTTTGTGGTATATAGACCCGAGGGCTTGTGAAAGAAACTTTAACACAACCCACAATATAATCCATAACAGAATGTTGTTAACCTAGACTATGGTTACTATATTTTTAAACTGCGTATAGTAGTTTCTATTTAGAGTGACAATTGTCATTATAGAGAGTTTGAATGCGTATGAAAACAATTGTTGAAAGCCCTTGAAATCAATTACAAAACTGCCATGAACAATGTTAACCATATCGACATATGAGTCAAATATGTTTCTTCAAACTATTAAAATTTTACCAAACTCTAACCCATAATACCAATGCTCGAAAAACTTTAATTTGCTTTAACAACATTTAGATCAGATAAATCACAAATATTTGAATTGACAAAGAAAATTTTAAGTTATTGAATCAAACAAAAATGGATATCACCTGAAAGCATTTGAACATAAGATTACCATCACTAAGATATTCCCTTGAAACCGTTTCTACTACCAGCTAGTAACTGCTTGAAGGTCACATATTTATAGATCCTTAATCATTTCACAGTGTTTCTAATATTATCATTGTTCCTCAAACCCTAAGTCTGTCACCTTATTTACCAATGTCGAACTTTGCAATATATCCAATGTTTCCTTTGTTTCCTACATTATACATCCTTACCTAACTATTTTGTCGTGCCCTAGCTCGAGAGAGCTCTTTCAAATAAAATGAAATAAGCTCATGCACCCATATGTCTATCGAGACCCCAAAATGTGATTAATTTCTTCTTTTATTTCCAAAGCCGTAGGGAATGTCAATATCCAAGGCCTTAAACATTATGTTCATGTTCATTATCATAAACTTTTCATTAGGCACCAAGAAGACTTTCTCTAAGGATCATTCAAGACTATTATTAAACAAACATGCTATGATATTCCTCTCATCTTCTCAATATAAAAATACTTGATTGATATGCAAAAAAATTCTCAAGAACTTATCATGTTGTGTAATGTAATCACATTAGTAGGACAAGTAATATGATGTGCATTTGATCACACAAATTTGTCACATTAGGAAATTTGAATTAGGAACTCTAATTGATATACCACACACAATGCCAAGGAGAGAAATACTGCAAGATCACCTTACTATCTTATTGCCTTTAACATTAATGCCAACATGCCCGAGGGGACAACAGTGCCTTGATCTCATCACTTGTGCTTGGACCATTCAGAGGTGCAACATACTGATTCCTTGTTGCTTTTTTAATTTCAAATCTATGAGCTGCCAAATATCCTTCCATCTTTGTCTTCCATAATGCATAGTTCGTTCCATCAAATCTAGGGAACTCAATTTGTTTCGTCATCTCAGATCTACCTGAAGTGGTTAAGCTCTTCTCCAAGGAACCTTGCTCTAATACCATTTTTTGAATGAACAAGACAACTAAGGGGGGGTGAATCAGTTGTAACAAATTAAAACATCAAAACCCTCAACAATAATCAGATCCACATGCATTCATTAAACCCTTAATTTGTTAAAGTGATTAATCATGAAATGCAAATAACAAAAACTGAAATAACAACACCATACACAAGAGAACACCAAGTTTACATGAAAAACCCAATGAGGGAAAAACCATGGTTAGGATTAGCTTTCAATATAAGTAATTACAAAACTGGTACAAGGGCTCACTGCTAGAATAAGACACACTTTCCAAAAAGGCTCATAGCCACAAAAAGAACACAAGAAGATAGAAGAGAAGTGTTAAATAGAGAACAAATTCTCAATGCAATAGGGAATCCACCACAAATTCTCCAACACTTTCGCAACCTTGTTTGAAATATTGTGGACACCTTTAGGTCACTGCATTCAAAAGTTCAACACTTTGAAGTTTGCAATGCTCAGCTCAAACTCACACTCTACTCTTCAGGAATTTGCATCACTTACATCACACATGAATTTTCTTTCTTATCTTTTCTATCTTAACAACCTTCAACATCATGACTCATACTTATACTATCCTCAACCTTGAAAACTTTCTCCAAGGTTGACAATATATGCTTCACACTTTGCAATTTCAAATTAGGTCGGCACTAAAAATTCCTGCAGTGGATAGGAATGAAAGTGGACCAAAACAACCCTTAACTAGGACTAAAATTAAATCTCACATGCCACGCTACACCTTCATTAATACTTGAACATCTTTGAATGTAGTGTAGACACCAAGTCAACCGTTACTCATGAAAGCACATTAAAAATTAAATGCATGCTACATTAAAAAATAAATGCATTCTTCATTAAATCAATCCAAAAAGTTTGGACAACAAAATTCACTTGGACATGATCCAAGATCATTCTGAAAACTAACGACTTCCTTCGTAACAAATTTCACCTAAAGATTATAATCATACTGTTTATCTAAACAACATTACCAGATACTACAATACTTTGTAACTCAAAAGACCTTCTTTTGATATGTCTAACCACGAATCCTTTTAACACAAACAAGATAATAACAACATTATCTTTCCTTTAGAACCACAAGTCTTGAAAAGTAACTAGAGAGAAATGTGGAGCAAATAAATTTCTCCCAGACACCTTTTTACAACACTGCAAAACTAGTTCACATATTGGTGAACACAACTTCCTCTGACCAATGATCTAGAAGCCCAAATTTTGGATATAGAAACTTTAAACAACTCTAACCAACATATCCAAGACATGAAAGCAAATCTTCAATTTAGAAGAAATGCAAAGCAAAACCAAAACACCTCTGCAACACCTTGTTTCCTTATTTTATCAAATTTCTCAATATCCTTGACATCTTCAAACACATAGTTGGCATCAATGACAACACCAACTTGTTGATATCAAAGACAACACCTTCATACTTGTAACACTAAGAACTTTCCACACTTTTTTCTTAGAAGTCTTCATGAAGATCCATAGCTAGGCAACGAGACATTTAATTACAAACATCTACATAATAGCTACCTCTTCATTATTTGTAAGATGAATTTATCTAATGTCGATTGGACCTATAGGGATTGAAATCCTAGATCTTTCTCAGTATTGCAACCACGTGAAAAATAGAGAAATGATCGACTATTTGAATAATAAATGAACTAACATTTATAACATTCATTTTGGTAGTCGAATCCATATAAAAATTTGACTCAAGATTGGATGCCATTAATGTTGTGTATGGAGAAAGTTGAGATCTTGTGAAATCCACTAAAAATAATGACCTTGAGATAACACATGATTACCTGCATTTGAATTTTAACCACTACATTCACAACATCATGGTACTCTCTATCCTCCACTATTAATTTAAAATTTTGGATTCATGCCCTTGGGATAAGCATGTGTTTCTAGGTAGGAAAATCTAACTAGTAGTTACAAGGGTAAAATTGGGGATTAATGGTAATTATGGGTAGATTTGTGAGTGGTTAGAGCAATCAAGAGGCATCTAGGAAATAATTCAAAGATTTGATGAGGAAAATGACATGAGAATAGGATGTGAGATTTCAGGTTTGGACTGGATGTGGGGAATAGATAAAGGAATGGACATTATAAATTCCAAAGCACTTACACAAAAGGGGGAAATAATGAATGGAAATTTTGGAGGAAGTGCATGAATGGATATCAAGATGGGATGTCCAAATGGTGGGAAAGATATCTAGATTTCAAGATGAAGTTTGCATAAGAAAGAATAATCAACAAAAAGGCCTTAGAGTGCTTTGTGAAAAAGGGTATGGAAGTGGATACAAAACATGATATTTGGAAGGAGTCCAAATATCTAAATACATTGGGAGATCCCACAAATGGAAGAAAATGGAAGACTTGAGAGAATGTAAGGAAGGCCCAAAGGTAAGAGGGAATGGGAGATGTCTAAAGATCAAGAGTTTGGAAGAGATGAACTAGGGAACTTGTAGGGAAATCTTGTAGAACTTGATGTTGCATGCGGATGAGGTGAAAGGAGGAGATATGTTCATATTTAGTTTGAAAGGAAACAATAATGGAGGAATGAAGAAGAGAAAAAAGATTTTTGGGGAAGATGAATGAAAGTGGACAAGGGGATGTGAGACAAGACAAACATCCAAATCTCAATCAAAAACTTGTAAATAATGGAAAAATGAGAGAAAATAGAAGAAAATACAAGGGAAATGGACCTTGTGAGACTTTTATGTGGACCATAAAATATAATCAAGACATTGGTTGAATAGGAGATATCTAGCTCTAGAACAATTCACAAAATTATGAAATGAATGAAAAATGACTAGAGCACACCTAGACTTGGATTTCTCTAGGATTTTGGAGAATTCTAACTTATGATAGGCACATGGGGGATGAAGGAGAAAGAAACTTAGACAACCTTAAAAAAAGGATACATATTGAAAGAGTCCTCAAATATGTTATCTGCGATGGAAAAAATAAGGCCTAAATGAACAAAGGAGCTAAGACTTAAGAAAAATTTGACATTATCAAATTGAGCCCTAATATCATTGAAACTGGTCATCATAGTCTCAAGTACTTTTTGTACCAATGAATCTCTTCCCTAGAGCAACAAAAGTGGGTCACAATTTTTTTTGAATTATGAATGTGAGATAGCTTTTAAAAAGGACAAGTTATTGTTGTTGGAGGTGTGTTATCACACCCACTCAAAAAACATCCTACTTTAAGTGCTTTATTAATGCCTACCCTTAATTGGCTATATGACTTACATCAAGAGTGCTAGAAATATAGTTAAATACTACAACTCATCCACCATATGTCCACACAAACTTCTTCAAAGCCTAATTATTAATGGGATGGATCATATCTATACTACATGGGTTATTTCATATTGACCTCCCGAATAAATTTGAACCCAAAACTTTTGCTTGAATTCCATGCCACACCATTTGTTGGTCACATTGTGTTTCACAAAACATATGAATGGATTTATAATTTCTTTAGGAAAGTTTGAAAATTGACATCAAACAATTTGTGGAAAAATGTGAAATCTATTAACGTAATAAAGGTGAAATGATTTCCACCTCATGATATCTTCAACCATTGCCTATTACTATACGAGTGTGGATGGACATTTCCATGCACTTCATTGAGGGAGTTATAATGTATGCAAGAAAATCAATCATTTTGGAGGTGGTAGATCACCTCTCGAAATATGCTTATTTGTGTTCCTAAGCCCACCCTTGTACTTCCTCCATCATTGCCCAAACCTTCATGGACTAGATCTTTTGCATCCATAGAATTGTCACTTCCATTGTCAATGATTGTGATTCCATTTTTAATTGTCACTTATGGCAAGAAATTTTCTTATGCCAAAATACCCAACTTAAAATTAGCTCTACATATCATCCTAAAAAAGATGGCCAAACTAAAATTGTCAATAAGTTCTTGAAGACTTGTTTACACTACTTAGCTTTTGATCACCAAGAACATTGGTCTGGATGGTCACTATTGGTTGAATGGTGTTTTAATACCATTTACTACACAACAACCAAGATGCCACCATATGAAGCAATGCACGGTCAATCTCCACCATCTCTCATAAAACTTAGATGTCTATTTTTTAGTAGCCTTCACCTTCAAAGATATATACTCGGTAGTTTGAAGTTATTGACAATGGATTATACCATTCAAACACATGACACTATTCTTTGCACCCTCTAAGACAACTTGTAAATAGCACATAACTACATGAAATAATAGCCTAATCAATATTTTCTCATATTATACTTTCATCATGTTTGATATGGTCTTCCTTTACCTCCAACTCTTACAAAAAATATCTTTGAAGGTGAAGGCTACTAAAAAATAGACATCTAAGTTTTATGAGCCTATAGTAGATTCATTAAATTTCCTACAAGTTGAAGCTTCGTCCCTCCTCCAAGCTTCACTTAGTTTGCATGTTTCTTGTTTGAAGAAGGTTATTAGCAAAAAAATTCATACCTAATATACATTAGTTGAGCTAGATATATAAGATGATCAATCCTCTTGACATCTAAGTGCATCCTCGATTACCATTCACACCAACTCTACAACCACACCATCATAGAGGTCCTCATCCAATGGAATAGTGTGTAATTATAAGATATAACACGAGAAACCCTATTCCAAGTGCAAGAATAATTTTCTAACCTCAAGCTTTGAGGACAAAGCCTTTTAAGGGGGGTGGTGGCATGTTAGGACCTCTAGTCCTAACTTTTTTTCTTAGTTAATTAATTTTGTTTTAAGTTTTATTAGTAAGAGCATCAAACACATATGCTTTGTAAGTTGGCCCTTTTGTTAGGTAGGTTTATCCCACATGCATCAAAAGTAGTATTTCTCTTGTATAAAATTAATTAAATATAAGGTCTGATTGAAGAATGGGTTATCCATAAATTACATTATATCTAGCAATTCTCAAAGGAAGTTGTACTCTCAAAGAGGCGAGTGATATTCTATAATGAAACTCTATTAGTTAAATACTATAATATTCAATCTACTTTCATTTTAACATTTATTTTCTATATTTCATGTTTTTGGCTAATATATTGTAAGAAGGAACATTAAATGGAGACAATAAATTTCAATCTTATTATGAACAATTTTTCTAATTGCAAATGTTTACATAGGTGAGCTTTTTAACTTTGTAATATAAAAGATTTAGAAAATTCTCTTGAATGTTACCTAGTAGTTTAATGGAGTAGGGTTTCTAGATTTTCTATTAGGTGCTAGAGGTAAGTTTAGAGGAAGGTCTCATGCAACTCCTTAACTTATTTTATTTATCAATCATTTCTTGAATGTTTTAGGAATTTTTTGTGGAGTTAGCGTTCTTGTGATTTTAATTTTTTCTTTTTTTGTTTATTTTAAACAATTGATGAATGAATGACAAAAAAATTGAATTTATTTATTTATTTATTTAAATTTAAAAATAAATGAAAAGAGAAGGAAATGAAATATGTACTACCATGTAACATTTTTGATTAGGTAGTGATAATTGTAACTTGCCTATTTTTTCATAGCTTATTTTCCATCCCCAAATTATAGTGACTCCACCATTAAAAAAAATAAAATTCTATGTTTAATTTAAAATTTATATGAGATCATTTATGTTGTAAAGGCAAAAAACATAAAATAGAATAGAATAGAAAAACAGCCACAAAGACCTTGGGAATAAAAAAATGTTCTCTAGGTAGTTATGGGTTTTCGGGGTCTTCATCCAAATTGAGAACTGAAAAAGGATTAAAGAAAAAAACTGCATTTTCCAAATATACCAGCTTTCCGGGGACTGCCTGGAGCATAAAAAACGGAGTGGGAATCTTTTTCAGAGGACTCCATTTTTCCTGCGGTAGGTTGTTGCTGAATATTTTTTGTAACGTTTTTGACAAAATGGGTTCCATGCAATTTAAGCAATGTTACAAACACGAGGCATATCCAATTAGTTAAATAAAGGATAGTATTCGGACTGACTACAAGGTCGTGCTCTCAGCTTTTGTCTATCCTTGCCCTTTCTTTTTATGTGTAGGTCAATTAACTTTCCTTGAAAAAAAAAAAAAACTTTCCTTGCAAGGACAAACAACCATGGCAGATGCAAAAACGAATAATCACCATGGAAAGGAATGCAATTGTTGTTGCACAAATGCTTATGGAGTAGCAGAATCTATGGAAGAAATGGATTTCAATCGAAGTTTATGGGGAGCATGCGTGATTGGTGATTTAGAGCGAATAGAGAGGCTGATTTCCAAGGGAGTTGATGTCAATGCTGAGGATTCATCTGGATATGCGCCCCTGCACTATGCTGCCCGGAATGGCCATAGCCAAGCTTGTTCGGTTCTATTGAAGGTACCCATTTCATGTTTCAATTTAATTTTGCTTTTCAAAGTTGCATGCATTGATTTTTCAACATCATTTTTGTAAGGCAAATTCAGTAAAGAAGTTAAGAAAGATGAATAATTCAGCTTCCCCATTTTGCTTTCAGTTGACCAGTTTTTGTGCTTAGAAGTAAAATTAGTGTAAATTACTAATATATGTTTAGTAAGTCGTTCAATCTACAGTAAAGACTAGTCTCCTTTGCACCGGCTTTTAGTTGCGAATGTTATTCACTCCATTTTGAATTTATTTGATAGGACCCCAGTGTAGAAATTGACATTATTTAGAAGTCTACATTGTCATATGGCTCCAATCTCTAGGAATTAATTTTGGAAAGGTGAAATCAGGATGCACTAAGAGTATCATAGTTAAGTTTACTAGCTCACTCTTCCTAGAGTTTTTTTTCCCATTAGAGGGTTTCTCGAAATGTATATTGTAGTACAATTATGTCTGTGTTTATGATTGTTTATTTTCCACTTTTTAGGTAGTATTCTTGTGCTTTTTATAGGTTGAACTTACATATGCTTGTTTTTGTAAGCTAGTAGAGTACTCCATAATTAAATAATAAATCCATATGTTGATGGACTGTGGTGTGACATGGCCGCCCCAATTTATGGATCGCTATCTCATAAGTGTCCTTTTGTGGTTTAAAGGTAGCTTCCTCTTCATGCAGCTGAAGTAGTCTTTTGATTGTTTGAAGAAGAATCCTTGTGTTTGATAATCCAAGAGGACTTGGACAAGAGTCCATGAAGAGTGTTTCCACTTGGCAGGGAAGTGCCTCTATGTTAGTGTTAGTGTGAATGGGGTATATTTCTTAACTAGTATATTTCCTATCTAGTTCTCCATTTAGGTCCTTTTCACACTTGGCAGGGAAGTGCCTCTATGTTAGTGTTAGCGTGAACGGGTTATATTTCTCAAGTAGTATATTTCCTATCTGGTTCTCCACTTTGGTTTTTTTCACACTTAGTTAAGTTTACTGAGGACTTTTTCACTTTATCCACTTTGGTTGTGTTTGTAGACTTTTGGGTGGTATATTCTATATACACTCACCTATTGCTATCTTTGCTATCATGCTTGTATGCTTTGAATTGCTTTTGAATGGAATACAGTTTATTTTATCATTTCTGATTTTTTGTTAATGTTTTCCTTTCATTCATTTATTCTTGGGTGGCTTCACAACCAAATCTTACATGGTGTTAGAGCACAATTATGAGTTGTGGGTTAGCTTTTAGGAAATTCGGGAGTGCAAATTTGTTATCTTTTGAAACACTAGAATGTCCTTCTCTTGCATCCTTGGATGATCTATAGAATTAGAAAAGTGTGAAAGAAATATCATATTCTAGGAGGGCTTCCTTTTCTAACTTGCCAGTTGTAGGTACATTATCGGAGCTTCTTAGAGTAAATCTAGGTTCATCATTGCCTCTAGAGTAGTTGAGAAAGACATATTTGCCTTCTGTTTTGTCCTAGTTGCACATTGAAGGCCATATTTGTAAGGGTTTGAAGAATAGAGTTTCTCTATTAGATTTAGCATGTTGCACATTTCCTAGACATTTATAAGGTCAAACAGATCTTGCCCTTATGTCTAGAAGGTCCAAGAACCCTTTTTTTCTTCCTTGAGCCATACGGTCCCTTGCATGTCGTACCATACCAAATTTTCAATTCTTTTTGCATTGCATAGTGCTGCTTGTTGCACCACCACCACTAGCTGCGACCATTGCATAGCCACTAGTGGGTGGGCTGATCACCACAACCGCCTCCTCTAGATGCGCCATTAGGTTGCACCACGAGCTCTACACCACCCACCATTGGAGGAGCATTTCAAGAATATTTGCTACAAAACAATTGTTTTTCGAGTAGGTGGATGTGTCGTTTTTTTGGTGGTTTTAATTCGAATTGAGTTGTTTTGATGCACATTGGCAGGTTTTGCATATTCTAGTAGAATCTTGGAATCTTGTAAAGATGATAATCATCATAACGTTAGTAGGTTTTTTGAAATTTTTTGCCCATCTCACCATTGCAACTTTTGAATTTGTACTTCAACTTTAGAGGCGAATATCTTGAGCTTACGACCTTCTTTCTCAACACAATTTTTTTTGAATTGGGGCAGAACTTTACACTCTTCATAGTGGTATAATCATTTTTTTCTCAAGTGATCCCATTTTTCTAGAAAATTAGTTTTCTCATCAAATTTGGCAGATAGTCATAGTTTTTTTTTACTTCAAAGCCTTGTGACTTTCACATATGATCTCATATTTAGGTGATTCTTTTTTTGAAAGTGAATATCATTTTGAGCACTATACATTAATGCCATTTTTAAGTTCTCATTTTGATCATGAACTATACTTTAAATATTTGGTCCATTTTGGACATTGTAAAGCTTTGGAAGCAACTCCAACATTGTACATGTATTGATCTATAAAGTGCCAAATCACATTTGTTGGTGGGGATTCTTCAGTTAAATGAAATTGGGGGTGTGTCTTGGTGTGTTTTTGATTGGGCATATCCTTTCTATATTTGAGTTTCAATTTGTGCTTTTTTTTGCACAAATGGGTAATCCTAAGTTTTCTTTGCTAAATCTATACAACTATGCAACACGGAATCAAAATGCATAGAATGCTTTAATGTCTTTGGGGTATACTCTATGTTAAAAAAAGGTTCTAGAACTTGTCAATGCTAAGGAAAAGTTTTCTTGGATGCTTGAAAATATCAAAGCACTTGAACACTTTTGTAATTTTGTTTCTCATGATCTTTTATTTCATATTGAATGATAAACCCAATGAGGCTTGGGAAAAACTAAAAACATTGTACGATAAAATTGAGGAAGTTAGAGATTATTAGGTTGACATAGAATTGATGAGTCTCGATCCTAAAATCTTTGACAACATCCAAGATTACATCACCAAGTTCAATGACCTTAAAGCACAACTCAAAAATTGTGGTATTGATAAAAGGGACATTCAGTTGGTCTACAATACATTCCACAAACGAGGTCCTAAATATGGATCTTTTGTTTCTGGTTTTCATGATCATAGGTTGATTGTGGGATCAACATATACCATGCCTTCTTTTGAGTTTTTATTTGAGATGTTGATGCATGAACAACAAAAACTTCTTTCCATGGGTTTCTTAAACCCATCTTAGTCTCAAGCTTTGTTGGCTGGTCAACCAAAGGGATAGAAAGGGTTAGGTTGTCTTGACAAGAAACATAAGTGATCCAAGAACAAGCCACACATAGAACAAGCATAGTCCTCGTTTGCCTCCGAAACAAACTCCAATCCTCTTAATCTAAGGGGAATTCATAGAAGGAGGAAAGACCAACTTGTGCCTACTGTAAAAAGATTGGTCATGAGGAACATCGGTGTTATGGGAAGTTGGTCAATGAGCTGAAACATCTTCTCAAAAAGAACAATATTAATCTACCCTCCTTTGTTGCACAATAATCTTGCACTCCTTCATAATCAGGTAAAGGGAAAGCAATAGCAATTGTTGTTTCCATAGATACTTCAAGGCAATGGATTCTTGATTGAAGTGCTTTGCACCATATATGTTCCAACAAGGAACAATTTTCTTGATTTGAGCCTTGTCTTGTGCCTCATATTCTCATTGGTATGATTCTTTGTGGAAGTCATTGGAAAGGGTTTGGTTGATGTTGGCCATTGTACATTTGAGGATCTTTGTGTGCTTTATTTGTTAGTAGACCTTTCAGTCTATCGGATCACACATCTTGGTTTTGGCAAGAGAGTTCAATTCTCTCCAGCTTTTGTTTGCATAAGGAATCTTGGAGATAATGCTCTCATTGCAGTCGGAAAAGTTGACCATCATTCTCAACTCTGCTTTCTCTTATTTTATACTTGATACACCTATTGCCTTGCTTACCCATTCAAATTCTAGGAGTAAACTATGGCATGAACAGTTTGGCCATCTCAACTAGCACTACCTTTAGTAGCTTAGTACATAGGACATGGTCACATGTCTTCCTTAGATTAGTTTTTCAGATAGAGTATGTTCGGGTTGTGCCTTGGGCAAGCATTCCAAGAAAAAATTGACAAAGGGAAGGCTTGGAGGGCTTCACAAGTATTTGAATTGGTTCACAATGACTTAGTGGTACCATTTCCATCATTGTCTTTTAGCAAGGTCTGCTACTTGCTCACGTTCATTGATGATTTTTTTAGATACACATAGGTTTTCTTCCTTTGGTAGAAAGGTGAAGTGTTTGACAAACTTCAAGTGCTCAAGGTTCGTGCGGATTTTTTTATAGAAATTTTGTCAAGATTCTCTACACAAAATTGGCAAAGAATACATGAACCCATAGTTGGAAAACTCGGACTTGACAAAAACTCGCCAAACCCAAAAAATTTGACTTGGCAAAAACTCGAAAAAAACTCAGCAAAAACTTGGCAAAAAACTAAACAACTTAAAAACTTGCTTAAATTTCTTTAGAAACACATTTTTTTGCAAAATTCAATGACAAGATGTATCCAATGAGTCCATAAATGAGTACAAAAGTGTTTTCTATTAAATTTGATTGATTTGAGTGCAAATTGAGTACAAAATTGCATTCTCATGCAGAATCCTGATGGCTAAAAGCCTAATACAATAGATAGTTGAAAAATGAAAATAGTAAAACTAAAAGTAAATACAACATTTTACACCTTCCCTAATCTACTGAAAACTAGGGGAGAGATAGAGGTTCTAGTTCTTGGAGTAGGCTGTGGCTCCTCGGTTGGCATGGAAGGTAGTGGCTTGACCTCCATCTTGGAAGTAGATGGCAATGACTCCTCATCCTCATCAATGTCATCCAACCCTGCATCTCCTGTTGCACCCACAACCTCCAATGCCTGTCTCCCAAAATCAAGAATCTTGTCCTTAGTAAACAATTGAGGCTGCTCATCCCACCCTGTCCAATCACTATAAGGATCTATCTTATCCAAATCAATGGGATCTTGTGATTTGTCCTCTACCCCTCTTGTGTGCAACCAAAGGTTGTATTACACAAAGACAAGGTCATTGAGGCGTTTTTGAGCTAATTTGTTCCTCTTCTTCGTGTGCATGGCCTCAAACAAGCTCCAATTGCGCTCATAGTTGGATGGATTACAAGGTTGGCATAATATGCGGAGGGCAAGTCTTTGGAGATTTGAGGTATTTCCACCCCATTTTTTCCACCAAGGCTCTACAAAATAAAATATTGAAGAGTTAGAAAGCAAAGTCAAAACATATTTTATCAAATTATAAGATGCATGTGAAATAAAGACTCCAAATTTTATGCCTGGTGTTTGAGTGGTTCTTCCTCGAATAGCTAGGTTTGAAGAAAAGAGCCTACCCCTTCCTTCCCTGTAACTTTCCAATTCTTGGACAATAAGGTCTCTCACCTCAACTTGGGGTGTCATCCTCTGAATGCATGTCGTGAGCCCCACCATAACCTCTCCATTAGGATCTGAGAAGGCGCTTGAGTAGAAAAAACGAGGGCTGAGGAAGTACCTTACTGCATGGATGGGTTGGTGGAGTTGATTGTTCCACCTCCTATCAATAATCTCCCATATGGGATCAAATTTGAGGCTGTCCCCCTTGTAATAATTTCTAATAGCCTCTTTGGCCCTATCCATGGACTCATAAATCTTCCCCATTGGGTTTTGATCCCCATCTATCAAACGGAGAACTCTACCAAGGGCTTCGACATCTACAATTTACAAATACAAAAAGATTGAAGTTACAAATTTATAATGAAACTTAAATTAAAAAAAAAAAAATATTCAACTTGAATTTAAATTCAAAGTTTTGAAGTTACCTTCACGATCTTTGTAGCTCTTTGTGCAAAAAGGTGGTCAAAGACTATGCTTGCAACCCTCTCTCCTCTAGGGTTCTTTGCATAAGATGAGTCTAGCCATGCTTGACTCACAAACATTTGTTTTAAAGCAGTCAATCAACCAATAATGCTTTGCAATGTTAGGAAAACTGTTGCAAACCTTGTAACACCCGATCTTACCAACTCTGTCCCTTGGGTGTGATCTCTCATCAAATTAAGAACCTAAGGGTGATTGTAGATAAATTTTGTGATGCTCCTTGCACCATCTACAACCGGTGTCACCAAATCAAGTTTGCCTATGTCCTCCAAAAGAAGGTCAAGGCAATGTGTTGCACAAGGTGACCAAAAAAGTGTCCTATGTCTACATTGAAGCAATCTCCCAGCCGCCACATATTCTGTTGCATTATCAGTGATGATATGCACCACATTTTCTATGCCCACCTCCATGACAACTTCCTCCAACATTAGAGACATTGTTTTTGCATTTTTCACTTTGTTGGAGGCCGATTTCAAAAAAATAACTTCATCTTTTGAAGCAATCAAAAAATTAATTTTGGTGCTGTTTTTCCCATCCATCCACCCATCTGAAAGAATGGTGTAGCAATATTTTTTCCATTCTTTCTTTTGCTCTTCCACTACTTGCATTGCCCTTTTAGTTGCATTTGTGAGCAACCTACAAGTACAAAGTAAAATTAAGTACAAAATTTTAATTTTTAAACAAAAAATATTTTAAATTTAATATAAATTAAAGAACATAAATTTAACCTAAAATTCAACATAAATTACTATGACTTATAATTTAGCATAAAATTTAAATCAACTAACCTCCCACTCAAGTCTTTGTGAGAAGGTGCCTTGTAGCCTTTTCTCACAACTGTCAGTGCAATAACCAAATTATCCCAATAAGGACTACTCACCACATTGAAAGGAATGCAGTTGAAATACCAAAAATCAGCACATGCCATGTCGGCATGTTCATGCACCTTCCTATTCCACCTTGTAGCTTCCAATGATGGTTGTGCTTTAGGTGTGTTTTTGGGCACAAAAAAACTATGTGGCGTGCGTGTAGGTTTAGGTGTTGGCATTCTACTTGAAGTAGAGGAAGTGGAGGGCTTGGAGGCCAATGTGCCTCGGATGCGTGGACCACAAAGAGAGCCCACAATGTCAAGACATGTTTCCTCCTTTGATTCTACTTGTTGATGACCATGACCACCAGCTATGCTTGCTGCTATGGTTGCCCTTGTCCTCTCCTTTTGCAATTTTTTCTCTTTTGCAATTGCAAGTAGGGCATTCATCTCTCTTTTTATCTCTTCCGTGGTCATAGGACAAGGACTGACATCACGATATGCTTGCAAGATGGTATTTGAGGCGATTTATGCCTCTATGATGTAGCCTCTCACATCAAATGCAAATAACTGATCCAAGCATCGGTCCATGCACGACATACTTCCAATCAGGGTCTCTAGCTCTTGCAAGACAAGTGCCTGTAATCGACGATGGCACGAGCACCGATGGGGCAGAGCTTGAGGCTGAAATAGAACTAGATGCTTCTATATTTGCCATTATATTGTGTTTTTAACCTACACATACAAAGTGAAAGCACAACATATCAAATTTTTAAGACAAAAAAAGCCTCAATTATACATAAATCACTAAAAATCAGCCTAAATTTGGTTTAAATCAGTAAAAATTTAATTTGATCTAAACATTCTAAACATTTTTTTCAAATAAAGATGAAAAAAAAAGTTGGTTATGAAAATATAGTGAAAATAGTGAAAAATAAAAAAAATTAACAAAAACTAGCGATGAATCTTTTTTTTTTTGGAATTTAAATGTAAAAATCCTACTTCTTTTTAGCATATGATGATTTTTTTAAAACTTAGATGCAACATTTTGCTGCCAAAATGAAGTAAAATGATTTAAACAAACAAAAAACCTACCCGTGCTTCAAATTTGCCTTTGAAATTCACCAAAAGATCCCTTTTGATCTTGTCCTATTGGGAAGGGTTCTTTTGCAAGGTAGAGCAAAATAGAAGTGATTTTGAATGTTTTGGGGGCCTTTTTTGACGTGTCGGCCTTTTAGACCTATGCCCACAAGTTTTTTGTACGGACTCACTGAGTTTTTGGTGAAAACTCGCCAAAATTTCAGCAAGTTTTCTGGTGAATAAACCTTTTAGATACTCACCAGTCATTTGACTCAACAAGTACTCTGTGACTTGTCGAGTTTTTTGCGAGTTTGCCAAGTATGCATGAACCATTGCTTTGGACAATTTTGTACTCTTGAAGGGATTGATTTTCAACATTTAGATACATATACACCTCAATAGAATGGTGTTGTAGAGAGGAAAAATATATCCTTGAAAGAGATGGCTAGTTGCATTATCCATGCATGTTCCTTTGCACTTGAAGTTTGGACCAAAGCTATCAATTCTGCTGCGTACATGTACAAAAGGGTTCCTCATAAGGCATTGAAGGGCATCACTCCATTTGAAACTTGGAGTGGTAGGAAAAAATTGTTTTGTAGCACTTCAGAGGTTTTGGTTGTCTTGCACGGGCTCACATTCCTTTGGAGAAATGTAGGGCTTTGGAACCTCAAAGTTGGCCTTGCACTTCGTTGGGTAACCTGATTGTGTCAAAGGATATTAGCTCTAAGATCTAGACACTCATGAGCCCTTCATTGAGAGGAATTTTCATTTTCTAACTTGCCCTCTCACACTCTTCCTTTCTCCATAGTGGATTTAGATGACGGTGACACAAGGACTTTCCTCCAACTGCTATTCGTAGGGTTGATCATGAGGCTTCACCTGCCCCTTTGCCAAGTTCACATTCAAAGGTTGAGGACTCTCGTTCTCCACTCCCTTCTATGCCTCAATGGGCTAGATAGACTATCTAGTCCGTAGGCACTCTTGTTGGGGATCTTTTAGATATTGAAAGGACTTAGTCACAACACATGGATATTCCGCATTCCAACATTGCTGCAGCTTTAGATCCACAATTTTTTTGTGAAGCATTAGGTACATTTGAGTGGGATTTAGCCATGGAGGAAGAGTACAACTCATTGATCAAGAACAAAACATGGGAGCTTGTTTCACTTCTCAAGGGAAGAAAATTGGTTTGATGGAAGAGGATCTATTGAACTAAAATTGGTATGGATGGATTAGTTGACAAGTAGAAAGCGCAACTTGTGGCTGAAGGTTTCTCATAGGTTTTTGGTGTTGACTACACTAAGACCTTTACCTTTGTTGCCAAGATGAACTCCATTCGCTTAACTCTTGCCATTGCTTGATGCAACCAATTCACAACATGATACTCACCATTAATGCCAGAAACAAAAAACACAGAAACAAAAGAAGTTGGATTAATTGTCCTTCATAGTCTCCTTCCATTTTGCTTCTACAACTGAAAATAAAACCCCTTATAGCTACAATCCAAAAATTACCTTTTTTGGCATATTTTTACAAGATCCTTAATTTGCCATTTTTAGTAATTTTGCATGCTTATCCGCATGGCCACGAAAGTTACTAATTATTCAAAGCTAACAAGAGTGACACTATTTGTCAACTCATTAATCTAATTACATGCAAGAAAACAAAAATAACTAAAAATTCCAAATTGGGAAAATCCCAAATAAACACTAAAAGTCTAATTTGAGGCCTCATATGAAGGAATTTGGCCCTAGAAAAGTGTCGAGACGTGGTCCAATCGAATTTGACATCATATATAACTCTTAGAGACACTTCTCCACATAAAATTTCAGCTCAAATGAACTCCCAAGTCAAAAGTTATGATCTCCAAAAGTCTCTGCATCATTCTCCTCTGGTTGAAAAGAACACAAATCCTACAAGTTGCTGTCCTCAAATTGCTGCCACTTGTCTTGATCTAGTTTCTTCAATTCCCACTTTGTAACCCATGTGTTATCTGATGGTGCTAATCCTTCCCATTGGACTAGATACCAGTTATATTGACCTTGCCGAGTGTGAATGCTCTTCTTATCTAGAATTTGTGCAATCTTTTCCCTTTGCCTGCTCGGAATTTGCTGTTGCCAATCCACTGCCTCCTCACTTCATTATCATTTTCCTCTCCATGGAAAGAATATAAATCAAAAACATTAAACACAGGGGAAATATCCAAATGAGCTGGTAGATCTACCTCATAAGTGTTGTCATTGATCTTCTTCATAACCTTGCAAGGACCAATTTTCTTGTACCTCAATTTGTTATATGTTCCTATAGAAAATATCTCTCTTCTCAAATATACCATCATTAAATCACCTTCATCGAATATTTGATGTTGCTGACTAGCATCTACTGTAGTTTTGTACCTCTTGTTACTTTCTTACAACTTTTGTTTCACATCTTTCTGCAACTATTGAAGGTGTTCTGCAAATGTTTCCCTATCATCACTGATTCTATCTCTCATTGGTAGTTGCACCAAATCGAAAACACCTTTAGGATTCCTACAATTTGGAATGGTGATTTACCTGTTGATCTATTCACTGAACTATTCTAGGCAAATTCTGCTTGGGGTAATGCCAAGTCCCACTATTTGGGCTTCTCTCCAACAATGCACCTTAACAAGTTTCCCAAACTCCGATTGACTACCTTAGTTTGCCCGTCTTTTTGAGGGTGATAGGCACTGCTGAACTGTAACTTAGTCCCCATCTTCTTCCATAAAGTCCTCCAAAAATGACACAAAAACTTGGTATCCCTATCAGATGTGATAGTCTTTGGAACAACATGCAATCTAACAACTTTTGTAGAAAACAATTCTGCTACCCTCGTTGTATCACTAGTTTTCTTGCAAGCAATGAAATGAACCATCTTAGAGAACCTATCAACAACCACAAAAATGAAATCATTACCTCATCGCTTGTTTGGTAGCCCCAACACAAAATCTATGCTCAAATCTGTCCATGGTTTTGTGGGTACTGGTAATGGCATATAGAACCCTGTATCTGTGAATGTCCTTTAGCCACTCGACAAATCCTACACCTTGTCACATACCTAGTTATGCCCCTTTTCATCTTGGATCAATAATATTTGTCTTCTACCAAGGCTATTGTCTTATCCTCTCCAAAATGTCCAGCCAACCCACTACTATGAAGTTCTTTGATAATATTTTTTCTCATAGAGCCTACTGGAATACATAATTGTTTTCCTTTAAAGAGGTAACCATCCTGCATAAAATGTTCACCCCTAATGCGCTCCATGTTGCTAGCTTTTGGAGCTTTCAATTGTTCCACAATCTCCCATAAGTCATCATCAGATTCATATAAATCTTTGATGGCATCAAAACCAATTACTTCACTTTCCATTGTGATCAAAAGTACAACACGCCTACTCAAAGCATCTGCAACCTAGTTTTGTTTCCTTGACTTGTGCTTTGAATCAAAGGTGTAGCCTTGTAAGAAAGAGACCCATTTGGCATGCTTGCTATTCAATTTTTTTGTGTGTTTAGGTATTTCAATGCAATATGGTTTGTAAACAACACAAACTCCTTGGGAACTAGATAATGCCTTCCATGTCTCAAAGCTTGGACAATTGCATAAAATTCTACAGCTCCTATGCCCACATGTGTGGCATCACATTCCACTTCAAATACCTTATCAAAATTTGGTAGTGCTAATATAGGATCTTCTGTTACCTTCTTCTTGAGGTACTTGAAACTTTCCTCAACTTCCTTAGTCCACACAAATTCCTTTCCTTTGGTGCAATCTGTTATAGGTGCTACAATACTACTAATATTTAGGATGAACTTTCGATAGAAGGTGGCCAACCCATGAAAACTTCTTACCTTTGTTATGCTACTTGGAATAGGCCATTCTAGAAAATTGCCTTGACCTTTTTTTGCATCCATTTTGAGACCATCTGTAGAGATGACAACCCAAAAATACGAAATTGTCTTGCATGAACCCACACTTCTTCATATTTGCATAGATTTTCTCCTTCCTCAGCACACCCAAGATGATCCTCAAGTGTTGTAGGTGCTCTTCTTTACGTTTACTAAAAACCAAAATGTCATCAAAATAAACTACTACAAACTTACCAATGTAAGATCGTAGTACAGTATTCATTAGCCTTATAAAAGTACTAGGTGAATTAGATAATCCAAATGGCATAACCATCCACTCATATAAGCCATCTCCAGTTTTGAAGGTTGTTTTCCACTCATCCCCTTCTTGGATCCGGATTTGTTGATAACCAGTTAGTAGGTCGATCTTGCTAAAATATGTGGCCCTTGCAAGCACATCCATCATGTTATCTAGGTGATGTATAGGAAACCAATACTTGATGGTAATCTTATTGATTGCTCTTCTATTTGTGCACATCCTCCATGTGCCATCCTTCTTTGGAGTTAACAATGCAAGTACAACACATGGACTCATGCTCTCTCTCACCTCACCTTTCCTTATAAGTTATGTCACTTGTTTATTCAGCTCTGCATGTTGTGTTAGACTCATCCTGTAAGCTACTTGATTAGGTAGAGTTGCTCTTAGAATCAGATCAATATGATGTTGAATCTCTCTTTGGCGGTAGACCATTAGGTAACTCTTTTGTCACAAAATCAGCAAACTCTCCCAATACCTTTGCTGCTTTTGGTGGTATTGACATGCCTTCCTCTTCTCCTCTTTGCACTACCAATGCATAACAACACCTTGTTACCTCCATTTCTTTGACAAGTTCTGTTTCGGAAAATATAGTCTCACATTTTCCTCCATCCTTAAGGGGTGACAAAATTACTTTAGATCCATCCTTCCAAAAGGTATATATGTTTTTCTCTTTGTCATACATAACTTTCCTATCATACTGCTATGGCCTTCCCAACAATACAGGGCATGCATCCATTGAATGACATCACACTGTATTTCATCCTTATAGATCTTTCCTATGGAAAACCAAATTAAACATCTTTTATCAACATTGACTTCATTTCCCTTTTTGAACCATGCAATACGATAGGGATGGGGATGTTTTTCACAATGTAAGTTCAATTTATCTACCATTTCTCTAGAAACCATATTCTCACAACTACCTCCATCAACGAGAACTTGACATACCTTTCCTCCTGAAGTGCATCTAGTTTGGAAGATATTGGTTTGAAGCTATGAACCATCAAAACTTTTAGCCTGTGCTTTCTCCTTCTTTGGGATTACCATCACTCTTCTCATCATGAGACTCTCTCCCTCATCTGGTGAAACCTCTAGTTCTGCTCCTTCTTCATTCTCGGCTTGAACCAGGTTCAACCTGGGTGGTCCTCCTTGATTTCTTTCTTGGATGTTATAATTTGAACATTTGAATCCCCTGTGACCCTCTTCTCCACATCTAAAACAAGTGAAATGTCTTCTTTGGGTTTCCCATCCTCTACCACCACCATAACCTCTACCCCTTTGAAATCCCCTTCCTCTTTGTTGATTTTGAGTATCTTGCCAAGTATCTACTTGTTTCTTTGCTCCTTGGGATGACTCTCCCCTACTATAATTCGAACCACCCCGAAATGGAGATGATGTACCCCTTCTTCCTCCTCTATTCCTTTGAAGATATTGTCTACTTTGTTTTTCTTCCGCCTTAAGAGCTAACTAGTATGCCTCTTCCATACTGCTAACCCGATGCGTGCTCAATTCATTTTGAATAGAAAATTTCAGGCCATTTACATGTCTAGCAGCCATTTGTTCATCAGTTTCTTGATGCTCTACAGGAATAGACAACTTGTAAAATTCACCTGTATAATCTTGCACAAAAGATAAATTTTGAAATTTGCGAAAAAAGGGTGTGCATAGTCTATTGGCAATTTTTTTTCTCTCAACTTCTTCATTTTGTTCCAGGTCTTGATCTTATCCTTTCCCTTCCTAGTTTGTTCCTTTTGTAAATGATCCCACCAGATCATTGCATGACCTTGTAACTTGGTGCATGCAAACTTCACCTTTTTTTCCTCTGTCATGGACTTCCATCCAAAGAATTTCTCCATATTGTTCAGCCAATCTACCAACTCCTTTGGTTTAAGACTATCTGCATACTCTGAAACTTCGATCTTGATCCTTTCATTTTTTCCTTCTAAGGCCCTGAGCATCCTCTCTTCAAAAGTCATACACTCTAATTGTTCTTCTTCAAGTTCTGCATACCGATCTGCACCTCCTTGGCCTATCTCTTCATCTGAATCACCTCCTCTTCTCATTCTTTGATTTTCCGTTATGTTTGTAAGTTTTGCTACTTGCCTTTGTAGGTTTTGCGTATCTATATGCATATGGGCAAGACCTCTTCCTCTTCCTCTCCCAACCATCTTCCTACTCTGATACCAAATGATGCGGCCAATTCACAACATGATACACACCATTAATGTTAGAAACAATAAACACAAAAACACAAGAAGTTGGATTATTTGTCCTTCATTATTCTCCTTCCATTCTGCTTCTAAAACTGAAAATAAAACCCCTTATAGCTACAATCCAAAAATTACCTTTTTTGGCAGATTTTTATAGGATCCTTAATTTGCCATTTTTGGTGATTTTGCATGCTTATCTACATGGCTATGAAAGTTATTAATTATTCAAAGTTAACAATAGTGACACTATTTGTCAAGTCATTAATCTAATTATATGCAAGAATTAAAAAAAACTAAAAATTAAAATTGGGAAAATTTCGAAAAAACACAAAAAGTCTAATTTGAGGCCTCATATGAAGGAATTTGGCCCCAAAAAAGTGTTGAGAGGTGGTCCAATCATAGATTTGATTGGCATTGGATTCAACTCTCTAAGACACTCCACAAAAAATTTCAGCTCAAATGGAGTCTTGAGTCAAAAGTTATGACCTTTGGAAGTCCCTGCTTCATTGCTGTAGCTCATGGTTGGGCTATATATACATTAGATGGATGTGGAGTGCATTTCTTCATAGGGACATATAGAGGATATTTACATGGAGCAACCATAAGGATTCATTGAGAATTTTCCTTTGGTTTTTTGGTTGTGGAGGATTTTTCTTTGGTTTGTAGGTCGTGCAAGTCTCTTTATGGCTTCAAGTAGGCCTTGCGCTTTTGGTATGCTGAGATGGATTCCTTTCTTCTCTCCATCGGATTCTCTTGATGCCATTCTGATCCAAATGTCTACATTCTGAGATTGGAAGATTCTCTTTTCTTTTTGGTTGTCTATGTTGATGATTTGATTGTCATTAGGAGTACCTCATCCACCATTAATAGAGTTAAGATTGCTTTGCACATTAGATTTTCCATGATTGACTTGGGTGTACCACCCTACTTTCTTGGGATTGAGATCACTTAGATCTCTTCTGAGATCACTCTTGCCCAACCCAAGTATGCCTTTGATCTCCTTGCTTAGTTCCATATGGTTGATTGTAAGTTTGCATTGACTTCCTTTTTGTTAGGGGTCAAACATGAGGCCAAGTGTTCCACTCCCTTGGTTGATGCTACCTTTTACCGCAAACTTGTTGGCAGCCTCATCTACTTGACTCATACTCGCCTCGACATTTCATTTGTAGTTGGCATGGTTTCATTCTAGATGTAGGAGCCTCATGAGCTTCATTGGAAAGCAACCATATGCATTCTTCACTACATACAAGACACTCACAAATATGGGATTCACTAAGCACTATGTACAAGTTTAGATTTGATTGGATACACAAACTTTGATTGGGTTGGTGATCTTGATGATTGTAAGTTCACATCTAGTTCTAGTCCCATTTGTTTGTAGAGCAAGAAGCAACATGCCATTATTGTCTCATCGACTGAGGCTAAGTGCCAAGGGTTGTTAATATAGCTATTGAGGCTATCTCCTGAGCTTGGCATTCCTTTTTCAAAGCCATCAACCATCTATTGTGACAACCAAAGTGCCATCCCAACAGTTCAAGCACAGTGAGATCCACATGCACTTTCTTTGGGAGTTGATAGAGGAGTAGGTCATTGATTTGCTCTATTGTCCTACAACAAATTAGGTTGCAAATATTTTGATCAAACCCTTCATTGAGCACAAGTATCTTCATCTACGCGGTCTCTTGGGAGTGTGGGACATCATTCCTTCAAGGGGGTCACTTCGCCTTTCTTCTTTCATCCTCTCATGGGGGGAAGTTTTTTTTCCCTCTAGGTTTTCTCCTTTTCTTTTTGGGGGAATTTTATTATACATAGGTTCTTTATTAGGACTTATAGCTAGGACCCATCTTTTGAATCTTTTCTTTTCCCCCTAAGTTGCACTAAACGGGGGGTGTTAATGTGAATGGGGCATATTTCCTAACTAACCTATTTCCTATCTAGTTCTCCACTTAGGTCCTTTTCACACTTAGTTTATTTAGAGACTTTTTCACTTTATGCCACATTAGTTGTGTTTTTGGTCTCTTGGGTGGTATATCCTATCTATACTCACCTATTGCTATCATTGTAAGCACACGAGCTTGTTTGCTTTGCATTTCTATTGAATAGAATACAATTTGTTCCATCATTTTTGATTTTCTGTTAATGCTTTTTTTTCACTCATTTGCATTCTTGGGTGGCTTCACAGCCAAATCTTACAGCCAGTCTTATCCTTTTCTGATTGTAATTTGTCTTTTCAACCTTACAGTTTTTCCTAATTTGTGTACCCAGTGATGAATCACAGAAAATGCCCAATCTTGGAAGTGGGGGCTTAAGAAAATAAAATATGTATAATCGGATAGCTGTAACAATAGAGAAATAGTTGATGCTATTATGTGGACATAGAAGTCTGTTTCAACTTGTTTTGAGGATGTGCCTCTTATCATATCCTTTCTATCAACCAATGTCTTCTATGCGTACAACTGATTTGATGGAATTTGTAAGTGAAAAAGATAGAAAAAACATGTTTATTTTATGTATGATATTAGAGAACTCAAAATTTTACAGCAAAGAATGTTGAAAAATAATTACCCTATATATATTAAAGGGTTGAACATTATAACACTTGGTCTTGGCTTTTATGATTGGGACAAACTTAAGAGGCACTGCTATAGGTTTATACTCTACTTTGTGTGTTTGTTATCGCTTTAGGCAAATCATAAAATAAGTTTATCTTCTCAAAAAAGTGTTGATTAATAATTACTGTCTCTTCTGTATTAGTTTCTTCATTTTGATAGCTTAGGCTGACTATAATGGGGAGTATTCATCACTGCTACAAATGTTTTTGACCTTCATCATGTTGCATAACTGTCAAGTATCATATTCTCCACCAATAAGAATGTTACACAATCTAGTTCTTCTGTGTTTGACATGGAATGCTGCAAGTGAAAATAATAGCAAAAAACAGGTTTATTTTTATGCATGACATTAGAGAACTTGAAATTTTACAGCAAAGAATGTTGAATAATAAATGCCCTATGTAGAGTAAAGGGTTGAATATTGAACTATGTGATTTTTTTTGCATGACTATATATAATGTATTGACTGATCTGGTGGAATTTGTAAGTAAAAACGGTAGAAAAAACCATGTTTATTTTGTGTGTGAAATTAAAGAACTTGAAATTTTACAGCAAAAAATGCTAAAAACAAGTGCCCTATATGGATTTTAAAGGGTTGAAGATTAAAATGCTAGATATTTGCTTTTATGATTGGGACAAACTTAAGAGGCCCTGTTATAGGTGTATACTCTAGTTTGCATGTTTCTTATCCCTTAGAAAAAATTGTATAACACTTTTATCTTCTTAGAGAAGCGTTATTAATATTACTTTCTCTTCAGTATTAGTTTCATCATTTTGATAGCTTAGGGTGACTATAGTGGGGAGGCATTTCATTGCTGCTACAAATGCTTTTTACCTTTGTCACGTTGCATAACTGACAAGAATCATATTCTCTACAAATAAGACTGTTACACAATCCAATTCTTCTGTTTTTGACATTGAATGCTGCAATACATTTTCCATCATGGTTGATGAATCTCATTGTGTGTTAGTCATTTTGAACTGGGCTTTATATGCTAGTTTATATTACCATTATCTGTTGGCTTTTATTTGTGAACTTCATTGAGAGGTCTTGTGTGAAATTCATCATAAGGTTGTTTTATAAAGAAAATCTAATATGCCAAGCAAATAAAAAGGTTGACATATTTGTGAACCTGAGAGTTTAAAGAGAATGAATTTCTGGTTTTCTACTTTATGACAGAATGGAGCATTGGTGAATAAGAAAACAAGATCAGGCCAGGCAACTAGTCTGCACCGTGCAGCATATGCAGGTCATGAAGAAGTTGTAAAAGTTCTCCTTGCTGCCGCTGCAGATCCATGTGCTCAAGATTCTTATGGCTGTACTTCATTGCATAAAGCAGGTTTGTATAGTTTTGCTGCTTGTCTGCATTTAATTAACATTTGCTTCTTTTGTTGGAGTTTTTGCTATATGGATTACTATTTAGTGTTTATTTATGTTATTGATTAATTGATAATTTTGTTCCAATAGCCTTGATTTGTTCTGTCATATAATATCCCCTTTTTCAAAATTAAGCCAAGTTGAAACCCAAAACCCCCATCATACATTTCCCATGGGTCTTGGGAATTTTGCACTAAGGAAATAGGATTAAAATTATAATAAGGAGGGCCTCAAGTAAAGTCAAAACAAAAAATAAGGTCTCTTATAATTAAAGTTTATTCCTTTCAAATATCAATCAATGGTAATGAAAGAATATGAAAAGTCTTCACTTTTGGAGGGAAATTCTATTTAATAGAGGCCAAGCAAGGAGAAGGGGAAAATATTGATAAATCATCCTATTTTATGATTTCTACTCCTTGTTGGAGCATTGGACTTTAGTTCAATTAACTTGAGGATGAAAACCCTCTAGATTTTGAATTGGAGGATGAAAACTAACAATTCCTTGGAGTGATTTCACACGGAGATTAATATTGTGTAGATTTGATTAATCTAGTAGAAGCTGGCTTATCTTTAGAAATATGAATCGCAGCTTTGGTACCTAAATCAGATTCTTATTTATCTAAGTTACCGGTTTGGGTTCGGGGACGGGTTTGGGTACGAGAACCCGGTATGTGGGTACGTGAAAATTTTTTTTAGGGGTTTGGGTACGTATGGGTACGTGTATATATATATATATATATATATATATATATGTATTATATATACAAAAAAATAAGAGAAATATACAGAATTGTAAAACTAAATCATTTCATAGTATGATACTTGATCATTGATCAATGCCAAATGCCAAAGATAAATATTAAATGTCAATTGATAGTTGAAAAATATTCAAATACGCCATATCAATGATATCAATTATGGAAATCATCACAATTACAGTATTACTGAATTACAAAATGTAGTTCATGAAAGTTGAAACATGATTCAATTTCAATGTTCATCAATCATCAAAAGGATTATCAAAAAAGTCATCTTGATTTGGATTTTCAGTGGCTTCAACTTCAAGATCATCATCATTTGAACCCAAAGCGGTTCCGCTTCCACTTCCAGCACCATGCATGTCATGATCATCATTATCATCCACATCATCCATAGTGGCTCTAGCAAGATCCTGAATGGTTGCATCCAAGTCAGCAGACTCGGGTGCTACATCCCAAAGCTTTGCTGCCCCCTCCTTGTATTGAGGTTCCTTACGTGACAGAAGACGCAAATTGGAATGAATATACACCAAGTCTTCAGCTCTTTTTGCAGCCAACCGGTTACGCTTCACTGAGTGGATAAAGGAGTATGTACTCCAATTCCGTTCAGCAGCAGAAGAGCTTGCAACCTAGAGAGAAAACCAACAAAATTAAAAATAAAAAATGCAAGATAAATTCAAGAATGTTAAGTGTTAAATTCTACAATACAAGTGGCAAAAAAAAAAAACTTACTTGTGAGAGGATCTTGATTGCAAGAGGTTGGAGGTACATATAAACTTGACCATGGAGGTACCACCATGTAATAGCATCCATTTTGTATTGGTCTTTGGCAACAGAAGGGCTAAGATTTTTTCCTATGATAAACATTCCAAATTCTTTCATAACACTTGTCTCCATTTCTGGATCACTGAAGAGTCTCTTAAATGCACTCTTATACCCTCTAGCAACTTCAAGATCTCTATATGGCGGTATTCTCCCTGGGATAGAAAGTACTTCTCTAGTATAGTACCTTGGAGATAGGGCATATGCAAGGAGGTGCAATGGTGTTGTCATCTTGTTCCAACGATGAAGAACGATTGCTTCCACCCTTTTGTAAAGGGTGTCTTCAGGATCATTCTCTCTCTTTTGTATTTCAATTTTTATTTTCTCCAACATTGTGTCTATGCTATCATAGACATCCCCCAAGCATGGCTCATCTGTATCAGCAAACCGAAGCATAGACATGATAGGTTCGGTCATCTCCAATACATAATTCACACGATCCCACCAATTGTCATCCAAGATCAATGCCTTGACCTTTTGGGCCCTCTCTGAATTTGATTGCTTCCATATACCCCATTGGTTGCTAATAACCATTTGACTCAATGCCCCTTTCACCTTCACAAGTCGTCTCAGAACAATTGTGTGAGATGCAAATCGGGTCTCAGCAACCTAAGAACATGTAAATAATTAAATAAGTTAAAAAAAAAAATTATTCAATTATGTAAAACATGACATAAATGAAACTAAATAAATAATAAATTAAATTTACCTTCAACAATTCCAATCTTGAAAAAATTTTGAAAATTGCTTGTGACATATGGTGGTTTGTCACAAACATCTGGATCTCCTCGGCCTCCTGGTATATTTCTTTCACCCACTCTATTTGGTTTCCAATTGCTTGCATCACCAAATTGAGGGAGTGTACGGTGCAAGGTGTCCAAAAGATGTGCTCATATCTAGCCTCTACCAAAGCACCTGCAGCCCTGCAAACTTTTGCATTGTCCGTAATTACTTGGACAACATTTTCATCACCCACCATCTCTATGGAGTCAATGAGAATCCTGGAAATGAACTCTGCATCTTTCACTTCCCCTTCACAGTCAACTGCCTTCAAAAACATTGCCCCCTTGGGGGACACTGCAATAACATTGATCAATGGACGGTTTTTGCAATCTTTCCATCCATTGGAAACAATAGATACACCTGTTTCAATCCAAGAATCTCTAATTGGTTTTAGTTGGGCCTCTAAAGATTTTTTCTCTCTTTGCAATAAGGTGGTACGCACCTTTTCAAACCCAGGACTTGTGAAACCAGGAGGTGCACTATTTATTGCTGACACCATGTCCCGCCAATATGGTGATCTCACCAAGTTGAATGGAAGACCATTGGCATAGAGGCAACGTGCAATTTTTTCTTTAGCAATATCTCTTGCCTCCATTTTAAATGCCCTCTCCAATGGACCTCTCTTGCGGGTGGTGATTTGTTGTTCATCTTCATCTTCCTCTTCCGTAGAGGGCATAGGCAAGAAGGGATGTCTGGAGGCCCTAACTGCTTGAGAGGGTAATGTTGGTGTTTTTTTCTTTCCGGAAGAATAACTACTTTCTTTTCCTTTTGCAATTGATTTGTCAGCATTTTCTTGTTCTTTTATAAATTCTGCTATTTGTACAGAAGACAACCCCTTCTTATTTGGGCCCACACACATATTAATCCCTTTGCCACTAGGGCCCATAAAATGAAGTTTCACTCGGTAATAGGAGCTATTATATTGTACATTGCATAAATTACACTTCCAAACAAAACCCCCACCTCCAGGAATTTGTGAAATTCTTGTGGTATGTGCCCATAAAGGAGATCCTTTCTCAATTTTGAACTTTTGACTTCCCTCCCCACCCACTGAACTTTGACTACTGGCCATTGTTGCAATCTATAAAAAATATGAAAAATAAATAAATAAATTTGAAAAAATTCTTCACAAACTTGAAAAAATTCATCAAAAACTAAGAAACTTGAAAAAATAGTTCAAAAGATCAAAGAATAGGGTTTAAATGCATACCTTAAACACTTAAATCTCCTTTGTAGAAGCTATTTGGCACTCCACAATCGATCTCCTTCGAATACAATCACCTCCTTTCAAAATGCCAAGATGTAGAGAAAATATGGTGAGAGCAAAATGAGAAGTAGAAATGAAATGTTTTAGTGTTGAAAAGCCTCATATTGGGCCGGATTAGGGTTAGGAAACAAAATAAAATTAAAAAAAATGCTTTTTATCTATGTTTGGGCGAACTTTATTAAAGCTGGGCCGTGGGTTCTTGGAGGTACGCCCGGGTTCGGGCCTGGTACCTTCGGGTCCACGCACCAAACAGCCGGGTGCGCCCTGGGTACGCACAGGGTGCGTGCCCAGGCCTGTGGGTTCCTAGCGCGAACCCGGGAGAACCCACAAGCCTGGGCACGCACCCTGTGCGTACCCAGGACGTACCCACAGGCGAACCCGTACCGGGTTCGCACCCGAACCGGGTTCGAGGCCTCCGAGTACGAATCCGGTAACTTAGTTATTTATCCTTGCTGTTTTTTTAATTTCTATCGTACAATATAGAAGAAGGGTATTTGGTCAAAGAGGAGTTGCAACCAATTTAATATACATTTTGTTACCTTTTTACCCCAGTTGCTTCATATCCTATGACTGCTGTATCTATTCCAATCTGCTGAACTCTTGAAAGCATTAAATTAATTGACACTGCTGCTGTTTAGGGGACAAACTCTGACAAATACCAAAGTAGCATTTTGTTATTGGCATATTTTATGATATTTCCCCTACAATTGATATTTTAATAGTAGTTATTTGAGTCACAAGGTTCGAATTCGAATTTGGCAACAATAAAATTTGGATGAAATTCGATAAGGTTAAAAAATTCGACATTAAATTCACCATATATATATATTTTAATATAAGTAATAACTAATATATCCACAAAATTATCAAAATAGTTTAACATTGTTAAATAGATTTGAAATCATCATGAAAAGATTTCACATTTATAAAATATAAACCATAAGTAACATGTGATATCACGATTGTGAAAATGTTTTTTGTCATAGAGGTACAACAACAGTCAAGAGTAAAACAAGTCATCAAGAGCACTTGGCTGAGATGATGTAGCATCATCATCAGTATCACTACCCAAATCATCATCAAAAAAGTCAGGCTCATCTGCAACTGACTCTGCTAGTTTTTCTAAAATTTGTTGTTGTGAAGAAGATGTGGAGTCATTTGCTGATTTGTTCATGAACAATTTTAGATCGCTGCGAATGTAGACAATATCTCCCAACTTTCTAGACAACAATTTATTCCTCTTTTTGGAATGGATGTGGTCAAAGCAACTCCAATTCCTCTCACAAGCTAATGAACTTGCTCCCTGACTCAATATTCGAATAGCAAAGTGTTGTAGCTCAGGAGCTTGTGCTCCATAGTTCATCCACCATCTATGCCTAGGTACCTCAATTCGTGCCATGGCATATTTGGCTATTGACATTCCAAACATCCTTTCTCCTCTCTTGTATTTCTAACATTGATCTTTGATTAGTGCTGCAATTGCTTGATTTGATTCAAACTTGTCAATGGCTTCTAAAAGCCCTACCATAATTTCAGAATCACCACATCTATCGATATGAAATAACTTAGGCTCCAAAAAGCAAGCTGCTGCATGTAAAGGTGTGTGCATCATTTTCCATCTGCAATCAATTGTCTCCCATATCTCCATATATTCTGCTTCTACATTATTTAGTACTTTTTGAGTAGCTTCCTTACAACGGTCCATGTTTTCATAAAACATGCCAAGGCAAGGAGTGTCACCATCAACCATACGAAGCACGCCAACAATTGGTTCACATACATTCAAAACCTTTGCTCCACTTTCCCAAAAATTGTTGTTTAAAATTATTTGCTCTATGTTCTTCCTCTTAGGACCTTTAGAAAGTGCTGAATATTCCCACTCATTGGAACAAATAACAGATCTCAAAGCTGCTTTCTGTTCAACCACTCTTTTCAAAGTGATATAAAATGAAGCAAACCTTGTGTCACAAGGTCTAAACAACTCCCTAGATGCATGCTGCTTATAAAGACTCAATGTGAGAATGATTTCTTATGAAATTTGCAGTTGCTCTCCCTCTATGAATTGCTTCATGTATTCATGGGAATTTAGCCAAGTCATGAAGCAATAAATCTAGACAATGGGCTGCACATGGACTCCAATATATTTGTGGGTACTTCTCTACAACTAGCTTCCCAACTCGCACACAGTTTGCTGCACTATTAGCTACCACTTGAACCACATTTTCCACCCCTATTTCAAGAATGGCTTCCTCTAATATTTGAAAAATATACTCAAAAGTTTTCTTTTGGTTCATGGTGTCAATCACTTTCAAGAACACAACACCATCAAGACAAGCCACCAAAACATTAATCAATGGCCTTTGACATATATCTGATCATCCATCACTCAATATAGTGCAACCTGTTGCCTTCTAGGAGGCTTTGACCTCAACTAATTTCTCAATCACTATATTTTGACCTCTGCAAAAGAGTTGTCCCAAAAGTCTCTAAAGATGGGGGTATTTACCCTTTGCCAAACTCTGAAACTTTCTGAATTGCATTACTAAAATGTGGATTTTTCGCTACATTGAATGGAATAGGACTCGAGTAAAACAAATCAGCTAATGCATCATCCACTTGTTGTTTCTCTGTTGGTTTCCAAAAGCTGTTCAGTGCTCCACTCTCTTTTGATACACCTGTGGCCTTGGGTAAGCTAGAAGAGGAAGACATAATAGATGTTGTGAATCTAGACATATCCTCTTCAATTCTCTTTTTTTTTTATGCGTTCTTCATCTTTCCTACAATTGAAGAGGATTGTTCTTTCTTTAAAGCAACTCTCATTTATGGGGTAAGACTTGGACATGCTGTAACACCTCCTCCTGGAACCCCTATGATATCAAGTAAATGGTCCATTGCCCTTTTCAAACCTCGAGTAAAAGGTTTTTGACACTTGGTAAATTTGAGATTAGTACCATTGCCGCATTGCGAGTCACATATTTTCCATGCCTCGGTAGTCGATTTATTGGGAGCCATAAATAAATTTACAATCTATATGTTTCAAAAGAAAAGTAATACTTAACATTTAAAACATTCACTAAATTTTATTTCAAAAAACATTAAAACATAATATATAAATTTCTTATTTTTAACTCTAAAAAACAAAATAAAAAATACTAAATTCTCTTTTAATAAACATAATTTTTTTTTTAACTTTAAATACAGAATTAAAACACGAAATTTTATGGAGGACAAATTCACATATTTAGTTTAGTTCAACAGGGGAAACCCTTTGGTGCTATCACTTGAAAAAAATGGAGCCGTTGGAAGCTACTGTGGGCACAAGGGTTCCGCTGGACGTGGGTGCAGAATAGTCGAGCGTGGACGCAGAGACTGCAAACCCTACTGAAAGCAAGGTTGCAGATTTCTGTGTTGTTGATAGATCTTTGCAGGAAGAGCACCGAGGGGATTTGGGTCGGGATGAGACGATTCACGGACCTGGCCATAAGGTGAGCGATGGTGGACACTGCCCTGGTACAGGGGAAAATAACCGCTCAAGGGCTTATTCGAGAGGGGCAAACAAACCAGGAAAGGCCACTCAAATCTCGGTTACCTTGCAGGAGGAATTGGATGAGGAGGTAACCCACAACATCAGGGTCTTCTCTGAACTTGGTTTAACTGGACGTTTCAGAGGATTTTGGCTGCCTCTGTGTGCCCTGCACAGGTGGATCACTGAACATTGGGAACCAATTGTTGGAGGTAACGTACAAATCTACCCAACTGCCAGAGGTTTTTTTACTGTTGTTTTTGAATCTGTAAAGGACAAAAATAAAGTTCCATGTGATTACTTTTGGAACTGGGAAGTGTTGGTGTGTGTTTTGAGTACACCACCAAACACAAAATAAAATGCTCAAGGACACTTTATCCTCTCTTGAAAAGTTAAGGCAAATACCTAGAAGATAATACAATAACTCCAATGTTTCTTTTGGTCAGGTCATGACATGTGGATAAGGCCAGTGGGCATTGTGATTTGCTGGTAATCACAAGGGGACTTACGTGAAATTCGTTTTGCAAGTTGAGGACTTAGACAATTTTATCATTGAAGGCTCTTTTGGTGGGTATTTTAGATTTTCCAAAAAAAGGCAAAAAGGATAAGGGTTTAGAGATCTAAACTATGCCTAAGAACTCAAGAGACGGCAGTGACTAGATAAAATAGGGTAACCACACTTCGTTTCGTCTCCTTCGGACAACTACGCAAAGTGGGTGCAATCTTCAATGGAAGTGATAATAATTTTCATGTTTGAATTGATAATTAAAACAAACAGAAGTTAAGCATCCACAAATTAATGGCTTAGGCTAACTTTACACATCGAATGCAAATCATCCATTCGACAAAAGTATGAGCTAAATTTTATCCCCCACTGCTATCAAATCTATCATTCACTAACAAACATATAAATGAAATACTAACTTAATTTTACTCTAAGTGTTGAAGGAGAAATATGAAAACCTTGCACACTACTTGAAAATAAAAGTGGTTCTTAGCAAATCATGCACAAGAGCTTTTATAAACGGAAATAGTTTTGTCACAACAATCTTATACAATTCACTTCACAAATTACAAATGAGTGTATGCAAGTTTATATAGAGTTTACAAAATTGAATAAATGGCTCAGATTAAAAATGAGCCAACGGCCAAGATTGAACAATTAAAACCCTAATTAGGGTATCCCAAAATATCTTCAGTAAACAGAGAGTTAACAACAGTAAGTTGGCGCCCAGAGCTATTTTCAAGGAACCACATCCCGATCCTCCCGAGTTGCCGTGTGCTCAGCGAACCTAGACACGATCAAGGCAACTTCATCCATGGTGACTTGTGGAAGCATTCCGATCCTGAATTCCAGCCCATCCATGCTCTCGGTGCATTTGACAAAGGTATCGTCCCACTCTAGCTCAGTCTTCTCAAAGGATTCTCGGATGCTCAGGAAGTTCGCCAATTTGGCCCAGTTCTGCTTCAAGATGGGTCCAGTGATAGCAAAGACGTTTTCTTGGACCTTTCCCTTCAAAACCTCCAACTGCAAGTCTCTCTCCCGTAAAGCTTCCTTGTCCAGGATATCGGAAATCATGTTGAGAATCTTTGTCCGAACTTCTTTAACCTGATCCTCCAGCTTGAGAGCGTCAATCTTTACCCTTTCCAAGACTTCACCCCGTGCCGTTAGTGCCCAATACCAAGTATGGAAGTCATAGGCTGCACTTGCTGCAATGATGCTTCCGTCTATTAGTTCTTGCTTCGGAATCCCTTTCAGAATCTTAAGGCAAGGAATGATCCTATGCTGCACATCTGGAAGACTCCCATACTTCCACCAAAGCGACTAGTCTAGAAAGCGGTGAAGTGGCCTGACCGTAAACTAAGGTCAACCTCTCCATGAATGTTTCAGCTTCCATGCCCTTGACTGCTATCCATTCTTTGGCCTCTTGAACTGTGACCCTGTTTTCTTCCATCTCCTTGGCTGCCTCTTGTGAAGAATTTTGGAGAAGAGGAGCTGCCGTGTTATCCTGATCAAGTGGCTTGATCAAATGCTGGATATATTCTTTCAAGCACTCAATTTCTAATTGGCACTCTTTCCTCTTGGTCACCTCTTTCGCCAACCTTGACTTGATAGTGGACACAGAATTGTCCAAATCTTCAATTTCCTGGCCCTTTGTGGTTGGACCCAAGTCAATGGTGGTGATGGTGTAATCCTGAGGGGCTATGTCCGCCTGTGGTTTGTCTACTGTAGGCATTGCAAGCTGTATAGTTCGGTTGCCGGCCTCATCTCTCTGTATGCTTGAGAATTTCTTTGCCAGTTTCTTGGTTGCAGTTTGTGTCAGTCTGGCCAAGAAGTCTGTAGTATCATCCTCTTGTGGCTCTTCCACCGACGCTTGTATTTTCAGCCTTTCCCTCAGCCAGTTTGGAATAGTGGGCTGTTCCACGCCATCTTCCTCCGGCATGCCTTCTTCGTCAGGAACGTCCAAAATTCCCCTAAGGGCTGAAATCATTCCTTCCTGGAAATCGTCATCTTGGGTGCCCACATTATCATCATCGGACAACAATATTTCCGTGCTCGTGGGAGATGGTGGTGCATCATCGTCCGGTTGAGGCTCCATATTGTTTTCAGGAATCAGAGAAGAATCCCTAATGTCGGCCAGTGAAGCATCGACAGTAGCCAGCATCTCTTCAATATTTCTAGATGCGGCAGATCGTGAAGGCTTTAGCTTTGCCTGTTTCTGAATTGGCTCCTTATTCACGGCTATCTCCTTCCTTTTCTTGGAAGTGGTGGCCTCTATCATTTCTATACCCTGGGATGCGTTTGCATTAGAAGAATAGGATTCCACCTCACTCAACATATCATAAGTCAGTGTTATCCTTTTTCGCCTTAGCTCCTGAATCTGCTGATCGACCCACCACTGTGTATACTTGATGCCAGGCCTCATCAAAGTATTCAAATCGACATGCTCTAGTTCCGACCATCTGACAGCAGGCAAAGGCAGACTCTCATCAAGGTGCGGCTGTACTTGGTGTCCATCTTCTTCCAACTAATTCGACACTTAGTTTCGTTGCCCTGATCAAGCTGATAGGCAGTCTAGACCACATCCTTCGCCTAACCTCCAACTCATCTGCAGCATCAGCCCAGAAATCTTCCAGTTCAACCCTATGCCTGTATCTCCTTCCATCCACTGTCTTGATGTGATGATGCGGGTCGAAGTGGCTCCTAGACGAATACGTAGCAAAGGGGTAATGCTGTATCTCGAGCTTGGCACTATCGGCGGCCTGGGATGATGGGCATGACTCCAACATGTTCCCTAAAAAGAAGGGAAAGGTGACTACCGCCTTCTGCTTTGCCCTTTGGAAGCCTTGAAATTCTTCCAGCTGCTTTAATACTTCAAGTAAGACCATTTTGTTCGTGGGGAAGATTGGCAATCGGTACGGGTTTCCGGTGAATCCCTGGATTCTGATGTAATTATACCTTGGATATTGGATGAACCAAGATCCATATTTGCCAATCAGGCTTTTGGCCTCAGGAGTCAGCCGTTGATGTGTTCCTCCCTGGAGTATCCTTGTGATGTACATAAGGAAGGCGTCGTGAGCTCTCTTGAAGTGTGCCTTCTCTCTCAATTGCAACTATGGATAACAGTCATATGCCTTCAACTCATTTGATCCACTGCCAATTGTGCCTTTGTAGATAGAGCTTGCATATTTGTACGTCCTAGCCAACATATAGATGACATAGGAACTCATGTAGAACGTTTTAGTCTTTTCCAGGTTGATAAGCTGCTCGTGGAGGTTGTTACTTATCATACGTGACCAGTTGAACATCTTCACGCTTTCCGTGATGTCCTCTATGAAATAGTACATCCATGGCTCGAAAGGTGCCCCCAAAGGACTGTCTGCTATCCTGTTCAACAAGATGATGATGTCCCCATAGTCCTCTTTGAAGTCTGTGCGTAACAGCTTCTTAGGCGTTTTCCTGAAGGAAGGTCTTGGCTTATCCAACCATGACTTGTTGATGTTGGCAGCACAAAGGTCAGGCGCTTCATCATACAACCTTTGTGCGACTTCCTTGGTCTTATAGACTGTCTTGGGGTATGTAGGAATGCCAAAGGCCTCTTGTATGGCCAACTCTCCTAGATGAGCCAACACTCTCCCGTCGGGCGCCACAATCAGCCTTGACTCAGCATCATAATGAAGTGCGCATTCCACCATCAGCTCGGCACACTCAGTTGTGTTCTGACCTTTTTTCACACATCGCCCCATTCAAATGGGGACCCCCAATTTTTGCTCCATTCTGGTCTTTTGGCTTTTGTTTTGCGTCTCTCTCTCTCTCTCTCTCTGATTTTTCTGTTCTTCTGGGGATGTTTCTGTATTTGACCTAATTTGAAATTTTGGCTAAGTCTGAAGTGAATATGTGAAATTAGGGTTTTGTTCTTCAGGCTTATTAAAGTTGAACTGAGTTATAAAATTGAAATCCAGGCTTGGTACGGCAGTCAGAAGGCTTCCAGCAGAGTCCCCCCTAAATTTTCATTGTATTCCGGCAACTTGCTATTTTTAGTAAGTATTCAGTTTGGGGCTATTTTATCGAGATTTTGGAATTCGGTCAGCTTCGACACATTCAGAACACATCAAGCTGCTTGCACGTAAATTTTGAGCCAGATCAGACAACTTGCTATTTTTAGCAGTTCAGGCTTCAGGAGCCATTTTCAGGGGTCAAACATATGATTCTTCATTGCATGTCTGGAGAATCCTTCTAGGTTTTCCAAAACCTTCGCAGTGATGTAACATGCAAACCGAGACGACCACTTTCAGAAGTCAGCCTTTGGAGGCTATTTTTAGGGTTCGCATGCAGTGTTTTTCAACGCATGTCGGGTTTTTCTTTATGGGTTTTTCGAGAGCTTCGCAACGGTGTGACTTGCAAGCGGAGAAGATCGAGTTTTGAGGACTTACTATTTTTAGCCAGTGCATGCATGCAGACCAGTTTTCTGGGTTTTTCTGGGTTTTTTGAGATCCCACGGGCAATATGACATGCGAAACCATCCGGCAGTGGATGAGTCACTTTTCAGGCAGTTTCTATTTTTAGCAGGTACACTCTGGCAGCCGCCCAACACTCCAGTTCAGTAGCAGAACGACATGCAGAAGGAACGAAGTCAAACGGAGACCGTTCGGGATACATGCAAGTCAAATTAGGGTTTCCACTTTTATAAGGGGTAAAATCCAAAAATAGCCGAAACGAAGTACCCCACCCATGTCAGCACACTTCAAGGTACCTGCTGGCAAAATTTGAGCGAAATCGGAGAACTTACTATTTTTAGTAAGTCAGGGCACGGCTATAAATAGCAGGTCTGCACCCGAGGTTGGCATCAGAGTAACACTCAAGCTATCAAGATCAAGCGTTGCAACTTTCAGGCAAAACGGAGCTACTGAAGTCAGAAAGTCAAAACTTACTATAAATAGCAGGTGGCTATAAATAGCAGGTCAGGGCAGAGGACTGGCAAAACAGGTTCACCAGGTGAAGAAGATCATATGATGAAATTTTCAGGCAAAACGGAGCCTTAGAGGTTGAAAGTCAAGGGACTTGCTAAAAATAGCACAACTTGCTAAAAATAGAATGCAAAAGCAATAGCAAGCAGAGACATGAAAATTTTCTAAGTATGGGAAAATGAAAGCAAGAGCTCTAAAAGGCGCCCACCTCAAGAATGAAATCTGGAAATTTTCTAAGTACAAAAATTCAAAGTTGAGCAGAGAAAATGCGCCCACCTTCAAGGTTGATAACTTTAAAATTTTCTAAGTATGAAACAAAAGTGGCCTACCACAAATGCGCCCACCTTCAAGGGAGAGTTCAAAAGTTTCTAAGTGTTAAAACAGAAGCTCCACCCATAAAATGCGCCCTTGGCTTGAGGTGAGGGAGTTTATCCTAAGTTACAAAATAAAAGCTCCCCCTCCTAAATGCGCCCAAGGCAAGACAATGTAGCTTGCTGGTTGAAATTGTTCTAAGGCATGAAAATGAGAGTAGATGCCCTCATATGCGCCCAAGGAAGAGGGTGGCATCAAGAAATATTCTAAGTCCTCAAAAATGGAAGCTCAAGGGTGGAAATGCGCCCTTGAGGTGAGAGCCACTCAAAACATTTCTAAGTGCTGAAAATAAAAGCAAGGGGCCTCAAATGCGCCCAAGAGGGAATGAGAACTTGAGAGAATTTCTAAGTATGGCAAAAATAAAAGTAGCACCCCTAGAATGCGCCCTCAAGGACATAGAAGCCTTAAAAAGTTTCTAAGTGAGATAAGATGAGATCTCATGGGCTGAAATGCGCCCAAGGCAATGTAAGGGACTTAGAAAATTTTCTTAAGTCATGCAAAGTTATGGCACCACTAGGAAAATGCGCCCAAGGTAAGCAAGGGTCTAAGGAATTTTTTCTGAGTTAGAAAATGGAGGCAATGGACCTCAAATGCGCCCAGCTTACAAGGTTACATGGAGGACATGGCAAGAGAATTTCAAGGTGTGGAAAATACCTCCTCCATAGGTGAAGTGCGCCCAGCAAGTAAAATGAAGACTTAGAAAAAGTTTCAAAGGCAAAAATGAAAGCTCCTCTATCAAAATGCGCCCAGCAAGAAAAGAAAGGTTGGAAAAATATTCTAAGTGTTTGAAATATCCTCCTCACTAGCTGAAATGTGCCCAAGGTCATGTGAAGGTGGTGAAAGTTTCTAAGGCAGGAAAAATAGAAGTGGATACAAGAAAATGCGCCCCTCATGGGTAAAGTCAAGGAATTTAAATTCCTCCAAGGTATTTTCAAGGGTGAAAGTGTGAGGTACGCCTAGGGGGGTGATGTTAAATTTTCCAAAGGCAAGGTGAACTGTGCCCGTGAGCGAGAAAGGGAATTTCTTCAAGGAAGCAAGAAAAAATACTAAGGCAGGAAAAATGGAGATTACAGGCGTGGAATTCCTCCAGAGTGAAAAGGGAATAAACCTTAATAATTTTTATTATTTTTCAAAAATAATAAAAATTAAACTTACCCCTTCGTCTGGATACACATGGAAATTATGATTTCTGAGGGGAATTTACTTCTGGGTATTGAACATTTCCCACTGGGAGATGATTTAAGGTTCTTCCACACCTTGTTCGTGTTGTTTCGACAAGGATTTCTGCCTGGCACTCGTTTGGCAAATTTCCTAAGGCCCAGAGGGATAAATTTTCTAAGGCATGGTAAAATAAATCTCAAGGGGTCAAATACACTCACGGGGAAGAAATTTGTCTAAGGCATGAAGGAATTTGAAAATGAACTGAAGCTCGAACATCAAGCGTTCAAATGCACCCCCCAAGATGAAATATCTTCTAAGGCACAAACTCCAGGCAAGGTGGTGGATACGCCCATGATGAAAGTTTGCTAGAAAAGTGATGAATTCTATCAAGATTCGGAGATCAAGCGGTCAGAACATGGAAATAAGGTAAGTAAAGTGAATTTAGATTATAAAGTGTTCTGATACTCTTCTTTTGTTTTGCAGGATGAACGTTGAAGCCAAGGCATGAGGACTTGATGAAGCTAGACAACGTTGCAACTTTGGAAACGAAAGTGAAGATTTGTCTAACGCACTAAGAACGTGATGCAAAAGAGGCAAATGCGCCCAAGGCAGTGGGCTAGATAAATATGAAAGTCGCAAAGAAGAAGGGCGTCCAGGAGTCAAAGCAACGGGAGGGCTGAACGACAAATCCTTTCAAATTTTATTATCTGTGGAGACGATCTTAGAGACTCTTTTACCCTCCTCCTAGCGCAACAGAATTGGCAGGCAGAACAGTGGGAACGCATTTCCGGACGAGAATCTTCTAGAAGAAGATAATGGGCATTAATTGCAAATAATGGTTCCTGCAGAGGAGTGGAGAATATTCTGTGCATTCATTGCCCCACTCCTCTCTGTGGCGGTTTTTAGGGCAAAAACCCTAATTAGGGCATATGTGGCTCGATCTGAGCCCTTCATTGTAATGCTTCTCGAATGCGGGATGCATCCTCCCAAGATGCTGATGAGTCATCATTAGGATCCCATTGGACCCGCACCTGCTCAATCTCTCTACTCCTGAGAACGAGTCTCCTGTGCTGAAGCACGGCGACGGGCTCGGGTGCCAGCTACCCATCCTCGACCTGCAACGCATTCCAATCAAGTACGTGAGAAACATCTGGATAATAGGGCCTGAGTACAAAAACATGAAACACATCGTGTATGCACGATAGACTGGGTGGCAATGTTAGGCGATAAGCAATAGGGCCAATTCTGTCCAACACCTCAAATGGTCCCACAAAACGAGGTTCGAGCTTAGAGCCTTTTCCATAACGGATTGGACTCTTTCGTGGACGCACTCGCAGGAAAACCCGATCACCAACAGAAAACTGACGGTCGATCCTATGAGCATCAGCATACTTCTTTTGTCTATCCTGAGTTGCTACTAAATGTTCTCTGGTGCGAGCAACCTGTTGCTCCATATCCTGAAGCATTTCAGGTCCAAGCAAAACTCAGTCCTCAAGACGGTCCCAACTCAATGGGGTCCGACAAGGACGACCATATAATGCCTGAAAGGGTGCCATGCCAATCGAGCTGTGATAACCGTTATTATAAGCAAACTCTACCAAATGTAAATAATCCTCCCAATGCGACTGCTGATCCATCACGTACATACAGAGCATGTCCTCAAGAACCTGGTTGACCCTCTCGGTTTGACCATCTGTTTTGGGACAGTAGGCAGAACTAAAGTTCAGTTGGGTTCCTAAGGAATGCTGCAATTTTGTCCACAATGCAGAAGTGAACACTGGATCCCTGTCAGAAATGATCCTTCGCGGAATTCCATGTAGTCGAACAATATCCTCCATGAAAATTCTAGCTATAGAGGAAGCAGTGTAGGAAGATCGAACAGGAGAGAAGTGTGCCACCTTGGTCAACCTATCAACAGTGACCATGATAGCATCATGCCGACGAGAAGACATGGGTAATCCGACAATAAAGTCCACTGACATGATATCCCACTTCCATTTAGGGACGAGATGAGGTTGTAAAAGACCTGCGGGATGCTAGTGTTCTGCCTTAACTCTTTGACATTCCAAACATCTTGCCACAAAGTCTGCAATGTCTCTCTTCATTCCAGCCCAAAAGTACAGAGAACGAAGGTCTGCATACATCTTCTTGACTCCCGGATGAGCAGAATAGGGAGCCCGATGTGCCTCAGTCATGATTAGGGTACGAAGACCCTCTGCAGGAGGTACATACATACGACCCAAAAATCGCAAAATCCCATCAGATTCCAAAGCATAACCAACAAACTTTCCCTCTCAAACCCTACCTGACTCAATTTCTGCCTTCACTTCTCGATACCAACTATCTGCAAGAAGTGTTGTGAGGACACGACTCCTCAAGTCCACCGCAAGAGTTATTGCAGATATCTCATGCCTTCGCCGACTCAAAGCATCTGCCACGACATTTTCCTTGCCTTGGATGTACTTAACCTCAAAATCATATTCGCAAAGAAACTCCATCCATCTCCTCTGCCTGGCATTCAGGTTCGGCTGCGTAAAGATATACTGCAGGCTGTGATGATCGCTATGAAGCTCGAATCGATGCCCTAATAACAAGTGTCTCCATCTCACAAGGGCATGCACAACCGCGGCTAACTCCAAATCATGCGTGGGATAATTCAACTCATGATCCTTGAGCTTACGGGACTCAAATGCAATCACACGACCTTCTTGCATCAAAACAGCTCCTAGGCCATCCAAGGAAGCATCTGTACATACTACGAATTCCCTAGTAGGATCAGGGACTGCTAAGATCGGTGCACTGGTCAACTTTTCCTTAAGGGTCTGCAATGCTAACTGACACTGTTCTGACCAAACAAACTTTCTCCCATTCCTCTGAAGAGTAGTGATGGGATGTGCAATCCTTGAAAAGCTCTCCACAAACCGCCGATAGTAGCCTGCCAAACCCATAAAACTACGGATCTCGGGAACATTCGTGGGTGCAGGCCAATCAACTATGGCTTGAATCTTCGAAGGATCCACAGAGATACCTTCACCAGAAATGATGTGACCCAAGTATTTCAATTCAGTCTTATAAAACTCACACTTAGCCACATTAGCATACAACTGGTTGTCTCTCAGGCACTGTAACACTTGTCTCAAGTGTTCCTCATGCTCCTCCATAGTTTTCGAGTAGATTAGGATATCATCAAGGAACACTAGAACAAATCTGTCCAAGTAGTTTCGAAAGACCCCATTCATCAGGCTCATGAAAACTGATGGTGCATTTGTCAACCCAAATGGCATAACAGTGAATTCATAATGTCCGTACCGAGTGCGAAATGCTGTTTTGTGAATATCAGCTTCGGCTATCCGCAATTGATGGTATCCCGACTTAAGGTCTATCTTTGAAAATACTTGAGCCCCTTTTATTTGATCAAATAGGTCATCAATTCTTGGCAAAGGGTACCGGTTCTTCACCGTCACCTTGTTTAGCTGCTTGTAGTCGATGCACAAACGAAGGGAACCGTCCTTCTTCTTTACGAATAGAACTGGTGCTCCCCAAGGGGAAACACTAGGACGAATGAACCCTTTCGCTAAAAGCTCCTCTAACTGCAAACGAAGCTCCTGAAGCTCCTGAGTTGTTATCCGATATGGAGCTCGAGATATAGGCTCAGCCCCAGGTACAAGATCAATCCTAAAGTCAATGTCACGCTTAGGTGGCATTCCCGAAATTTCACTTGGAAAAACATCTGTAAATTCCTTAAGAAGAGGGTAGTCATCTAGTGACACCTCTTGATTCTCTCCCAAATCCAAGTCATTGACTAACACAACAAACAATTGATAGCCCTGACGGAAACACCTCTTTAGTTGCATCGCAGAAATCATCCGCAATGAGATGGGTCTATGTATGCCGATGATCTCCACTTCATTTCCTGAATCATCTACACACCACATAGCCTTGTGGCGACAATCTATTATCGCTCGGTGAGCATTCAACCAATCCATACCCAAAACAACATCATAGGACCCAAGAGGTAGGATTCAAAGGTCCATCGTAGACACCAACGACCCAATTTTCAAACCACAACCCTGAACAAATGATTCAACTGCTACCTTTGCCCCGGAGGCCAATTCGACCTGCCACTTAACGCCTTGCCTTGTTGCCACCAATCTACAACGCTCTACTACTGAAGGGGAAATAAATGAATCTGATGCACCAGAATCAAAGAGAATAGAAATACTAGTGCCTTGTAACACACCTGATGTCTCTACCATGATGCCCTGATGGTCAGCTTGACGGTTGTCAACCATTGCAAAGACACGATGAGATCTGCTTGCATCACCCACAGTCGGCTCGGAAGTGGTTGGCCTCTGATTGAACCTTGAAGTCTTCTTTTGTGGACATTGTCTAGCAATATGTCCTTGTTGTCCACAAGAGGAACAACCTATACCTCGTCCAAAACCTCCACCACCTGATGGTGCATTTGACTATTGAAAACTATTGCGACTGGGTGCTGACTGAGAACTTTGTGCAGGTTGCACAAAATGGTTACGTTGATTACTTTGCCAACTGCGATTATTTTTGAATTGAGTTCTGCTACTCTGTTGATATTGGGAACTTTTGTGCTTAGGCTGTGATTGCTGATTCTGTTGTCCGCCCTTAGAAGGCGCATGATGACTCCTAGAATTTCCTGTAGCTTGAGGTTGCCCACCTCGTGAAACAAAACCAAATGCAGGTGCACTGCCAAACTGTACACCTGTGTGACCTCCCCAAGCCATGGCCAAATTTTCCTCTACTAGACAGGCCTTCTCAACAGCTACCTCCATTGTCTTTGGTTCGAAGACCCGAACTCCTCCATTGATTCGGGCGTTTAAGCCCCTAACAAAGTGTTGTACAAGCATTGCCTCATCATTACTGATCCCTACATACTGTTTCAGCTCAAAGAATCGACGCTCGTATTGCTCAATGGACATTGCCATTTGTCTTAGCTCGTGAAATTCATCTGCTCGGCGTTGTCTCCAGTGATCTGAGAGGAAACGAGCCCTAAATCTCTCTAGAAACAAATCCCAAGTCACCATGCTGATGTCTAGGTGCAATTTCTGCTCTTCTAGTCGCCACCACGTAGATGCAAAGCCTCTGAGGTGCATAATGGCATACCTAGCCTGAGTATTACTGCCATAAGGATGCATCGCAAAGCAGCGATCCAAGTCTATTAGCCAAGTCTCTGCCTCAAGTCCTCCGCCAGCACCATCAAAAGTGGGAGGGTGAGCTCTCAAAAGGTCCTTCATGTGACTTGCCGCTACTGCATCCTGCTCTGCTGAATTTTCCTTCCGCCTTGGAGACCTCTCTCTTTCTCTCTCTACATGTTGCTCCTTCTCTGGCCTAGGGCCTTAACGGCCAAGAATCTCCTCAAGGAGGTGTCGCAACTGCCCTCCTTCCTGACTTGACTGCTCCGGGTTTTGCCTTTCGCCTCCTGGATTGTTTTGGGAACTTTGGCGTTCCTCACTTTCTAACTCATGGGAGCTCAAAGAAGATGAACTTTGGCGATCGGCTCCATGGCCACCACCTCGGCCTCTTCCACGGCCACGACCTCTACCGGGAGGCATGTTCCTGTGCGACATTAGAGAGGAACATGTGAGTTCAAGAGTTAAGCGCAAAGGTTAACCTAATGGGCATAATTAACCTAGAGTACCCAGAGTTGTAAACCTTTGCTCTGATACCAACGATGTAACGCCCCGCCGTGCGAACCCCAAAGGACAACAAACACCGCACAATTTTTTTTTGAAAGAATATTCATGAGATGAATATGCATATACATTACATGAAAATCCATTGTACATTCACAGAATCATCTACATCCTCTGGGGTACACGTGGCAGCATTACTAAACATAAAACCCATACCAAGCTCAGCGTTAAAGATAATGCCAAGAAGATAACCACAAACACACACAACCACAAGATAAAATAATGGTACATGCAACCAACCATGAACAATAGGAAGCAAAGGATACATCATTTTATTACAATTCAATACATAGTTTAATATTACAATAGTGGAGTATATTTCCATAGATATAGCATATCACGGATTCAACCATACATTACATGATGCTACCCTTATATCAACGGGAAGAGTAAATGGAGTACAAGAATGATACACAATGGAGAATAAGGTACAAAATGTGGGATAGTCTTCAACCAAGTGAAGCTCTGGAGACTGCATCTGCTTCTGCATCACAAACACAACCTAGGAACCCAATGGGTACATAGCAGGTTCCACCCGACCACGTGGACTCGAAGGTCCACCCCCCGTGCTAGGAGATGACAAGAAAGGATCCACATCAAACAAGGTCAAGTAGACAAGGCTAACATCAATACTGACATAAAGCAACATCAAACAAGTACATCAACACTTCCAGAAGCTTCCAAGCAAAGGAAAGTAGATGGGTACTGTGGGAGAGTGTCATCGCATGGTCTTTCATGGATTATCCAGACAACCTATCACAAGGTGCCGCCTCCATCTATGGTTGTGCTGACTGCCTATCTCAAGGTGCCGCTCCATAGGGTGACTCATGCGGGATCTCTTACCTTTCGTGAGGACAAGGCAATGATCTTACCGACTAGGTCTTCTCACTCCATCCTTAGCTTGAGAAAGCACTAACGGTATGGGTGAGGCACATAATTAATCTTGATTAAATGTTAACTACCCAAACCCACTAGTTCATTAATTAGATTATCACTTGTTTAGGAAACTCTTCCATGGGTTACCCTAACAGCCCCTTTGTGCGCCGACCCCCATGAAGAGCCACCCTCCCCAACAGTTTTCAAAAATAAGACTCATAACCACTAGGGGTGTACCAAACATAAAAGCCACAAAATGAAAGCACATGCGAGGCATGAACCACCTCGCTCATAGTCATAACCAAAGGCAAGGGAGCTCATGGAACGAGGTACACCCATGAGAGCTCAAATAAAAGGAATATGATCCATGGAATTCAAAGGTCTAATAATGAGAAAATGCAACACACAACAGGTTTCCCTTTTTGCCTTTGGAAGCCTAACAACTTACACTCAAAACTTATCGAAAGGATTATAAAAAGGAAGTGACTTAAAACATTTACGGGTTCCCAACTCATCCAAAACATGACTATACATAAAGATCACCTCAATAACGAAATAAAACAAGAGGAAAACATGATCACTCAAGGAACTACTAGCATTCATAAGATATCAATTCCAAAGAGTACTCAGAATATAAACAAAATAACCATCTAAACATGTTCAAAGATGACTATAATACCCATTCATTTAGACGTGATCATAATCCAATCTTATTAAAGATAATGCAATAAATAATTAAATAATCCACTATAATTAAAAGAATTTCCATCATAATATATTTTAATTAAATAAGCACTCTAGAAAAACTATAGTATGTATACCATCAAATCCCTCTTGATTTTAAAATTCCAAGCCTGAACATTTGTTTACTCAGAATAATTTAAATCTAAAAATATAACCTATATATATTTGTTACTTTAAAATAATAAATTAAATTCGAATGTAACTGTTTACTGCAAATAATTGTAATAATAAAAAAAAAATACAACCTTTATGCAAATCACAATTCTAATAGTAAATGAATTTCGTAAATAAATTTACTTTAACTAATTTGTGGTTAAATCTAATTTTGAATGTACTTTGAAAATAAATCTAATTTAAATGTATTAGGAAATAAATCTGATTCTGAAAATAAATCAATTTTTAAATGTACCTAAATAGTAAACACAATACTTATTTACTTTTAACATTTCGCTTATAAAAAAGATCATTAAAATATTAAAAATTCTTAGCCTGTATATTTGTTTACTTCAGAATAACTAAAATTTATAATAAATTAACTCTGAATGTAACATGCTTGTTTACTTAAATAAATTTAATCAAAAAAAATAAAAATATAAAATATAAAATATACACTGCAAATTCACAAATCTAATAGTTCGTAAATAAAGATTTTATTTTTGGTAATCAACTATCTACAAAAGTAACTAACTGTCCTTAAATAAAAATTTATTTAACTGCAATCATAGTATAAAAATAAAATACATATATATAACTAAATATATGTATACATAACCCAATAAGAACACTGCAGTAGTTTTCAAATGAATACAACTTTAAATTACATTAAAATAACTATTTATGTGGAACTAACTCAACAACCTCTTTTTATCTAATTTAATTACTCTCCTCTTTTCTTTATAAGAAATATATGTATATTAATAAAAGAAAATTTAAATGTAATTTACTATTTTCTTTTAAGCTTAATTTAATTCATTTTAATTCTAAGAACTTGTGGATAAGATGAATATCACGGTTATTTTATTCTAATTCTGTGAACTTGTGAATAAAGTGAATATCACGGTTATTTTATTCTAATAACACAGTAATAATGATTTTTATAAATCTATATTTTTTTTTATATTGCCAGCAAAATAAATAATTCAAATCTTAAAACTTCCTATTAAATTCAAGTGCAGCTGCAGAGACTGGTGGACAACAGAATTACGAAGATTATTTATCCCTCACAACCTTCTATTTTCAAGTGCTACGGGTGTGATAGGCTGCTAGAATTTTTAAGTCTAGTTAAGGAAATGCTAATGCTTTCAGGGAGATTATTTAAATTTATACTCTCCAAAGTCTAAACACTACAACTAACAATCTTAAGTCTAGATAAGGAAATGGAAACCCCTCCAGGATTACACGGGAATCATCAAGCAATTCTAAGTCTAGTTAAGGAAGTGGAAACCCCTCTAGGATTACACGGGAATCAACAAGCAGACCCTATGAATATTAAGTGTGTAAAACAAAATCTCCACTCTTAAGATTTCCTTTTTTTTTTTTGAAATGAAATACTTGTAAGGAAAATAAAATTGAAATAATAACCAACCTGGAGATTCGCCATATGAGGATGAAGTATTAAAACTATCCTTTCTTCTGCAATTTCCCCAAGTTCTCATTTTCCTTCCAAAGTCCTCTCATTTCCTTCCAAAGTCCTCTCGGCTGCAAAGTTTTTTTCTTTCTTCTTTTACTGGAGCCAATTTCATGTGTTTTCTCTTTTCTTTTCTTTTTACCATTTCTTTTTTTTTTTGACTCCCTTCCTCCAATTTTATTTTATTAAGAAAGCTTAACCAAGAAACCCACTTTTATTTTCACCACCCGACACCTTATAATTTACCCTGCTTAACACTTGGAAGAATTTAGCAAATTAAGAAATCTACCCCCACTAATCTTGATTGCGAAACGAGGTAAGAATTTCGATGTTTATTTCATTATTTTAATGGTATCATCTAGGTGGGTAAAAACTTAAAAAAAAAGAAAAGAAAATATGTATACACATTGTTGTTATTTAATATTTTATTTTATTTTAAACTTTACTTTAGGGGGTAATATTTTATTATATCCCTCTATCAAATAATTTAGAATTTAAATTTAAAATTTATCAAATAGTTTAAATTTAAATTTAAACTTTGTGGATTATCAATCCACTTTATTCTAAATTAAGTAACCATAATCTATAAATGCAAAATTTATGTTTTATTTGTATTTCAATATGATTATAATTTGTACATTAATTTAATATTTTAATTATTAAGATTCCCTTAATAAATTAATAATTTAATTTATTACTATAATTAAATCCATATTATAAAAATGAGCTACAAAGCTGAAAACAAGGCCTAAATGAACATAAACAACGACTATGCCCGATACTAAAACACATTAATTATCCAACTATCAATAATTGTACGCATCCAATATAAAACAATAAGCACATCAAGATTTATGAATTGAAACAATCGACATAAAACAGTACAATACCATACAGGATGAAATACTGACAGATGACATCGTCAAACATTGACGGGACTACAGACACGGACGGGGACACTTTCTTGTCAAATCCTTAAACCACATCATATCCATTGGGTATTTATGAGGCTCACCCTGTCCTACCAATGCAGGTGGAATCGAGGCTTGGGTAACTGCAACCCTGCATAAAAACACAAGTGTAGAAGCAATATATATATATGTTTAATGCCATACACACCGTGAAAGGGAATTGCGGTGTGGCAGGGCGCTCATGGATGAGCGATGCAACACCGTCCCTCTCACCCAAACCTCAAGCAATAGCACATTCATCAAAAATATCATAAAACGAGTATTACACAATTTACATAACCACACAATATTTCAAAATCAGGTAAAGACAAACACCATGCGTCATTATATCATCAACATCGTAAAACAGTATCATGTGCATCCAAGCAAAACACATAAGTCAAACAAGTGAAACAATCACCAACATAATCACGAGTATGAAACAAATATAACAGTATCCACACAATATCATAATAAAGCAGTATCACAAGAGGCACTACAATCCGACAGCTTGAAAAATTCCGTTTTTCACCATTCTCCTGGGGGCAGGCGTTGGTAAAGGTCCATTGTGCCCGTATATCCTTCTCTTGAATTCTTCGAGGTCAATATGGCCGAGATTGGTGTCCGAAATGTTTTTCCATTTTGACTTTATTCTGGTCTTCGGCTGCGATCCTTTGCTTGCGAATTTCATTTGTGCTTGTCTAGACGTCTCTCCCTGTTTGATCATCAACCTGCAAGTATAAAATACTTGACGTTAATACAAGACCTTTTAAAATTAATTTATTCCGAGGTGTTGTTGGATAAAATTGCACTTTTATCTTGTTTAAAGTAAAATTTCTGTGAAAAAGCAAGCTGAAAGTAAATAAATTCGCCAATCCTTGAATGAAACTCGTGCCAGAAAGAATGTGGAAGATAGAAAAGAGTAGAAACATATTGCCAATCACTTTCCAAACCTCCGAGATTGTCCTCTGGCTGCAAATGGATTAAAACTTCCTGAAAATTTGACAGAGGAAGTGCGCCAATCTGCTGGGAAATGCGATTTTCAGCAAAGAAATAATTTATTTCTTTCTAAAAACCTCGCCTTTCAACACAAAATTATTTGTCTCAACGCTATTCTCACTATCTTTTCTTTCGCAATATTACTCCTTGAAGATTCGAGAGAGAACTTCTTCTCAATCGAAATTGTGAGAAATGAGTTGCTGAGACTCATTTATGGTTGAGAAGTGCGATTTTCTCAATGAATTGAGTTTCTTCCAATTTTAGAAACGTTTTTCTCTCTCCGAATGGCAAGTTTCTAATTTTTCTCTCAGTCGTTGAGGCAAGTTTCTAAATTTCACCTTTGCGCCACCTCTGTCGGTGATCTTCAAATTTCTTAAAATTTGCCTAAGTGTTGAAGAAAATATCAAAAGATATTAAATTAATTGTTAAAATTAATTTTCCAACGTGCTTTAAATCTTCGAATTGTGGCAAATTTGATCTTACCTTGGCGAAAACGATTTAATCTTCCAAATAATCTCTAGACTCCGAATTTTTAATTGAAATTCCCTAAGTGTTGGGAAATAATTAAAAATATTAAAATATTAAAAATTCCAACCCGTTTAAAATTGATACATGGCTAAGTTCGTTTGTCCCTGGCCGAATATTTTATCTTCCAATTGTCTGCCTAGCCAAAATGTGCTCAATAATTTGTTTGCCAATTTTCAATTCTCCAGGCGAACTTTTGGCTTCCCTGGATGTTTATACTTAGCCAAACAATTCATTTTCTCTTTCCTTCTGGGTTGGGCGAACTTGGAGATTTCTCTGCCACTTTGCCATTTTTTAGTCGTGCCTTAGGAATTTATCCAAGGTGAGAGGGGCAGACTTCATACTTGCTCTGCCAAACATTCTTCATTTTGTGCCAAAGAATTTTATTCCGCTATGCCGAGGAGTGATTTTCATGCCGGCCTAACCTCTTCTCCCCCTAGATATTTCTCCATTTTTCATGCCTTAGAAATTTTTTATTTTATTTTCCTAAGCTGGGCGAATTTCCTCACATTTCTTTGCCAATGGCGTATTTTACCTTCCATTTGTCTAGGGCGGACTTCACCCTTCTCCTTGCCATGGCGTGTTTTAGCTTTGCCTTGTCCAATGGCGGACTTCACTTTTAATTTGCCATTTAATTCAACACAGCAAATTTTCCTTGCAATTTCACCACTTCCAAACATCTTGGAGCGGACTTCTTCACCTTTCCACCCTTCTCCAACCTTCTTGGGGCGGACTTCACATGCCTCTTGCCATTCAACATATGGCTTACTTGCTAGCCTTCATGCCATCTCCTTTTTGGGTGGACTTTGACCTTTCCTTGCCAAGGGCGAACTTGGCCTCTCCTTTGCCATGGGCGGACTTGGCCTTCCTTCTGCCATGGGCGGACTTGGCCTCTTCCTTGCCAGGGCGGACTTCATCCTTGGCTTGCCAGTGCCTACCTTTGGCATGCCAAAGGTAGGGCGGACTTCATGCTCTGTCTGCCATCCTTTCCTCATAGGCGCCCTTCTCAAACTTAGCCATTTTTTCCAAACTTTTTCCATTTTACTTTGATTTTCATGATTTCTGGAGGCGTGTTGACCTCATGCTCTGTGAGATCCGAAAATAGAAACTTTCTAAAAATAGAAACTTTCCAAAAATAGAAAAAGCAAAAAGCATCCCTAAAAAATAGGAACTCCAGAATGGCTTAAAAATGCCAAAAATCAAAAAATCAAAAAGCAAAAAAGCAGAATCCCTAAAAAATAGGAAGTGTCAGAATTGACCGAAAGCAATGGCGTTCCTCGTCTACTGGGTCTTCTGATCATTTCCATGACGCTTAAGCATACAAACGGGTTCAAAATTACAACTTGGCTGGCTGGACTGACTCTCAAAATTTATTCAAATTGAACTCTTAAAGACGTTGCGCAGAGGGCGGAACCAAAACTTGGGGGTCCCCATTTGCAATGGGACGATGTGTGAAATAGGTCACAACAGGAAGAAAAATTTGCTTTGTCCCTGAAGCCATGGCATCAGGCCTTTAATCCGGCTACAGAGACTTTTGATAAAGTCCTTGTGTGGGTTAGACTCCCAAATTTTCCTCTGCATCTTTGGTTTGAGTCCTATTTAGAGGTTATAGGAAACTCATTGGGGATTTTTTTGATGATTGATGATGACTCGGCTAATCTGATGCATTTGATATGGATTGTGGAAATCTAATGTCTTTGATAATCTGATGCATTCGACTTACACCCGGATTTTGGTGGAGATGGAAGTGACAAAGACCCTCCCAGAAGAGATCTCAATCAACACTTCCAAAGGATGCTGGGTGCTACCTCTGGACTATGAAGGGATCCCATTCCGTTGCAGAAGATGTTTCCAAACTGGGCATTTGGCTGTGAAATGCACAAAGCCTAAGGCTTTGAAATCAGCTACCTGGTGGAAGGATGTGAATCATGCTCACTATGCGGTGGAGAAACAGAGGGAGAAGAAGGATGATCAGAGCATGAGTTACTCTCAGGCGGTGAGTAACACGAGGCCACATCATTCTTTTGGAGTTTTGGATCAAGAGAAGGGGCCCGATCTTACTGAGGTTCCTAGCTCGGAAAATGCTAGCATGCTGAGGACGGATGTAGGTGAGTTAGCAAAAAATCAGTGTGGTGCAAAAACTCCAGAATGTTGGGAGAAGTCTGGGGCAGCGAGGGCCTAGGAACAGAGTAAGAAGAAAGACAACCCAAAGGGCCAATGTGGTAAATCCGTGGAGGTTAAACTTGGAAAGGATTGGACACAACAAAATTCATTTAAGGAATGGCAAAAGGAGGCTACAAGGTTGGAGGAGGGATGGCAGATTGTAAAGGGTAAGCGAGTCAAGAAGGGCAAGAAAGAATCCTTTAATATGATCCTCAGATCACAGACTAAGGGAGGATCCAAGGGCAAAGGACACGTTTGAATTACGTATTGGCAATGTTGAGAGGCTAGAAATATGTATTATTGAGCTTTGGTCTTTATGTTGATGTTCTTTGTTTGGGGAGATGGTTTCCCTTTGTTACCATCCCTGTTTTGGGGCAGGCCAAAACCCGGGCTATGAATAAAACAAAATCCAATTACCGATCAAAAAAAACAAATTTTATTTAAAAAATATAAAATCAAAATATATTAAATTTTTATTTTTAACTTAAAAACTAAATAAAAATATTAAATTTTATTTTAAAACATAAAATAAAAATATAGTATTTTTTATTTTAACTTAAACTTAAAAGCATAAAATAAAATATATTAATTTTTTATTTTAATTTTAATATTTAAAGCATAAATAAAATTTATTAATTTTTTGTTTAATTTAAAAAAGAAAAAGTTACTGAAGTTTACTAAAATTAAAAAATAGTAAATTTAGCTATATTAAATATTAATTTATTAATATAAATTTAATAAAAAATATTAAATATTTCAAATTTTATAAAATATAAAAAATTGTGGAACCAAAAAACCCTAAATTTTTCACAGCTTACTCCTTAATAATATTAGAATTGAGTATATTTGAAATTGTGAAGTTTCTTGCCAGTAAAAATTTGAAGTTTACACATGTTTTAGAATTGAGAAGTTTAAAGGAAACCTGAAAAAAACACTAAAATTTTGAAAACGAAAATAAAATAAAAAATGGTAGACGTGAGATGCAGACGCCTACCTTATTTGAGCTTGCAAAAGTCTCCTGCAATGGGCGACGCAGAGGTGACCCGTGCGCAACGTAGATGGTGGGCGGAGGTTTGCAGAAAGGGCGATGCAGAGGTGTGGGTCGTGGCAAAATGCTTCAAAAACTCTTGAAATTGCTTCTCGTCAACCTTCAGAAACTCCTTCCTGTCGCATTTCAGAAACTCGCCCTTCAAAAACTCGACCTTAAAAGAGATTTCGCCAAAAATTATTTTCAGCAGAGATACCTTGTTTGCTAGGTCACGACCGCTATTTATTAAAATAACCCATCAAACCCCCCCCCCCAAAAAAAAAAACGCTTTTTGAAATTATTTTTTAATAAAATTGTGGCTGTAGGGGTGGTGGGCCTAGCTTGATTGGCTAAAGCATCCTGTTGTAGGCAAGAGGTCACGAGGTCTAGTCTCCCCACCATCTCCGTGGTACCGGAGGGCGTGTCGCGCCAATGCCACCAGCCATGTGAAAAAAGTTTACTAGGCGCACTACAGTTTATATGGGGACGGATACCCAACTGGTTCCTGCAGTCTAAAAAAAACAAAGAAGTAAAAATTGAGGCCGTACAATTTTTAACGAGTATCATGGAATTTTGAAAAATTCGACGAATTTCAAATTTCAAGCTGAAAATTTGGCGAATGCTGTGACACAGGGACACACAGGTAGTTATAATAGCTTGCCGTAATAAATGAAGACTAATTGCAGACTTGGAAGGGTTTGATTAACTTTGAAAGAAAGATAGTTATTTTTATTTGCTACCAATACATGATTTAAAAGTGATCACAACATATTGAGGCTAGTAGCTGCCATACGATGCAAAGTTGGGATTAAGTCTGCTGAATCCTTACCTAGGATGATATATAGTTTGCTGCAAATAAAAGAGAGATATATTCCAGAAATTTATAAAATATCAGAAAGGCTTCAAAGGGTATTTGTATTCAAGTGCAACTTTTCATATTCTCCCTAGTGTTATCAATTGTGGGTGCCATACTTTAAGTCTGCAGCTCATTAAATGTTTAAGGTTCTAAATAAGTCTAATTTTTAACGGTGGACCTAACAATTGTCTCATGGTATTCCAAAGATATTTCCAGTGACTTCGTGGCAGTTTTATTTCAGAATCTAGTCACTCAAAGACATACATTCAACCTCAACAGAGCTGTATAATCAGTGATTTTGTTCTTGTGTTGATCATTATATATAAATCAAATAATATAAAATATTCCATCTGGGATATTACATATCATCAATCATAGCATACCATTTGGGTATGATCCATCTGCAGCTGCTCTAAACTGAGGATAGGAACCCTGAGTTTGGAGCAGGAAAATTAAAAAATCTAAGTCTGAACTGTAAAACAGGAAAAAAAACTGGTACTCTTGAACAATAAGGAAATTTTGAATTATCTACAATGACCCCTATTTCGAAAGTTGTAATCTGAAGTGAGAATGAAACAAGAACATTTGAAATAAATTCTACAAACCCAGATCTGAAAATAAGGTTGAATTGGAAACTGAAATTAGATATTACTAAGTCTTTTGTAAATTCCAAAATCTGAATTGTAGTGGAAATTGGGAAACTGCAAGAAACTATATCTGGAATTACTGAAAGAAAAATCTGGTGCTTAATTTCTTTTTTGAGAACATCAGAGAGGATGACTATAATATTGCTAGAAAATAGGTCTCACAGAACAGACCAAAGGAGAAAGCTTCCTCAAGAAGGTATAGATGTCAACTTGGGGCCAAAGAATTACCCAAGAACAGGACAGTCACAGTCTTGGCCAAAACACAGCCTCAGATCTTTGCCCATAGGTTTACTTTTGTAATGTCCCCTTTTGGGATAGCCTTAATTCTTGCCCTAGAATCACAAGTTTAATGCACTTAGGGTTACAACTTAACAATTAAATGCTTTAAGCTGGGAAAATCTTGGTTTAGGTCCTGCAATCATGTTAGATAATATTGAAATATAATTCATATGATCAAACATATATAATAAATGTCTTATCTATTTAAACCATGTAAATACCTAACTATTTCAAATAATATAAACCACACAATATCCATAATGCACATTGGAAGTTGGATCATAATGGGACTTGGATGAGGAGCATGATAAATCTGCCCGAAGCTATCTATACCAAGCCCAAGAGCGGATATACCATCCCTCTTGGCCCTCAAGTGGCACACACAGTCATCCAACATGGGGTGGCGTCCTCGGCAGACAAACTATCTGCATTCCCTACCCTTGCTGCCTTATCCATCCCTCTTATGATTGAAACTCCTCAAATTCATCTCAACAACCAATCCATGTAGAGGTTGGGGAAAAAGGCTACCATAGGAGGCTTTTAGACATCCTCTCCCTAAGCCCGAAGGTGGATATCACCCCCCTAGCTCCAAGTGGTAGACACACAGTCATCCACCATGGAGTGGCGTACTTAGGAAGAAGTCTAGTATCTGGTCAACCTACTGGTATCTCCCCCGTTCCTCCTCATGGTTGCTTGATGAGTAAAATAAATACAAACTATAATAATAGCAAAATATATCAGTACATACAATAATCATGATATAGCATACCACAATAGTTATTAACACATGAGATGGCTATACAGCAGCAGTTATAATAGTTATTGATTCTGTCCTTGAGTGGCAGATAACTCACTCAAGTCTGCCTCCTTGCCTTCTAATATTCAGAATCTATTTGCTGTTTTACTGTATATTTGCAATTAAGTCTGATTGATGTATCTAATCTGCAGGTTGCTTGAGTGAATGTCTTTATGAAGATGATTGATGATTTAATATTTAGAAGATATTATCTTTGCTGAGTAATGTATTTTCTCCTCTGAATCCAATCGATGATCCTTGCATTTGAGACATCCTTCATTTTATACCTACGATGGGGCTGAGGGTCATACCTTTTCATTGTAATGTTTCCACCAAAAGTCATGTCCTCGGTTTATTGCTTAACAAATCCTTGCCTTCATTTAATCAATTTGAGGGATAATTAATTCCATTAGTATTATCCCTCTCAAATTGCCGATCCTCTTTAGATCATTCACTGCATTTGCAAGAGTGAATCGCTGCTTTTCTTAAGTTAATAATAATGGTCTTATACTTTTATTTTATTATTTTAAAACGGGTTTATCATTTTTAAGGAGATCGTCACGATCTCATGGCAGGGACATGACAACTTTCCCAAAGCATGTACTACATAAGAGTCTATTTAAATTTTTTTTCCCACTTAAGGTGTTTTACCTTTTGCATGTGTGGTAACTAGATATCAACATACACCTGAGTAAGACAAACAGAAAATATAAATGGACATAAAACAACTCCTAGTGGACCTATAAGATTCATGCAGAAAATCCTAGTGGATCTCACTAACTTAAGTGGACTAATTTTTTGATATCAGAACAATCTATGTGTATTTTTGATTGCTTTGAAACAGTTTGAACCTTGAGGCTCAGATTCCAAGTTTATGATAGATGTAAATGAGATGAAATGTGATATTGGATAGTATGTGTATTTTGTTAAAAAGGCTCTGTTCAGTATTACATTATTTTCCTCTCCTGTTGCAAGTCTATTTATTTCCAAGTTTCCATTATTATATCTTCCATTTTCTGGAAAATCCCAGTCAATTTTATTGTTATATCTTTGAAGCAAGTCACTTTCTGCTTGGAATAGTTTGGGATGGAAAAGAATTTTGGAAATATTAACAATATTGACTAGAACATTGTGTACTACATACATGAGGGAAGGTTTGGTACGATAGAACTGAAGTGGATAGGTCAACAAATTATTCCGCCAAGCCAAGGACCACTTTCCAACACCTTTTATCTTTTAATGCATCACTAAATTTTGTGATGAAAAGCACCTTAGAGCAACATGGACAAAGAAATCCTTGTTTATAAAGCCTAACTGTCTTTTGGATATCTACTCTGTAAGAGCTTGCATATCAGAGCAAATCAGAAAAGGCATTGACATCTCTCTTAATTGAAGCAGAAATTGCCTTAAAGTAAGGATATCTGCAGTTTCTGTGTGTGATGACATTGTGATAGGCTTAATGCTTTAGCCTCAAAAATGGCTTCCAAGCTTTTGTATCACTTCCTTGTAAATCTGACTGCAGCATACTACTACCCAAAAGCTTCTAAGTTCAAACACTTGTTGAAGCCATGAAATGGGAAGGAGCCTTCAAAATATTGTACACTGCTGGTCGCTCCTTTCTTAGAGCACATTGCATAAAAAGAGAGTAATCCATAGCCTGCAGCGCATGTACATTTCTTTATGGGTTTCAAAAGATTGAAGGTCTACACAATTAGGATCCTTATTTCATACAGCACTTTGTGTAACACCAGAGCATACAACATCTTTAAGGCTAGGGCTATCCCTTTACTGATTTAAACGGCAACTCACTGCACCTTTAGACTAAGTAAATGGCACGTTCTCCCCAAGAAAAACTTTAGACACTTCTTATTTTCTATCTAGAATACCTGTAGATGCATGTGAATAATAGTAGATCTCAGATATGTTTGAAACAATTTGCAGCCGACCAGTAGGGTGATGATGATTTGATTTTTCTTAGGCAGGGGATATTCTTTAGGACCAGGTAGCCGAATCGTTGCCCTTTGCCCATCGATTCCAGGTACGAATCGTACCGGAATCAGATTCGGATACAAAATGTTGTGGGTTCGCACAAGAATTGATTTTTTGTGCCTGGAAACAATTGCGTGACTACCCTGCCGATAGCAATCGATTCCACCAATTATGTGGCGATTCCAGGTGGATTCCAAAACGAATCCAGATGCTATGTGCGATCTCCGACTGTTCTGGGTGCTGCATTTTGCCTGCCGATGAAATTCCGCCAAACACCTCTTCTAACCATGCGATTCCATGGGTGATTTGATATTAAAAACCTGGTTTCATTTAATATTATTGTTTATTAACAACCTAGCAGGTTTCGTTCAATATTATTGTTTATTACAAACCTAGCAGGGTTCAACAGATAGAAAAATCCAATCGGCGTATTACTCCATTCCTTCACTTCCACACCTGTCTTCAACTCGCGTTGGCAAACTGATCGGAATGCAGAGGCCAGGCAACAATGGGCACTCCTGCGCACGATCAATATCCCATTTGAATGCTCTTCCGCGGAAAAACAGGATGAGTCGGAGGCCTTGAGTACCCACAGGAAATTTATTATAGTATTGACTATTGAATATAACTATATTATAATTTATTATTACTAGTTTATTAAATATAATATGCATATATAAATATATATAGTTTAAACTAATATATAATAGTATTTAATATTATTAATTTATTAAATATAATTATACATATATATATGTATAGTTTATATATATTATTAAATCAAAATATAATTATATATAATTTTCAAAAATATAATATATTATATAATTTAATAAACTTACTAAATAGTATATTTAAATATCATATAATTTTAAATTTATTTTTTATATTTTATATGTATGACTAAAAATAGTAAAATTAAATACATTATAATATATACTATATAGTATATTGTTAAATAATAAAATATAATTATATATAATGTATATTAATACTAAGTTACCGATTTGCCACTCCTAGCCTTCGGATACGATACGATTCATATCGGATTCGAAATTCGGGTCGGATTCGGAATTTTGACTGTGGATTCGCTGCAGATTCGTCTAGGATACACCCAGGCGAATCCGAGGCGAATCCAGCAGAAAAAGTGTGTTTTTTTTTTTTGACCAAAAGTTGATTTCTAAGTAATAAAATATTCATTCCAACCCTAATTTTTGCCTCCAAACACATCTAATGATGCTGCTTTTTTTGATGATCCATATGATTCAGATTGATCAATGATCAATAATGGCTGATTGTAAACACTTGACATTTTTATGTTTGAACTTTAATTTATAATTTTATATCATGACATTCGACTTTTGAGTATCACTAATATTTTAATATTTGACTATGAAAGTGGTGATGTATTTTTGCTATGTTATTAGACTATTAATATGGTGGTGTATTCTAAACTCAATTACTGCTGCAAATATGTATATATTTCTGATTTTTATATGTTTTTTGTATTGCCGAATCCAAGCCGTACCCAACCCCAAATTTTGTTTTTGCCAAATCCCGTACCGGATTCGCGTATCCGTACCTGAATCCAAAAACGAATCAGTAACTTAGTATTAATATATATATATTTTTTTGTACAAATGTACCTAAAACGGACCCAGCCCCACCTTTAAAATATGCCATACCAATGTATCGTACCCACGTACCCGTACCTGTATCCAATTTGGCAACTTAGCTTTAGGATGATTTAAATGGCATCCATGGGGTGATGACAAGTTTAGAGATGCAGAATATTCTTTGGTATGAGTTAAATTGCATCCATGTTCCATTGCTACCATCCCCATTGAGCCTCCATGTTGCATGCTTCCTTGCTTTTTATTTCCACCATCAGAGTTGTTCATGGCCTGGCAAATTTTCTACATTTGGGAAGCATAACTCCATTGTTTTCTTACCCTGACTAATATTTATGTTCCTAAACTTGTGCTCGGCTTTCTATGTGCTCTTTCTTCACTTGTCAGATTAGGTTGCAGCCCTTAAATATTCAGTCAGTAGGAATTTCAGGTTTTCTGAATATTTATGTTGCTTGGGCCCCACAAATAATGTGTTAGGTACAATTTTATAATTTTTCTTAGAATCAATGCAATTGATTTTCTTTTTTGAACAGTGAACCAAGGACATAAGCGTATTGTCAGTATGCTAACAAATGCCAACATGAAGGTTTCTGAGATACGAGACAATAAGGTGAGTTTATGATACCTATAAACTTGAATTGTAGTCATATATAAGGTCATGTGTGGGTTCATGTGTGTTGGAGAGTCTATTGAAATCAAAGGAAATTATTTTGGGATCCAAAAGAAAAGGTCTGTGGAACCTGAATGGAGCTAACTTCTGTCATATATAACCTAGTTATGTACATTTCTGAAGTATCTATCATAGGAACTAAATAAGAAATCTATTTAAAAATCTTTAAAATGGTTGTCTCATGTTAAACTGCACAAGCTGCTGGTTGTTTGTAATCATGTGAAACTGCACAATTACTGAACCAATCATTCCTATTGGTAAATTGAAGAGATGCACAAGAATCAATATACCAAGCAAATTCTTTCAGATGTTTATTTCATCTCTAGCCATAAAAACAAATAGATCCTCCTCTTATTGATGTTTGGCTACATTGGCTTGTTTTTTTTGATCTATGAACGGTTTCGTACAAAACTTGTTCTTATGGCCTAGCTTTCCACAATAGTAACATTTAAAAGACTTCTAATACCTATTTCATCTATAATTTTTCTGCCCTCTTTGTTTCTATCATCAAACTTCTTCCCCTTGCCCTTGAAGTTGGCTGCCAAAGCTTTCTTTGAACCCTCATTCCTATTGCTACTACCAAATTATTTTTTCCACCTATCTTATTCCAAAAGTTTTAGTACTCAAGTCATTATATATCAGGTTGACATTAGTAGTAGCAATGGAGGTTTTCAATAAAATGCTTAAAGGCAACAAGTAAACTTTTTAGAGTGATGACCATCATATCTTCTTCTTTCATTGTTTGCCCAATGGCTTTCAACTATTCTCTTAGATCTTTAAGTTTTAACAACTGGTCTTGCAAAGAATTACTTTCATCCATTTTGATTGCAAACAACATTTTTTCAAGGAAGAAGGCTACACCTTTATCAGAAGTTTCATGCAAATCCTTAAAACTTTGCCAAATCTTTGCCACACTACCTCTTTTCAACACTTCATAGAGCTTTCATTAGTCATAGAGAGCTTGATCAGCGTTATGACTTATCTATTCTGCTATAGAACTTGTTTTGATCTCTTCTTTCTACTGGAGGGCCTACCTAAAGACAAGCTGATCCAAGCACCTCTACTAAAAAGTAACCAACATCCTCTATTTTCAGGTATTGTAGTTCTTCCCAGAAAACTTTTGGTTACCCTCCAACGTGATGTTAGAAAAACTAACCATTTTAAAAAAAAAAATTCAGTCTAGTTGCTGCTGAAATAGTGTTTTAACAGCAAAAAACAAATCTGTTCCTCTTTCAAACAGTGATTTAAAAAAATAATGTGCTATTTTTTTTCAACGTAGCAGTTCATATGATCATTGTAGCAATCAGTACAACTGATTTGTTTCTTCACATGTGTGGCAGCAAAATCCTAAAAAAATTGTAGTTGTTCCTGGATTGGAAGTCCTTTCGGTTTGTCGGTGTGCATCAAGAAGTAGTTCTTTGGTTGCCACTGATCAATGAAGTCCCTCCACCCAATTCGTATTTGACCTACTGTTATTGCAGCATTGATACCATATTATGAAAACCAAACACACAAAGAAACGAAGAATGTTGAAAAGAAAACTAAAAAAGAGAAACACTTGGTTGATAATAAAATGAAGAGTGCAAACATCTCTTTATAAAAATACATCATAAACCTGAAAAACCTTAAAATAACTCAAGGTACCTTAAGTTAATATTATTATGTTACGAAAATGACTTTATTATGAAAAGTACATAAAGTACTTATGACTATCTAAAACTAATAAATGGCCATTCTAATAATATGATGCTAACATAACATATAACACTGACAAAGGAGTAGTATTAAAAATCTAAGATTGCATGTGATGGCTTGTAGACAACTTAGTATATTACTTTAGATGTGAATGAGCTAAACTTTTTGATGACATGATTTGAACTATGTGAAAATTTCATGTTTGGCTAGTTATTGCTTTCAGGATATTTTTGTTTCCTACTTCTAAACCTAATCTAATAATAATTAGTCCGTTGACTATCAGGATATAAGTTGCATATTTAAACCTTACTAGGATTAATCATCTCCTAGATGAGAGTTCAAGGAATAAGCCATGGTTGCTCTTGTGTTTTTTGTTGAATTCCCATTTAATTGGATGCATTTTGGGTTATAATTTCATTTAAAGGGATTCTTTTACAATCATGGTCATTACGCCATCTAACTAATGAGCAATGAGTAACAATTAGATATTACTTTAACTGGACTTGTACTTCTATCTTATAAGGAGGTTATACTTCCCATAAGTTACTTGGATCATTATTCGATACTTTCATAAAACTCTCTTTTATAAAATGCCACAGGTAATATTCCTTTGTTTTGTGAAAGTGATTGTCCTTTGATTTTATGCAATAAACATTTCAGGGCCTCTTGCCAAGCGACTATTAGAAGATCCTATATACCTAGATAGGAAAGTGAAATGACAAGTTGTATGAGCAATGGGGATACTTTCCTGATGCAGCATTGTAGAACAACTTTGATATTCCTAGAAGAGGTGAGTAAAATGCAGTTGCTTTTCATCTTTTTTGACTAATAATTGCACATTTTGTGTGGTAGGCTTAGTTGGATTTTGCCAAATTTGTTATATAAGGAAACACGATCTGTAATTTCTCTAAACACATGCTTGTGGAAATGAAATTTTCGTCCATGCTGCAACTACTTGAATTAACTCCAACAGCATTGGATTTACAGTGTGTTAAGAGTGGCAGAAATTTGTGTGGAATTTGTAAACTACTTGAATAATTATGAACAACATAAGGAGAAGGAAACAAGATGCATTAGAAACCCCAAGGTGGGGAAAAGCAGTTGGACGTGGCAATGACATCTTCTTCTTCTCTTGATTAATGAAGTCAATACAAAGAAATTTGAGAGCATAAACTCACTGTTTGTTGTCTCATGTCTTCATATTATTGCCATGGAAAGATTTACACGCCATGCATTACCATTTGCTCCCTTCCCACTCTTGCATTCTTGATCTCGTTCATACATTGCCTCAATCGAGGCTTACATCATATTTATAATGCTGGAAGCATCTTTTCATGTGCTAAAGCCCAAAGTCTCAAAACTCTAGAGAAATTGTTTTTGTGTTGTTATGCTCATTGTTGAATTCTTGTGATAAAATTGCAATGCTAAGCAGTCGATGGTATGAAAACTGCCACATTATGCAAGTGGCAAAAGAAAAACCACCCATTTAAAGGGATTGGAAATTTTGAAGCTGCCCTTAGAATTTTTTGTAACTTGTGGAGGCCATAACCTTTGCATAGAAATTCATATATGTAATGAAAATGGACTTTTGGTGAAACATAACCCATGTTTCACCCTATGAAGTCAATAGTGTATTTGTTAAAAATAACAATGTGCAACATTGTAAGTTTTTACTTTCCTATCTTTTTGTTGACCTGTAAGGTTCTAAACCCTAGACAATCTCACAAAAAGAAATAGTAACTCATTTTCACATAAATATAGAAATGAAATGAAACATCTTAAATATATACAAATGACAAATTACATCTCTCATGTAAAAGTGTCTAATCTAGGGTATTAAGTACAAGAAATATGATACATCATCACTTGAATTACAATCTAGTCAAGTAACATAGAGTACAAGATATAATTTATGCAAGAATATGACTCAGGTTCTCATGTCCATTTGGTTGTAACAATACAAGTAAAGAAACATAATCACCTATGTGTCTGTCCGCCACTAACCACAACGATCATCCACAAACCAAGAGATGAGAACATGGCTCAGGCACTTTTCCGTCCAACCACAAAGCTTATGCTTCCCTGAAATTCTTCCTACTAGAAGAATACCCGACCCTGCACGAGAAGCCTAGCCACTGGAAAATGGTTGGCAGGATGGAATTCGGTGCAACCTGATATATCTACATGCATTTCACACATGAACATGCTATGCCCTACTATTAGGATATGGTAGAGAGAATGAAATAACATCCATCTATTGCAATGGTACACATAGCTTTGGCTAGAGCAAATAAATTGTAAACAATGGGTAAATTTGGAAAAACAAATCTACTCCCCTCCGTTAGCCCATATTCGACACCCGTCTTGGAAGGTAAACAAAATCACATATAGAAGACAATAACATGCATAATGATCATAAAAATAAATAACTCTTTTTCTTTTCATGCAAAATGATTATATGGAGATCTTTTATTATTTCTATCCTTTCATGCATAATGATGGTTAAATTTATATTTGACATGCAATTTGATCTCCACTGATATTTCTCAATTTCATGCATTATTCAATGTACATGCAATACTATTTTCAATTTCATGCAACACTAACTAATTTTTCATGCAGGTTAAATCCATAAGAAACTAGGTCATAGCACATGCAATTTGAAGAATCGGATCCATAACAGTTAGATGACAGTTTCATATTTCAGTTTTTACAGTTTCATTGTGGAATCATCACAGCAGAAATAAAATGTTTAATAATATCAACTTAATGGCAATTACATTATGTTTGTATATATATGTGTGTGTGTGTGTGTTTACTACTGTTAAAAATAAATATGCAAAGATTATGGAAACACAGTAGTTTTATAACAGCAGCAAGAATTCCTATATGTTTACAGTCACGATCTGCTGATTTGTTCGAGATTAATAAACTTACACCATATATATATATATACATACACACACACACACACACACACACACACACACACACATATATATGCATACTGTTGTTGTATTTAAACAAATCATTGCTCCATGAATCAGTCGTTGAGATGGGTGGGATAACAAACTGTAGAGGGCGATTTGTGATTGAATTGATGAGAGTGCCATCAATTCCATCGAATAGATCTATTGTAAGTTGTTGAATCGGGTATTGGTACAGGTGCAGGTACAGTATGCTGATACGGCCAAAGAAAATTGGATGGTACGTCTATACAAAAAACATATAAAAATCATATATATATTTGTAGCTTGAAAACAATAATTAAAAAATATAGTGTAATTATAATATTAATTATTTTATATACAATTTAATAAATTAATATTATAATAAGAAATAATAAATGGAAATTAAAAGATTATATATTATATAATATTAATATATAACAATTTAAATTCACAATACAATATTAATAATTAATTATTAAACTATAAATATAATCTATTGATGACATATATAATAATTATATATTATTAAACATATACATTTATTAATTATAAATTAAACTAATAAATAATAAATATTAAACTATTAGTCTATTAATCTATTACAATGTATATTTAGTCTATTTATATATTACAATGTTCTGCAAAAAACTAGATGCCATACCCTCCACCAGTCCACATACTACCAAGGCTAAGCAGCCTCAACAGACTCATCAAGCCAAAAAAACCTACCAAAAGACCCGCTCTAAACCCGAACCGTCCTGACGGCAACTACGTTAACGCTCCAGCATACAAAACAACGAACATTTAAACACCCAAACTTGAAACACTAGTTACACCTCCGTTAACACTCCTTCAACAATCAAAAGACTTTTGAACAGTTGACGCCAATCCACCCCCCTTGACAGCTCCAAATATAGATGATGTTTTAAGAAAATCAGTCCACATCTTGCCCATTGATGATGCCTTTGAAGAGCCTCTCCTTTAACATCCAAGATGAACAAATACCTCTTATCTCTCGCACCAGGAATGAAAGCCTTCTTCAAGTCACGCGGCTTGGGGATCCCTACCCCCAACTCAGCAGCTAACACCACTTCCATTACACCCTCCTGCAAACTCTCCCAGAGCAATTTCTTCGCCATGAGCATCACCATGGCTTTTGGCACTTCCAAATCCAATAACTCCGCTAAAAGCCTTGCTGCAATGTCAGCATTTGTTCTCCATCGCTCGGCTGAGTTCACGAACTCTGCTCCTAAAAGCAATTCTGCCGCCCCTAACATTGATTCATCCCATTCTCTGAATACTGATTTCAGTCTCCCATGGCGAATTCTCTCGTAAAACGCCCACAGCTTCCTCCCAAAAGGCAGAGAAATTGGTGACTCCATCGCTATTCATGAGAGAATGAATAACCTTGAGCAAGAAAAGTATAACAAAAGGCCCATTATTAATGTTTACGTCCCATCAACTCGGCATTCAATCTCCTCCCAATCCTTTGACATGACAAGGCATTAAATTTGCCAACTTGACATGCATACAACACACACCACCTTGCAAGACAATGCATCCTCCACCGCCATCCTTCTCCACCGCGCCAACCAAGCATATGCCGCCAGCCCCAAACCACCGGCGACACCAAGTTCAGAACCACCCACTTGGTAGCCGTGGGAATGTATATTTAATATTTTAATATTTATTAAACATTATAAATTAAATTATGTATATTATTATAACTATATTAATAAATAAAAACAATATATTATAATTAACAGATAACAATATTGAAACCTAAAACTATTATAAATAAAGGAATATTATTTTCAATAATTCATTGCTATCGATCCCCATCCCTCTACTCAGATCTCCATCCCCACCAAGCAATCTATGACTTCTGGAGTTGGATGCAGCCCATGGATCAATGTTTTTTGTTCAATTGTTGGGTGGAGGGAGGGGTATTCCATTTGATTGATCATCAGGGTCGGGGACTCATGGTGAAAGGAAGACTCGCACTCCTGCACTTACACTTTAAATAAAACTTTTGAAACAATTAAAAGTCGATGAAACAGTTTTTTCATGCTTGACAAATGGTTGGACTTTGACTAGGGTTTTCAGTCATTCGAAAAATGAAAGACCGTGCTCTAATCACTTTGTAATTTGCTTGGAAATGCCACATTGGCTATGGAATTGTTGGGATTCGACTATAAATTAGTCAAAATGTTTCTACCTAAAATAATACGAATCTTGTAGGATTCCACAACGATTTTGGGCAATCCCCGATTTTGGGGCGTATTGTACTTGGAATCCGTAGGAAAAATGGACAATTCGGTAACATAGGATCTATTGTATACATAACATGAATCACTCACTCCGAATATGGATAGAGGGCAAGCAAAAATCGGTCGATTCTATGCTACAAGTGAATTCACATAAGACTATGGAGATCATAGATGAAATTAAGGTCTATACACAAGTTTTGTCTTGAATGCATAGGCATAAACAAGCATAAACGGATCAAAACAAGAAGCTAAATATATGCTACAGTTCAACAGTAATATGATTATTTTAGTTGCTTGCCTACCTCTAACAGCCATCCAATATGGCGTGAACCAGCAAATAATCCCACACCCCTTAGAATTAATACAGATGCAAAAGAATATGGATTTCAAAGAATCGATGTTCAATTAATCGAGGAGACAAAGGCTCCTTAAATAGAATTACAAAGACGATGTTTCTAAAAGAAACAATCGTAAACTGAAGACAAAATTAGAAAGAATCTAAGATGATCATTAATAACACAAATAGAATAATATTATTCTAATACCCTCCCTTAATGGTCATCGTTCTAATTGTCCAGAAAAAACATAGAAGACTGCAACAAAAGACAAGAGCCTGCCACTGACTTTGCCACTGGAGATGAGTCTGCCACCAACCCTCCAAGAAACTGCAAAACTTCTGGAAATAACCAAAAACAACATCAATCGTCCAACCTGATGTTGGAGAACTGTCCCTCCCTGTAACCAGAGACACACCAAGAACAACTGCTACGATTTTGAGGAAAAATCGGCAAACCCTCCAAACTGTTGCAGATGAGCAGGATGCCCAAAAACAGACTGCAAACAAGGCACTGGTGCAGATGTTCTCACAACAACTCCAGGTGCGACTAAAAACAGATTACAACAAAGTACGACTTTTGAGGAAAAAATCGCCAAACCCAGAAATCCGAAGATTACAAATCATCATTTTTTTTCGGAAAAAAAAAACAGAAAAAAACCCACAAAGGAATCCCACGCAACTCTTCGAATTACAGAACCCATAAACGATTTTTTTTAAAAAAAATCGAAAAAACCAGACACGATTTTTGAGGTGAAAAGTCGATGAAAACCAGACACAGATCAAACGTCGTTTTTGAGGAAAAAAAACATTAAAACCCAACAGATTTTTTTAAGGGACAAAAATATTAAAAACCCTCCCAAAATTTTTTTTAAGGACAAAAAATTATTAAAAAACCAACAAAATAACTTTTGAGGACAAAATTATTAAAACTGAAACAAACATCAATTGGCACAAATCCTAAGGCACAAGTTTCAATACACTGAGGCAGGTACAAGCACAAATTTCAAGACAAATCTGCTGGCTCAAAAATCGAGGCATGAAAAACGAGGCACTTAGAAAAATCTGAAGACAACCCAGTTGAGATCTCGAAAAACCCACCAAGAATTTGCAATCGAAAAAAATCTCCAACTTGATCTGAAGGGTCAAAACCCTAGTTGAAATTTTCAAAGGCCTTAGGCGGCCATGAAGGCTCAGAAAAGAGCAGAAAATGTCACGAATCTTCTGAAAGATGCAGCACACAGAGGGCAAAACCCTAGGCGACACGAATGCAGCCAGAAACACTCAGAAATCGAACACAAAATCGCCAGGAATCGTGCACAAAAACGTCTGAGAGAACGCGTCTAGCAAAACCTTCAAAAATGCGGGTTTTTAGAAGCAAAAAAAATGACCAGAAACTGATCAAGAAGGCGTCTAAGTACCATGAACACACGCGGCCTGATATTTTTCACAGAAATGTGCCTAAGAATGGCCGAAATCGTGGCAAAAAAAAAAAGGTGAAATACATGCCTAGAAGAGTCAAAAACGTGCCCAGTTTGCAGAAAATCAACCCGCACCTATACACAAAAGAACCCACGAAAAATAAATCTGTGGCCCTAAGCACGAATTTGCACCAAAAACACTTGCGATTTTACAAAGAAAGGACCATGATTTTTTCTTTGCACAAAGCCCTCAATTTTCAAAATAACAAACCCGCGAATTCCAAAACAATTTCGAAAAGAAATACAAGAGATTTCCAAAAAAAATTGAAGAAAATTTTTCATGAATTTTTATTTGAAAATCTTTCGAAAAAATTCTAGCTTTGATACCATAATACAGATGCAAAAGCATATGGATTTCAAAGAATCGATGTTGTTCAATTAATCGAGGAGACAAAGGCTCCTTAAATAGAATTACAAAGACGATGTTTCTAAAAGAAACAATCGTAAACTAAAGACAAAATTAGAAAGAATCTAAGATGATCATTAATAACACAAATAGAAGGATGTTATTCTAATAGGAATCCTTGCCGAAAACCTCTACCTCCACTAGCAATTGCTATGCCTAGCTAAGGTGAACTTCCAGTGATCAGTCTAGTAATGATCTTAAAAAAAAAGGTAACTGCTGCCCTTAATCTCTATGCCCAACTCTAGGAAAAAGCTTCTCCCCCTTTGATAGCCACTCTCGGCAGTAATATAAGCTTCCGACCAGCAGATTACTTAGAATAGCGGCCAAAATGAAATAGCGATCGTCCCATGCAAGGTATTTGACTCTAGTTGGAGCATGTCTTTTATTTTTTGAACTGAATGTTCTCCTCATTCATCCAGATCATTTAAAATAAAACTTATTTAATTTAATTTTGTTTTCTTTTTGCTAATAAGCTTTTTTTATATATTTGTATATATAATAATAATAATATCCTTAGTATATATTATTATTATATCTATAAATATAAATTAAGAGTTTTATCATTACCAAGCATTTGAAAAAAAATCTTACTTTCTCAATTAAATTAATTTTGCAAACAAAACATCCATAAGACATAGTCATCATTTAAATCATAACACACAAATGACGTATTCACAATGCAATCATAATCATACACAATGCAGGATGAATGCAACTACGTGAGTGTGTGCGTTGAATTTCCATAATGCCGACTATTGTCATGAGGCTAGTTCATCTCTACCTCAACCATGTTCTTGCTTTCAACCTATTCCTGCGCTCTTTTGCAGTCAATGTCTTGTAATGTCCCCATTTCCAACATGATTATTCAGCTTTTTGGAAAAGGAGTTAGCCTATTCATCATTCCCGTAGGCTAATTCATGAGGTAAGGGAATGTGGTTCGAGACCTTGCAAACATAGCAAAATAATTCTTTTATGGCTCAATAACTTTTATTGGGCTTGGAGAAGCTAGGAACTAATTTTCCTTTATTATTATTTTTGGCGAAGCCAAATTATTTTTATAAATTTTATTTGGGGCTAGGCGACCCTTTTTAGGAGAAATAAATAAAAAATAATACTTTTGAATTATGAAAAGTGCATCCAAGTTGAGGATTTAAAAATGAAATAAAAACAAATTTAAAAGAAGGAAATTGGTGCCCAAATTGGGTCGGCCAATTCGGAGAGATAAGGAGCGATTGCTATATATAAAAGTTCATTTAGGGAGGTTTGGGATTATAGTGCATTTTCTTCTGTTTTGATCAGCAATTTATTGTAGCTATTCCAAGGACGAAAACCCTTGCAAATTGTGGGTGAGTTGGATGAAAACCTAGCTCATCATTGGAGGACTTCATGACAGAGGTCTACTTGTGCTTCAATGGCATTTTGTGATGGATTTCATGCTCAGATTTTCAGATCAGACTAGGTGATTTGTTGAGGGCAGATTTGGTGACATTTTGCCTAGGGTTTCACCCTAGAGTGGAGCACCCAAGTTGGAAGTGGTGCAATTTGCTTTGGAGAGGCAATTTTGGCATTTTGCCAAGCTTTCAAGGGTTGCAAACCCTCATCTACAGACCAGTGGGCCAGCACACCAACTTGGGTAGGGTTTGGAGGCATTTTCATCAATATTCTGCATTCATCTTTGCATATTGTCATAGTTGGAGTAGTTCGCCTAGCTAGGGTTTTGTGGATCAGCATTTCATACACTTTTTGGCATCTAACTAGGGTTAATTTATATCAGCAAACTTCTGAAACATTTCTAGGCATGTTGAGCCCATTTTTGTGGTGTAATTGCATGGTCATTTGTTCTGATTTTGTAGCAGCAGTTTGGACAAACTGATAATCAGATTTATTGCATGTTTGGATGGTCATATTGTTGTTTCATATTGCTGGTTACATTCATATTTGAAGATAGATATATTTGCTATGTTATTTGATGCATTTTTGGAGAAATATATGTTGCTGTTCATCCTTGTTTGAAAGCAGAAATTTCATATCAGAAGTTAGGGTTTGAGCAGAAAAATAGAAGTGCAGAAATTAGGGCAGAAAATTGAGTTTCAAAAATCAGAATTCAGGTCAATATCCTAGTTGGGATATTTCAGTGGTATCAGAGCTTTGATCTTGCCAGCCTGAGGGTCTTATATGCAATCACCGTTTCAGTTTTATTATCATAAAAGAACAGGGCAACAAGTTTCACAACAAGAAATGGTGGAAGAAAGCCCAACGAGGAATGATTATCCATGGGAGAACTTTTTGTATACTTTTGCCCAACAACATCAACAAGTATTGCAAAATTTTCAACAATAGATAGTGGTAGCAATTGGAGAATTGAGAGTAGACCTGCATACCACAAGAGTGAACATTAGTGCCAATAACAACATGGGTAGAGCAGCTACCTATACAGGGAGAGCCACTACTACAGTATCAGATAGGCCACTTTGGCTTACTTTTGTGCAAAGAAGAGAAGAAGTAGCATCCAAGGAAGAGCAAGAAGACTCTCATGGTAAACGATGATGTGATGGTCGCCTATGATGAGTACCAAGCACTTCTAGCTGAGGTTAGGATTGCCATCAACCTACATCAATAGAACCAGCAAAGGAATAAGAAGAAAGGTGAGCAAGAAAGGAGACCTCAAAGGCAACACAAGGAGTACAAAGAAGCATTGAACAAGATTCCTCTCCCTAACTTTGATGGTAAGACAAGTGCTAGAGCGTGGGTACACAAGTTAGATATGTTTTTGAAGCTTAAACCCATGTCAGAGGAGGATGCAATTTAATTTACAACTATGCACCTTGAGGGAGTAGCTTATGATAGGTGGCATCATGGGCTTGTGACACAAAACCATGCGATGATTCATTCTTGTGAGGAGTTCACAAACAAGCTCATTGCAAGGTTGGATAGGAACGATATAGAAGTCTACTACAGGGATTTGACATAGTTGAGACAAGTTGGGCATGTAGATCCATACATCAATGAGTTCCAACAGATTGCAGTGATGGTACCTAATATGACCGAGAAAAGGGTGACAATGTTATTTGTGGAAGGATTGAATGATAAGTTGAAGGGTTAGGTGAAGGCTCATAGGCCTACTACACTTGATGATGCTATTCAACTTGCTCTTGACCTTGACAATACTCCTACATCATTTCAGCCTCAAAAGAAGAACTTCAAGGGCTCAACTTCATTTCCAAAAAAGTTCAATCAGCCTAAAGCAGCACCTCCTAGGATGGACAATGAGACAAGGAATGAATTGAGGAGGAAGAAGCTTTGCTTCTCTTGCAAAGAGCCTTGGGAACCGGGTCATAGTTGTTGACGTGTGTTTTATGACAACGCCAACACAGAATAAAATGTCCAACGGCCACTCTATTCTCTCTTGATCAAAGTGTTCCGCATGCTAAGATTGCGTGAAAGTTCATGCATTCGACTCCAAGGTTCCTTTAATGCGAATAGACTCAGTTGGTTGATGTGAATATGCTGGGTATTCCAAGGGGACTTACGTAATTGTTCGACTTTATATGCTCAAGCAAATGAAGGATTTTGACTATGATGCTCTGGTATTTGAACGGACCGGGAAATGCTGAATTTAAAGGAGGTAGGGATAGGAATTCTACAATCTATTTCTACGGGTGGAATGCAAGGATTAGCTTTGACAGTCTTCAAACCAAACTTCGTTTCGTCTCCCCTTCGGAGAACTCTGACAAAGCTGGTGCAATCTTCAAAGGATGGATGAGATGTTCAAATTGAGATTCACCATGCACACCCTTTCACAACGAAGCAAGTGGGCACATTGAACACAATCGAAGTTAAGTGCTGAGATTCCAGTTGACCACGCAGGAGCAGACTTACCGTCAGCAAGTCCGCCAGTGGTATGGATACGGGAAGATATGCCCAAACTAATGTCACATTCCACAATTAACTCTACTTGCATGAAAACAAATCTACTTTACTTTACTCTATTCGAATTGGAAAGACGAAAAGATCTCGTCAACTGCCCACAACACAAAATGAAGTCACCAATCAATGAAATCTTTATATCATGAGAGTCTTACACAACAATCTTTTGCAAAAACTTTCAAAGGGAAAGTCTTTCTTTCCTTTCCAACTAAGCTAACTCCTAGCTCTACTTTAACTTCTATCAATCTCTATCTCTGTCTAGCTCTGATCTATCTCTGATTCTAATTCTAACTGTTTACAAATGAGGGGGGATGCCCCTTTTATAATGAGTCCAATTAGTGGACGGTTCAGATCTGATTACAATAAAGGGTTCAGATTGAGCCACCCATGCCCTAAGTAGGGCTTTTGCCCTAAAAACTGCCACCGAGAGGAGTGGGGCAATGAATGCGCCCTCCACTCCTCATCAATGCACCACACCCTACGATCAATGCACGTCGTCTTCCTCCAGAAGGTCATCGACCAGAAGGGCGTTTCCTTTCTCCTTCTCGCTGGCTGCAAATCTGATGAATCTGGACAATACTGCCTCAATCTCCTGATCCGAAATGGGAGGAATGTGGTCCAACCGAAACTCCAAAACTGCAACTGTTTGCCCATGCCGGGCACATGATTTCTTCCAGGCAACAAGGGCGTCCTGGGTGTTCTGTATGATACTGGAGAACATGGCTGTGTTCTCGAAATCATCCTGTGTGAAGGTCTTCACTTCAGAGAAGAATGGCGTCAATCTGTCTTTCAACCCATCTGCAGTTACCTCTTCAGAAGTCAACCTCCTGGCAAAGATTGCCTCCAATGTGTTGAGAATTCCATCTAAGATGTTCGTCATGGCTTTTCTAACCCTGACCGAATTTGCCTGTGATGCATCATAGAATCCCCGGCCTGTGACTACTGAAGAATACCATCTGGCGAAGTCGTATCTATCCCCCTGCTGGATAACACCTCCCTCAACCAAAGTGTGTTGAGGTATGCTCATCAAAGCCCCTAAATGGAGAACAACTCTCGTTTGATAGATGCGAGCCTCACCCCAAGCATGGTTAACTGCCTCCACTCTAGCCATAATATCGGAAGCTTGCCCATAGGCATGTGCAAGATCTTCCATGAACTTTCTTGTTTCTGTACGCGCATTGGCAACCCACTTGTTTGCCTGCTGTGCCATTCTCTTCAAATCTTCTAACCCACTGATTGACTCCCTGGAAAACTCAGTTGGAAGCTCAATTGCCGGATTTTCTTGCCCACAAGGACGGGACAAGTGCTGCATGTAGCCAATCAGTGTCTTGTGCTCTACCTTCAACCTTTTGTATTTGCCCTCAACATGGGACAATCTATCCTTGAGTGCCCGATAGGAATTATCGCACTCCTCTACCACTTGTGCTCCAGTAGGGCGGCCTAGTTCCATGGTTGTCACAACATAGTTCTCAGGAACGGCCTCGTCCCTATCACATTCTACCCGAGGAACTGCCATGTGCAAGGTTCGGGATCCATCCTCATCTATGGATATTTTGGAGAACTTCCTAGCCTTTTTCTTTGCTGGAGGTGCACTAATCCTCTGTAATAATTCCTCCATCTCAGCTGCGGGATCGGTCTCATCTTCAGGACCACGCCTCATTCTATCCCTTAGCCATTCTGGCACCTCCTGCCGCATGTCTGATATAATAAAAGGCTGTTCTACCTCAGCCTCTACCTCGTGAATCTCTCCTTTGCCATCGTTCTGACGAGGCTCACCTTCATCAATAGCCTCAGTGTCTCCCGAGCTCTGGGCATCCTGATCTGAAGCAGCATCACCCTCGAGAGCCGCCTCAATTTCCTGCTGAAATTGAGTATCAGTAGTCGTCCCCTCATCTGTCTCTTGCTAATTTTCCTGCTGATGATCTTCTTGGGGCATGTTGATGCTCTGACCCACTGATTCTCTACGAGGTGACTGATTCTCTACTCGCACCGTCTGCACTACATCCAATCTCTCCCTTTGGTTAGCAAATAGGGATACCTCCCGCATACTCGGTGAATGTGTCCGAGATGGCGTATGCATGGACTCCTCAACTACCACTGGCTCAGGTCAAACTGGCTCCTTTCCTCTAGGCTCTGGAGTTGGATTACTTCGTCTCCTCTGATTAGTTGCCAGTAATCTGCTGTCTCCCATCAAATTGTAGGTAAGGGGAATTGAGCTTCCCTTGAGTCGGCTGACGTGCCTCTCTACCCAACTCCGTGTAAATGTCAAGACTGGGATACAAAGTGTATCCAAGTCAGTGATCTCTGGCTCAGACCAATCTGGCAGTGGCAGAGGCGTATCTCTTACTGTCTCGTAGTCAGCCTTTACAACGTTTATATCTTCCTCAATCTGATCTGGTACTGGGATAATTTCACACTCCCTGATCATCACCAACGGTATCCGAGAGAACATTCTCTTTCTGACTTCGATCTCATCCACTGTACTTGCCCAAAAGTCTTCGATTTGCACCTTGTGCCTGAACTCTTCTGTCAATATCCACCTGATGTTTCTGTGGGGATCGTAGTAATGCCTGCTGGTGTGATAAGAAAGGTGGAAGAATTGGAGCTCCGCTTCCGCCTCTCTTGCTGTTTGCAGCGATGGGCAAATTTCATCTGAATTCCCCATGGTAATTGGGAATCCGAGTCCACCTTTCTTCTTCTTCTTCTGAATCTTATCATAGGCAATCAGTTGCCTAGATACTTCCAGCATCACTATCCTGTTTGTGGGATACCACGATAGTCTGTATGGATAGGAGGAAAATCCTTGTAGCCTTATGTAGGTGAATTTTGGAAATTGGATAAACCAACATCCGAATTTCTCAATCATTTCTTGTGCCTCCCTCGATATTCTGTGATGGGTTTTCTGCTGCAGGGTCCTTGTTATGTGCATGGTAAAGGCATCATTGACCCTCTTGTAATTAGTCGTGCTTGTCAAATGCAACTGTGGACAAACTTCATATATTTTAAACTGATGGGAACCGCAACTGATTGGTTCCTTGTAGGAGATTCCTCTGTATCTCGTCATGCGAGCCAACATATAGACAAGGTAGGAGCCCATGTAAAATGTCTTCATTCTCCTTACGGCACGAAGCTGCTCATGTATGCAATCACTGATCATCAGCACCCAATCCATGTAATCTTTTCCCTCTAACACCAAGTTGACAAAATAGAACATCCAAGGTTCAAAGATGAACGCTTGGGGGCATCCTCCAACTCTGCTCAGCATCATAATGAGATCACCAAACTCATGTCTCAAATCCTCTTAGACTATCTGCTTGGGCAATTTTGTGCGAGTTGGCTTGGGTTTAATCATCCACCTAGTATTTATTAAATCAGCACACCGGTCTGTGGTGGATGAGTACATCTTTCCAGCCCTCCTTTTTGTCTTGTAGATCATTTTCTCATGGACTGGAATCCCGAATGCCTATCGGATTGCTTCAGGTGTCAGGTTGGCCAGCACCTTGCCATCTGGCGAAGTGACCGTCCTTTGTTCTACATTGTAGTGGTAGGCGCATTCCATGATGAGTTCTGGACACCGGATAGCTGGTGAAAAGTTGGCAATTGCATACAGTCCACTTCTGACAATACTGTGCGAAGTCACTGATGGGTGATGGCCTCCAGTCCCCATTATCCTTCTTCTGAATGCTTCCATGTTGAATGAGCCTAAGTTCGTGTCAGCTAGCCTACCGAGCTTTGATGAAAATTTGGATTCTGGCAAGAATGACTTGCCCAGTTTCTTGATCACAGCTTGTTTGGACTCGGTGTGGTTGTTTCTGCCTGCAGCTCTTCTGCTTGATTCAGCCATTCTGCAAAAAAGGCAAGATAGTCAGACGACAAGATTTAAAATAATAAAATAACCACCATTGAGGGTGTCAGCAGATTTTTAAATAAAAAGGCTGCAACACTTCTGCCGATTCCAACTGCAAACCTCAACTGTCTTGTTTAGTTCAGCTGTGAAATTTATGTATTTGCAGCAGCTCTTGAGACTTCTTTTAAATTCGTACTTTTCCTTTAGAATAAATGTACTTTCAGCAACTTGTAAATGTCTTCACAAGTACGAACTTTCAGCAAATGCAGCCCTTTTAAACTTCAGATTTCTCAGCAACTTCAGACTTAACCCTGTTTACTTCAGCAGTCGAATGAAATTCCTTCACATAGCCGTACCTTCTCAGCAAATGCAACAACTGGCAACTTGGGAATTCGTGCCTCTCAGCAACTGCAGCCTCAACAGGTTAAGTTGCACTTCCTTCAGCAACTTCAACTTTTGCAAATTCGTACTTAGCAACCTCCAGCTCTCTCACAATTTCGAATTTCTCAGCAACTGCTACCTCTTCAGGAATTCGTACTTTTCTCTTAGCCAATATTTTTGCATTCAGCAACTGGTGAGAGGAATGAAGAGGATTTTAAAATCTTATAGCCTGGTCGAATTCCTGCAGAGGCTATACTTAGCAAATTTTCGAATTCATTTTCCCTCTCTTTTCCCAGTTGTAACACTTGTCATCTGAGGCATAGGAATCTCAAACTTCTAGAATTATGAATTCATCATCTGTGCACAGGCCTGCCTCGTCGCGTTTGATTTCTAAAAATATTAAATCGTTCACTTCCTTGAACAATTTCAAAATGTTTGGCTAAGTCACTCGATTTCACTCTCATTCTGGCAAAATTATCCAGTTCAAACCTCTGGCGAAATTCTCCTATTCACTTTGTTCACTTACCTTAGAGAAATCTCTCAATTTTGCCTTAGGAATTTTATTTAAAATAGGCACTGGGCAAAATATCCATTGAAACGATGTGGACATGGCATGGAGAACGTTTGAATCACCTCTCAATTGCAAATGTTTAATACCAAGAAGAAAAATCCTTCCAGAATCCATCGTTTTCATGTGTATCCGGACGAAGGGGTTCTTTTAATTTTTATTATTTAAAAATAATAAAAATGGCTAATGTTTATTTCTTCCCTTTCAGATGTATTCCATTCCTGTAGAGGCTATCTTCTCGATCCTGGCCAATTTTCTTGATTTTCCTTGAATTTTCCTCTCTGAAGATTTTCATAACTCTGGAAATTAGCATCATCCTCTAGACATCGTTTTCATTTTCTCCTGAGAAAAATACCTTAGGAATTATTTGAAAATCTAAATTTTATCATTTTATCTCTGAAGGGCGCATATAGCATGTCATTTTCATTTCCTCCCTTGCAATTCCACGCCTAAGCTTTTTCATACTTAGCAATTTTCACGCCTAGACTTCCTTAGCAATTTTCATTTTTAAGTGCCCACTCACTAGGCGCACTTCATATAGTGAAGAGGAAAAATATAAATAACCCTTGGTCTTTTAAAAATCACGCCCCCTTAACATTATTCCCCTTTGGGGTATGGTGACTCGTCACCTTCCTTGAGCGCATATGACATAGGTAGCTTCCACCTTCGAGCGCATTTCCTTCACCACCCCACGCCTTTAGCTTTTAGCTTTTACCTTTCACCTTCTACGTTTTACCTTGGGCGCACATGCCATGGAGAGGAGGAATTCCCACACCTTAGCTTGACCTCTCTAGCGCACTTCACACACTAGACTTTCACTTGAGCGCATTTCAACTTCATCACCCTATGTTTTGCCTTTACTCTTCACCTCCCTCAGGCGCATATGGGCTAGGCTACTTCCACCTTCAAGCGCATTTGCCATTTGCAAAGGAAAGATTGAATTACCTTGTGACCCTTCAGCTTCCTCAAGTGCATCTTGACTTGCATACTTCCATGTTAGGCGCATTTGCTAGTGGGAGGGGGAATTCTACTTATTTCTAGGTGACTCTTCAGTTCCTCCAGGCGCATATTGGCTATGTTGCTTCCATGTTGGACGCATTTTGTATGTGGACAAGGAATTCTGTCCCTTTCAAATGACTCTTCATCTCCCTTAGGCGCATTTGCTAGTGTGAGAGGGAAACTTCTTTGTTTTAGGCGCATATAGGGGTGTCAGGAGGAAAATACTATGCCCATGGTGTCTTTTCAGCTCCCCTTGGCGCATTTAGCCTTGGCAACTTCCTTCCTTGAGCGCATTTTACTATGTGAGGTGGAAAATCCACGCCTTAGGTGACCTTTCACCTTCCCTAGGTGCATATGGGGGTATGAGGAGGAAAATTCCATGCCTTAGAAGAATTTCTATGCCTCTCGAAGGCGCATTTCATCTTTGCTCAAGGAAATCTCACACTTAGAGATTTTTGTATCTTTTATTCCTCCTGGGCGCATATGAGGGTGTTTGCCTGTCAGCTTTTGTTTATAAATTTCCAACGCCCTAGGTGACCTTGGCCTTCTATTTTTAGTAAACTCTGAGAAATTAGGGTTTCATTGCATTTCGCCCTGTTCTGAATTGGAGCTGACGTGGCTGTGCCTCCATTTGGTTTTTTTTGCCATCCTGTTCACACCCTATTTGGCATAATACATGCTATTTTTAGCCATTTGCTATTTTTAGCAAACCCTAGAATTGATCAATTTTCGTATCTCTGTTTGCTTTGAAATTTGTTCCAGTTGCTTTTGATGCTGTGAGAGACCTGTTCATACTTGCTTCTGGTGATGACGCGCTATTTTTAGCCACCTGCTATTTATAGTAAGTTTCAAAGTTGCCTGTCTTCAGTGGCTCCGTTCGTCCTGAAACTTGCTATGTCTGATCCTGATAACTTGAGTGCTTTGTTCATACCAACTTCCGGCGCAAACTTGCCATTTATAGCCGTGTCCTGACTTACTAAAAATAGTAAGTCCTCCGATTTTGCTCAAAATTTGCCAGTAGGTAGCCTGAAGGATGCTGATCATGGTGGTGTGCTTCGTTTTGACATCTCTGCATTTTGCTTCATCTATTTTTAGACATGGCAGGGAAACCCTAATCTGACTTGCATGTGCTCCCGACTGCTCCTGATTGCCTTGATTTATACTGTTTGTCGTTCTGCTCGCTGGAATGAAGTTCTAGGTAGCCGTTGGACTGAAGCTGCTATTTATAGTAAGTGTCTAGAAAGTGGTCCATTGGATGTCGGACGAGTTTGCATGTCAGAATGCCCGTGGGATCTCAAAAAACCCAGAAAATCCTAGAAAACTGGTCAACATGCGGGCACTGGCTAAAAATAGTAAGTCCCTGAAAACTGATCCGATCCACTTGCATGTCATATCACTGCGAAGCTCTCGTGAAACCCAGATGGAATATCCGAACATGCGTTCAAAATCACTGCATACAAACCCTAAAAATAGGCTCGAAAGGCTGTACTCTGAAAGTCACCATCTCGGCTTGCATGCTACATCATCGCGAAGGTCTTGGAAAACCCAGATCAATTCTCGTCATTTATCGGAGAATTGCTTGTCTAAACCCTGAAAATAGCCCCCAAAGGCTGAACTGCTAAAAATAGCCAGTTGTCTGAATCTGTTCAAATTTCATGTGTAGGCACTCTGAAGTTGCCTGAACATGCTGAAGTAGTTAGAATCTCGAAATCATGAGGGACAAGCCTCAAATTAGGTACTTACTAAAAATAATAAGTGGTCAGATTTCAGTGAGATTTCAGGGGGATTCTGCCTTGAGCTTTCTGATCGCGTTGCTGCACTTGGATTTCACCTGAGTAACTCAATCTTGACCTCAAATGGGCCTAAAGGATAGAAACCTTAAATTTGTCAATTACTTCAACTGAGGTCAAACGGGACATCCTCGGAAGGACAAAAGATTAGAGACAGAGAGAACAAAAGCCAAAAGACTAGAATGGAGCAAAAATTAGGGGGTCCCCATCTTGGATGGGGTGATGTGTGAAAAGGTCACAACATCTGGCGACTCCATGGGAAAGTGTTGAAAAACACTTTAAGATTAACCTTGGCCCAAGCCCTCTAACCATCATACAGAAAAGATATTTGCTCAAAAGGGGAGAATTGTCCGATATTGGATCAAAACACCTTCATCCGAGATCATTTGAACATATGTGTTCATCTCACCTCTAAGCCAACTTGACTTCCGAGATCAACTATGGCAAGTTATATAGGTGTCTTCACTTCAAAAGCATCCTGGACATTGCCTCGCTGCCAGTCAGGCGTCCATAGCCCCGACGAGGTTGTCGCTACAATTCTCACGAATATTGCTCCACTGCCAACCGGGCGTCCATAGCCCCGGTGGAGTTATTCGTATATTCCCAAACCAATATTCAAGGTATGATATTTCTTTCATTTTCCTTCTTTTGATATTTCTCTTTCAGCATATTTTCTTTTTTCTCTCAATTTTCCGTCAATTCCATAATTGATTGGCAAGCACTCAAGCTACCGATGGGTTTGAGAATTGCAGTGGTGCTGAAGCAAGATGTAAGATTTTCACCTACCATAACCTCTCCCAAGAAATCAAAATGACTCAAAGTATTTTGCTGAACAGGTAGGACATTATAATCTCAGACTCATGTGTTGAGACACAATAATTGATTAACCTTCCGAGTCGAGTTCGTACGAGGCCGGATGATTATCACCCCCTTCCGTAACGGGAGAACCCAAAATTCATGTCCATTCCAAACCCAAACCAAAACCACTTGAGTGGACAACTCAAGGGAAGAAGCACCAAAACCAAAAACCCAAAGGGCAACAAACCAAAACCAAAACAAAAAGGGAAAGCGGGAAACAAAACAACCTAATCTAACTATGTACAAAGTAGGATCTAGGAGGGAACCTACGCTTGGAAATAATGCTTGAGGAACCGCCCATTGACAGGCAATGGGATATCCTCTCCTGTTAATGCTTTCAATCTGAATGCATTATCTCCTAGGATCTCAGAAATCTGATATGGGCCCAGCCATAATTTATCGAACTTGTCGTGATCACCTTTTCTCTCGTGGGCCTTGTCCCAACATAAAACCAAATCTGAAATCCTGAAGGCCTTGATCTTGGCTTGTTTGTCGAACCATCTTTTCACGACTCCTTGATGCTTAGCCAGATTTTCCAATGCTTCATCTCTTTTCTCCTCCAAATGCATCAATTGGGACAACCTGACTCGAACTCTGTCCTCACCCTCGAGATATTCTTGAATGAACTGAAGAGTAGGGATCCTCAACTGTACTAGGAAGACTGGATCTTGCCCATATACCAAGTGATAAGGGGATGTTCCCAAAGAATTCTTTGTTCTAGTCTTGTCTGCCCATAAGGCAAACCTCAGCTGTGTGTGCCAGTCTTTGGGGTTCTTATCCAACAGTTTCTTGATAGCATTCAGCAAATTCTTATTTGTGGACTCTGCAAGTCCATTCCCCTGCGGGTAGTAGTTAGATGAGAACTTCAAAGTGATCCCATATTCAAACGCCCAGTTTGAGAACTTCAAAGATGAAAAGGCAGGGCCATTGTCGCACACCAAAGCATGTGGACATCCAAACCTTGTAATAATATTTTCTTTGAGGAACTTAATAACTACATCTGTTGTGCAAAGCTTGAGAGCTTGAGCCTCCGTCCATTTGGTGCAGTAGTCTGTAGCTGTCAGTATGTATCTGTGTTGTGCCGAGGAAGGTGGATTAATCATTCCAATAAAGTCCAATCCCCATTTTGCAAATGGCCTGACATCAATCACTGGCTGTAAGGGCATTGCTGGATTCTTCTCTCTATATGCAGCTATCTGGCAAATGTGGCAAGTTGTAAGCATCTCTAAAAAGCGTAGGCCAGTAATATCCTGCTCTTGAAATCTGGTGTGCTGTGGCCAAACCACTTCCGTGACTTGTTCCAAATTTATCATGGAAGTGTTCCATTAGCTGTCTAGCCTCTCTTTTTCCTACACATCTCAAATAAATCCCTTCGTGATTCCTTCTATAAAGTACTGATCCTTGCAGCATAAATCTTTGGCTCTTCATTCTTAAAGCTCTTCTTTGCACTGGGTTCAAATGTGAGGGACATCTGTGATTCAACAAATAATAGACGGTGTCGTTGTACCATTCCCCGGGGGACACTTCTTGTAACACATAAGTTTGTTGTTTTCATCCAAGTCCTGCCATTGCAATTGTTTGTGCCAAGGCTTGCCCTCGGACTAACTTCATCGGCTGTATCTCTATGTCATATTCTTGCAAGCTGGCGACCCACTTGCCTCTTCTTTCTCTTAATTCATTTTGCATCAGCAGTGTTTTCACCGTGGCATCAGGAACTATAGCATGGACTTTGCTCCTTAGGATGTAGTGCCTAAATTTCTTAGCTGCTTTCACTAATGCATAAGCCTGTTTTTCTATGTTGGCGTACCTTAATTCTGCTTCTTTTAACGGTGCACTCATAAAGGCAATTGGATGCTCATCCTTTTCTTCTGTCCTCTGGGTCAATATTGCTGCACAAGTGTGCTCTGAAGCAAAAGAGTACAGGTAAAATGGCTTTGAGTAATCCAGACTAACCAGTACCGGAGCATCCACTATCGCTTGTTTGATTTCCTCAAATGCCTTCTTCGTTTGAGGGGTCCATTCTATCTTTGCATCCTTCTTCAACATTTCATTCAATGGTCTGACAATCTCAGCAAACCCAGTTATAAACTTTCTCAAAAAATTAATCTTTCCAAAGAAAGACCTTAATTTTTTATGACTCCCTGGCATGCCAATTCTTGAGATTGCCGCAACGCGGTCTGGGTCAATTGATATGCCTTGCTCTGAAAGGACATGTCCCAACAATTTTCCTTTAGTGACTTCGAACACGCATTTCTTTGAATTAAGAGAAATGCCAAATTTTCTGCATCTTTGGAAGATCTCCTTCAAGTCTTCAACATGATCTTCCCTCCTTTTGGAGAACACTGTAAGGTCGTCCATGTATATAATAATGCATTTCCCAACTAAGTCTCTGAAAGCGATGTCCATAGCCCATTGAAATGTGGCCTCGGCGTTGATTAAGCCGAAAGGCATTCTCCTGTAAGCGAACGTTCCCCAATTGGTGGTGAAAGCTGTTTTTAATCTATCTGCTTCTTCAACCATCACCTGGTTGTATCCTGAATACCCGTCCAAGAAGGACATCATTTGGGAACCATTCACAATTTGCAACACCTCATCTAGTGAGGGCAAGGGATAATTATCTTTCTCAGACGCTCTGTTGAGGTTGCGAAAGTCGACACACAACCTTATCTCTCCGTTTTTCTTTCAGATGGGCACCAAATTGGCGACCCACGTTGAGTGCCTTATTGGGAAAATGATTCTGGCTGAAAGGAGCTTCCTTACCTCTTGATATATCAATGGCTCTAGCAGCGGGTTCACCGGCCTCTGCCTTTGTCTGAATGGTTTGTTTCCCGGCTTTAACGGGATTGTGTACGTGATCAAGGTAGTGTCATATGTCTTTAAGTCCTCGTAACCCCAGGCTACCACATCGGAGAACTCTCTCAATGCTTGCGCTATTCCTTCTCTTTCTTCTGGGGTACAAACCTTACCCACAAATACATTCTTGACTTGCTCGTCTGTTCCCAAGTTAATTGTTTCGCATTCATTCCCTTGAGTACCCTGATTTCTACTCAGTTTATCAGGGTCAAAGAGCCTTTCCAACTCAACCATTCCTCTAGGAATGACATTTTGTTCTTAAATTTAAGATCCCTTCAGCATCAAATTCTGCTTCCTCGGTTTCTTCTTCATCTATAATCTGTGCTTCAAATACTCCTGAGTTTGTTAAGAATTCCAAAATCTGTTTATCATCATCAAATACTTGGAAATTCTTTATATTGTTTGGAATTGAGGGTGTGGAGATCAATTCCACTGTGAACTTCTTTAGACCTACCAATTCTAGCGGCTCTAGTGAACTGGCTGCCTGTGCAAGGGAATTTGCTATTGGATTTTTAGCTCTGTACACCTGCTTGATGTTGAAAGCATCGAAGCTTTCGATCAAGTCCCATACTCTGTTCCGGTAACGGCCCAATCTCTTGTCGTGACAAGCATACTGTTTTCTTACCTGGCAGACCACTATGTTAGAATCCCCAATGGCGTGCACAATCTTGGCACTTTTCTCTATTGCTAGGATCAACACATGAATCAAGGATTCATATTCAGTAACATTGTTGGTGCAAGGGAATTGGAGCCTGCAAGCACCTAGATATGCCTCTCCCTTGGGGCTGATGAGTTCAAACCCTGCTCCATTCCCTTTGTTAGACTTTGACCCATCAAATCTCAAAGTCCATACTTGATCTTCTGTATGATCGCTATAGGTCATGGGATCATTCTTTTCTACTGTGGGCTCAATCTTCTCACTTTCTATCCATTCCTTCATCAGGGAGTCTTTTTCTTCATTTACCTTTTCTAGTTCTTGCACCAGAGAGACTTGTGGAACTCTCTTTGAAACCTCTTCAATGGCCATTTTGCACATGGCACATGTAAACTTCGGATGGAATGCCTCACGGATCCTGCACCAATTAGGCATTAACATACTGCTGATGGAAACATCCTTCCCTGACTCTATTCTTTGCTTGACATTTTGCAGCACGAAATTTCTAAAGTTTTCAAACATCCCCTCACCATCGCTTGAGTCATCTTCAATCAATACTTGAGTGGAGGAGGGCATGCTCTCTAAAGGTTTTTCCTCAATCACGCTCTGTAGCATGAGGACTTCTTGCTTGATTGGCTTGTAAGAGCCCAGATCCGTTTCTGTAAACAAGACCTCATTGTTATCACCATACTCGGTGATCATCAACCTGAGCCATGGCATACTCTCTACTCTTATCTGGTTAGGGATTCCTCTCCAAGGCAACCACATATGAGAAAAGTCAGTGGCGATATACCCATTCAACTTTCGGCACCAGTCTCTGCTAAGTAGCATGCCATACCCATCTGGTATATCTACAACTGAAATATCAATACGGCTTTGGATTCTAGAATCCGCGGCTAGCTGCATGTGAATGTCATTTAGTTCCCCAACAACGGGAACTTCCATTTTGTCCAGTTGGGTTACTTTCTTGTTGGTGCGAAGTGGGATTAGACCTAGCCTTTCACAGACCTTTAAAGGCATGACGTTGCTTGAAGCTCCGGAATCAATTAAACAGTTGTGTAGCATTTTTCCAAATATTCTGACTGAAACTAAGAATGGGGCTGGTTCATCCTTCCCTTGATAAAACACTACTGGTTTTCTTCTTTCTTCTGCTACATCACTTTGCTTTTCATCCCTTTTATCTGATTGAACTTGTTGATTTTGAATCTCCTTCCTCGTATTCTGCTTAATCTTTGTGATCTCATCAGGCTGAAAACTTCTCTCAGCCTCGGCCTTTCCAGGAGTGCTAGCAGAATTTAATACCATTCCCTCAAAGTTCTGGGGCTGTTGTTGTGTCTCCCAAGAATTATAAGATGTTTGGGGCACATTTTGCACTACGTTTGTGTTTTGTGCAAGACGGGGTTGCGCGCGAATCTGGGGATTTCTTGGCACATTGGGTGCCTCTTGTGACATATTTCTCGTGGAGGGGTTTTCAGTCAATGCCCCTAGAAGAGTTTCTCTTACCTCTTGAACCTTTATTAACTCATAAAGTGGTAGACTTACTTTCATCTTCTTGAATTCCTCCAACACATAAGAGCTCAGCTTCTTTATATCCTCTCTAGGAGAATTCTCCTTTTGTCCTTGGATTAACTGGTAAACTGGTTGCTGAGGCATTTGTAGTCCATTCGATCTTGCTTGTGTGGGACCCTGTTGTCTGTACTCTGGAGAGTCTTTCGGTGCAACTGGCACGTTACTCGCATTGGGATGCGGTGGTGTAGAAAAGTTGTTCGATGGCGTTGACGAGGTCAACGGCTCGTGTCGGGGATAGCTTCTCTGATACACTTTAGGAGGCCCACTTCCAGTCGTCTGGAGGGCTTGCACTTCTCTAACTCCTTCCACCAAGACACTATTGTTAAGAGGCGGAAAACTATAACCGTCTCTGCTTAGGGGCTCATCTGGTGATGCATACGTGGCATGAGCCTCTGAAGGCGCTTGAGCCTCTGGCGTCCCTACGGAACCATTTGCCGAAGCTGGTGGAAATCTCTGATTAACGGACGGAGGTGTATAACTTTGGAATTCGGGCGGGAACTTGAAATCTTCTAAGATCAAGGCCTGATCATATCGGGGTGATGGGACTATTTCGTACCCCGTAGTTGGAGGATTCGCCATAGGTTCTGTGTTTTTCACTTCTCCTCTGAAGATGTCAGTGGCAACTTGGAACTCATGGCATTGTAGCTCGGAGTGCTGACTAGTGTTGTGTAATCTACACCATCCCGACAAGGCAGCTTCTGCCAAATATACTGTCTGCCGGTCGGTTCTCAGGAGGCGGCGGGTTATCCAGTGGTGTAGGGACACCCCCATTGTTGGGGCCGGTATTTCAAGATCTCTTTTGGAATCCCTGATTATTGTTTCTATACCCATGATTGTTCTCATGACTGTATCCTTGATGGGTATCTTGATGGTGATTCGGAGGATTATTGTGATATCCTCGATTAGCACCTTGATGTGCTTGATTATTCCGTTGCATGGATTGAATCTGATTATTTTGGTTCCTGAGGTATGTCACCTCAGTTGACAACCTTTTCACTTGTTCCACCAAATCTTTTATTTCATCTCTTGCTGATCCCAGGTTTGTATCTGACTGCTCGTAGGACTTAAGCCAGTGTATAGCGAGGGACCTGTTGTATTTTGTCCCATGTTTTGACTTACTTCAATTGCCTTAGCGTAAGCTAAGTTCATATTTGCTGGAGCGGGGTGAGCTTCTCTCACAAACATTGCAGTTAAGGGATCCAAAGCGGTGTAGTAATTCTCCCTAGCATCAATGATAGTGTAAGGAGTTCGTAATCTTGTGAGAGCCTTTTGGAATCTATTGTTAAACACATGAATAGGCTCTTTCTCTTGCCTCCTTACTTCTACAAACTGTCTGAACAACTCTGCGGGAGTGATGGGGATGCCGAACTTTCCGATGAAGGCCGTCTTCATCTGCTCCCATGTTCTGATTGAATCGACTGGTAAATGTATGAACCAATAATGGGCCTCTTCCCCCAAAGAATAGGGGAACAACCTACAAGCCACATCAGCATATGCAATTTGTCTATTGTGTAGGTGGTCCTCAAACATTTTAATGTGATCCTCAGCAGTGCGGTTTACGTCGTGGACGCGTGTTGGTGTAAGAACTAACACCTCTGGAGTGTGAGTTTGTACGTATAGCTATGCACACTACGCAATGAGTGCTCTTCAAATTAGGAAGGGAAGCTCCCTCGTTGTGCTGGAATGCATGAAATAGAAAACTAAACTAATGTCCTATCTTTTTGTTCTCAGCTAGTAGAGGCACAAGGTTAAGAAAACCTAGAACGTTGCAGCTAAGTATTTTTTGGTTTCGCAGATCATGTAACTACAACTAAGCTAACTTCTTTAAAATCTATCCAATTTCCTCAAGAAACAGTGCATGAGGAAATGGAGCAGGAATGTATTGTATGATAAACTCCAGGTGCGGGCTCACAACATGAAGGCAAGGGAGGCACAACTATTTGCTAATCTGGGAAGAAGTTTATTAAAACAAACAAATGAACGGTAAACCTGGTACAGCTTCACAACATGAAGGCAAGGTAGGCGCAACTATCTGCTTGGCTGAATGAGTCTACTATAACACACATCATACGATAAGCTTTGAGTACAGTTTCGCAACATGAAGGCAAGGTAGGCGCAACTATTTGCTCTTCTGAATAGGCTTATAATAAACAAAACAAAAGGTAAGCAACTGGGACAGTAGATTGTATAGACGCAACACGCATGCAATAACGATCAAACCAGCAACCCCATTTAACTAAGGTCGAATAAACACCATGACAATAACATGAAGGCAAGGTAGGTGCAGCAATTTATTATAACAGCAATTACTCTTTGAACAGATACAATAATAGCAATACTACAGGCAAGGTAGGCGCAGCATGTATGCTATCAAGCAAAAGTTAAATTACAAATGAGCTTAAAGCTCTTATTTATAGACTTCAAGGTGTAGGCAACCCTAAAATCACCTTGAGTCAACTAAAGTCTTGCAATGCATGCAAGATCTTATTCCTAAACCCTAATTGAATGAAACTATACAGTTAACTGGAAAACTATCATCAGTTAATTGAAACATCTAATCTAAATGGACAAGGTGCAACATGCACGTCCTTATTGAAAGCAAGTCAACTGGAATACTATCATCAGTCAACTGAAAAATCTAATCTAATCTCCAAGTATATGTAGATGTTTCCAAAAAAGACATGCATGTAAATGTATAACAGCAAATTAACTCGGAAAGAAGCCTCGAGTTAACTACTTCTGATGACTCATCATTGTAAGCAACTGCATGGTCTAACTGAAAGTCTACTCTAAGTTTATCATCTCCTCTAGGAATTTATCAATAGTATCATCATCTGGCACTTTGACGCTGTCCACAATGATTAACTGCTTGTCCAAATCTTTGTCTCCATCTCGGATCTCCCTTTGACTATCTCTAACCTCTGTGGTCACCTTTTTGAAACTGATAGTCAGCATTGTAAACTCCTCCATCTTGAACGCCTCTAGTCCTCCACATAGGTTATTACGAACTAATTCTTCGAACTCAGCTTGAACTGCCTCTAACTCGGTGTAGGTACCATCCTCATGCCGATAATGACATGGGATCTGAGTGATGTTCTCGCTGATGAAACGAAGAGCTGCAACAACCTTTTCCTGAATCATGCTCATCTTAGCAGAAATCCTGTCATATGTCTCCACCCTGCAAAGATATAACTCTCTCCAAGTGAAGACCTTCTTCTGATCTATATCTGCTGTAATGGCATCATAGATTCCTGCAAGCTGTGATATCAGAATCAAATCCTTCGGCTTACGCTCGGCCATGAAAATCTCGAGCTCCTGAATTCTCTGGCGAAGACTATGTGCGTCAACCCTCAACTGATATAGCTCTGTGAGGAGGTGTCGACCAGCAACAATAAAGTCTTCAATCCAAGTATCCAGTAACTTTCCTCGATTAACCAAGTGTTGAATCCTCTGCTATTCTGTGGCGGTCTCTCGAAGTTGTGGAAATAAAGGTGCTTGCCCCTCGCTGCCATGAAGTAAACTCCAAATATACATGCGGAGTTGCCTGATTTCAGCCTTGAGAGCTGCCTTATCCTCACCATCCTTCATGACGCATTCCTCTAGATTACTCGCGACGACTCTGAATAGATTCACGTCGGTGTGTCGATTATTCTTACCTAGATTAGTTTTGACGAAGGTAAAATCACCAACATCAACTTCATCCAAGTATTTGTCTTTTGGAGGAATAGCAACCTCTATGACGATCTCTGCCTCAAGATTCTTCTCAATATTTATCTGTTTTCTGGCCCTCTTATTCAACCTGTTCTGATAAGGCTCACCAAACTCAGATAAATCAAGATTATATGAAGGCATACGCCTCTCCCTCTCCAATGACTTCTCAAGCCAAGATGAATAAGGAATACTGTCTTCTCGAGGTGGAGTCGTTTCTACTGTATCAGCTGCTGGCGGATCCACTGGTATGAAGGTCTCATGTATCGAAGTCTCAGGCTCTGAATCAATATCTATGGGAGACAAGTGTGGTGAAAAAGGTGAACCTGGAGATGACAAACCGGCCTCAATCTGAATAACTGGTTCCGATGAAATAACTAGCTCTAGAAGTACTGTCTCTGTATCTGGAAATGCTTGCTCTTGAAGTACTGTCTCAACAACTATAAGTGTTGGCTCCTTCTCAACCTGTTTCCTTTTGGTGATGCTTTTTCCTTTTGAATTAATTCCCATCTTAACCCCTTCAGGCGGCCTCATAGTAACCTTGACTCGAGGTTTAGCTCTAGAAGTAGAAGGCAAAGAAGAAACCACCACTGCTGGCGGCTCTGTAACTGGGATCACCCTTCGCTTCCGCTTGCTCTCAAGGAAGTACATGGTGGTTTTGATAACAAACCTGGATAAGTCTTTCACTGAAGTATTCACTGGGATATACCAATCAGGTTGGCGAAGTGGCTGGCGAGCAACTTGGTCTCTAATGAATGAATGAAGTAGTATCTCGCCATCATCATCAGACAAACCTTCCACATCCTCTGACAAGAAATCAGCAATCTGTGGAACAGTAAGCCTACAATAATGACGACGGCGCACCTCAAATTCATCCTCACAATTGACCCAAAAGTCCTCAAGCGCTGCCGAATGTGAAACATTTCGCTCCAACCTTGCTGAATAATGACCCAACGGATCATAGGCACGCTTCTGAGGAAAACACCCAAGCTGAAGTTTCTCTAACTCGTGTGCCATTAACTTGCAATCAGCAGCTGTTTTGCATTTGTAGATACCTAACTCAAACGGAAAGGTGAAAGCTGGCTTATGTCAATTGCGAAGAAAAGTGTGAACCTCATGTGCCTGTCTCATGAACTCCATGAAAAGAACCTTATCCGATGGGTACCTCGGTAGCATCAGAGGCTCTCCTGTATATCCATATACACGAATATATGTGAAAGTAGGAAATTGGATAAACCAATCTGCCCAACTCTCCATTGCTGATTGTGCCTCTGTAGAAATCCTCACATGCATCTCGTTATCTAAATTTCTGACTGTTCTCATAAGAAAGTGATCATTCACTGCTGTAAAGTCCTGTTCAGCTTTCGAAAACTCCAACTGAGGGTAGTATTCGTACACTCGCTGAACACCCAGAACTCCATCGGTCTTTAATAATTTAAAGTTGCCTTGAAATGCAACTAAGTAAACCAGAAAAGTTACCATATGGAATTCGTGAATCTTTAGGAACTCTGTAATCTGCTGGTGAAGACACTCGCTGATAAACATGGCCCAGTCAAATGTTTCTTTTTTATCAATAACTCGTGAGATGAGGTAGAACATTCATGTTCGGAAAACGCTTGCGTCTTCAGAACCTGCTAACCGGTTAAGGAAAGTTATCAAAATAGCAATCTCGTCCTTGAAATCCCCACGTGCAATCTTCCTTGGCATGTTGGTTTTCTGAACCTTCAACCATCGTTGAGCTACTTTCTTCTGTGATCTATCCTTGTCCTCTTCCCATATTCTGTCACAATCTGAAATGGATACAGCGAAATGATCTGAACGTGGAGGAATAGAAAAACATTTTTCTACATCCCTCGGCTTAAGGCTACAAATAATCCTTCCATCTGTCGATCTGATTTGTCTGGTAGATGAGTCATAATGCTTGACACAAGCAAGTACGAACTCAAGATCAAAGACTGAGATAGGAATGGACGCCGCTGCAAATATCCCTGAACGTTCAAGATTTTTGATTGTAGTACTGCTGATACCCTCCAATGAGTTCAGATTGACGATGGGAAAAACATGACTTAAGTCGGTATCGGTAGTTTTCAGAAAGTTATGAAGAAAGACCTGTTTGGCCTTATAGTCTATGGGATTATACTGCATTTTGAAAAACTAGACTTTTGACTGTAAAGTCGGGTATGTTTGGACAACTTTGGAAAAACTGGAAAAGCTCGGGGATAGGCTAAAAATAGCAAGGGGAAGTGAATTTTTTCGAACAAATTCTAAGATATGGGTTTTGTGTAGAATCAAATTCTAATGCAACCTAGAATGTTAGAATTGCGAAAAAATGGGATTTAGGCTTGCATGCAAAAGGTTTTCGGTTGAGATTTGAACTGGTAGTTAGGGGTACGGGGGGCAATTTTTCCCGCGAAAATCTGAAACATGGGTTTTGTGTAAAAATGAATCCTAAAACCACCCAAATCAACAGATTTGCGAAAAAATGTGATTTAGGCCCACATGCAAAGAGAATTCTGGAAAAAAGCACAGTGCTTCTAAAAAAGAGGCAGCGGGGCAATTTTCGCAAAATAATCTAAGACATGGGTATTGTTGTTGATGCTGAAATACTCGAACCCAAATGATGCTTTTCTGAAAAATCTGTCGTTTTCTTTGACATGCGAAGAAAACCTAAGACGAGAATAGAAGAAAGTAAGACAGAAGAATAGAAGTTTTATTTTTTTGTTTTCTCTCTTCTTCTGTAAAAATTCGCCTGTGCTTGAAGTAGAACTGATAAAACCTGCATGCAAAATAGAAACCAAGTCTGAAATAATCTTCCCTTGAACAATCTAAACCTGTAGCTACGAAGAATACTGAAATCTAACACCTGTAGCACCTGCAGATCAATTTTATGCTCAAGAAAGATGTTTCTTGTCAACTTTGATGAAGAATAATGGACACCATTAGCAAAATATATAGAAAAATATCTTCTAAGGCGTGTGAAATGCATGCCAAGCTTTGGAAATGGCGGTTGAAGCACAACTGGTGCTTTAAAACTCACACATGGCCTATATTTGGCTTCAAACTCAGTTAACTAGATATAGAACCAACCCAAGTTAGGGCGCCATCTTGAAGATTCAGTTAACTGATGCATGCAAACTAAGTTTAGCCAGTTATGACTAAAAATAGGTAAAATAGAAGTCGACCTGAAAAGAGTTTAACTGAAGATCAAAATTTGGCAAACTAAAAACTCTCTTCATGCGCACTTCTTCTTTTGAATTTCAAAAAAAAGTCAACCTTTGACTTTAGGTGTCCTTCCTTACTTAGACATTTTCTGAAAATTTAGAATCTAAAACCTCAAATGAAGCTCATGTTCGATCACTGATTCTAGTTGACTGTCACGTTAGATCAACTGGCTGACAGTCTTGATGAAGAGCAGAACCAAATCTGACAAGAAGATCCCTTGAGGTGGCAATTCAAAATTCAACCATCTGAGGCTTCAAAAAGATGGGCGCCCCTGGCCTCCAGGGGCGCTTTTGACCTCAATGTTGGAATATTTTCAGGCATTTTCATCATTTTCACTGATAACTTGACCATATTTCACTTGATGTTTCCCGGTATTTGACAAAACTTCAGAACATGCTGACTGGCTCACTGCGGAGCAGACTGAATTCTGAGTAAAGGCTCCTGATGAACACTTTGTATAAAAACATCTTCAAACCTTCCTAAATCATGGGCGCCCCTGGCCTCCAGGGGCGCTTTTCCCAACCAATGTCATCCTTTACTACAACTGGCAAAAATTACTCAACTTCCGGCTGCGGATTGCTAAGACATCTTCTAAACCGGCTGAGACAGGGAACGGAAAGCTGAAGCTGACACTAATGAGATGAGCATCTGAAATCATCAAATAGATTTCATTAACGGTCTCCAAACCTTGGGCGTGTTGATGTGTGTTTTATGACAACGCCAACACAGAATAAAATGTCCAACGGTCACTCTATTCTCTCTTGATCAAAGTATCCCACATGCTAAGATTGCATGAAAGTTCATGCGTTCAACTCCAAGGTTCCTTTTATCGCGAATAGACTCAGTTGGCTAATGTGAATATGCTGGGTATTCAAGGGGACTTACGTAGTTGTTCGATTATGTGAAGCAGTTAAGGCATGAATGATTTGACAATATTGCTCTGACTCCTAAATTAACCAGGAAATACTGAATTAAAAAGGGATAGGGATAGGAATTCTACAAATCTACTTCTAAAGGGTGGAGGACGAGGATCGACTTAAACAATCTTCAAACCAGACTTTTACTTCGTCTCCTTTCGGACAACTCTGACAAAGTTGGTGCAATCTTCAAAGGATGAGAAAGGTGTTCAAATTATGACACAACATGTACATACCATTACCACGATGCATACGGACATATGAGCCACAATCGAAGTTAAGTGCCAATACTCCAATTGACCATGCAAGGCGAACTTACCATCAGTAAGCCCGCTAGTGGTATGGATGAAAGAAGATGTGCTCAAATCGCAACGCCACACTCCACAATTAACAACTACTTGCATGAATTAAAAGTCTATTTTACTCTATCTACTTGAATTGGAAAGATGAACAAGCCTTGCTAGCTACTCACAATAGAAGATAGAACCACTAGACAATGATAAATCTTTATATTATCAGAGTGTTCACAACAACTTCTTACAAAGTCCTCAATGGGAAAACTTCCTTTCCTCCTCAATCTAAACTAACTTCTAAGCTAAATGCTATATGCCTTCTACTCTCTAGCTCAACTCTATCTCTAATTCAATTCTAGTTCTAATTATTTACAAATGAGGGGGGATGCCTCTTATATAGTGAGTCCAATTAGTGGATGGTTCAGATCTGATTACAATAAAGGGCTCAGATTGAGCCACCTATGCCCTAATTAGGGTTTCTGCCCTAAAAACTGCCACCGAGAGGAGTGGGACAATGAATGCGCCCTCCACTCCTCATCAATGCACCACACCCTGCCATCAATGCACGTCGTCTCCCTCCAGAAGGTCATCGTCCAGAAGGGCGTTTCCTTTCTCCTCCTCGCTGGCTGCAAATCTGATGAATCTGGCCAAGACTGCCTCAACTTCCTGTTCGGAGATAGGAGGAATGTCATCCAACTTAAACTCTAAAACTGCAACTGTTTGCCCATGCCGGGCACATGATTTCTTCCAGGCAACAAGGGCGTCCTAGGTGTTCTGTATGATACTGGAGAACGTGGCTGTGTTCTCGAAATCATCCTGTGTGAAGGTCTTCACCTCAGAGAAGAATGGTGCCAATCTGTCTTTCAATCCATCTGCAGTTACCTCTTCAGCAGTCAACCTCTTGGCAAAGATTGCCTCCAACGTGTTGAGAATTCCATCTAAGATGTTTATCATGGCCTTTCTGACCCTGACAGAATCTGCCTGTGATGCATCATAGAATCCCCGGCCTGTGACTATTGAAGAATACCATCTGGCGAAGTCGTATCTATCTCCCTGCTGGATAACACCTCCCTCAACCAAAGTCTGTTAAGGTATGCTCATCAAGGCCCCTAAACGGAGAACAACTCTCGTCTAATAGATGCGAGCCTCACCCCAAGCATGGTTAACTGCCTCCATTCTGGCCATAATATCGGAAGCTTGCCCATAGGCATGTGCAAGATCTCCCATGAACTTTCTTGTTTCTGTACGCACATTGGCAACCCACTTATCTGCCTGCTGTGCCATTCTCTTCAAATCTTCTAACCCACTGATTGACTCCCTGGAAAACTCAGCTGGAAGCTCAATTGCCGGATTTTCTTGCCCACAAGGACGGGACAAGTGCTGCACGTAGCAAATTAGTGTCTTGTGCTCTACCTTCAACCTTTGTATTTGCCCTCAACATGGGACAATCTATCCTTGAGTGCTCGATAGGAATTATCGCACTCCTCTACCACTTGTGCTCCAGTAGGGCGGCCTAGTTCCATGGTTGTCACAACATAGTTTTCAGGAACGACCTCGTCCCTATCACATTCTACCCGAGGAACGGCCATATGCAAGGTTCGGGATCCATCCTCATCTGTGGATATTTTGGAGAACTTCCTAGCCTTTTTCTTTGCTGGAGGTGCGCTGATCCTCTGTAATAATTCCTCCATCTCGGCTGCGGGATCGGTCTCATCCATGGGATCACGCCTCATTCTGTCCCTTAGCCATTCTGGCACCTCCTGCCGCATGTCAGATATAATAAAAGGTTGTTCTACCTCAGCCTCTACCTCGTGAACCTCTCCTTTGCCATCATTCTGACGAGGCTCACCGTCATCAATAGGCTCCGTGTCTCCCGAGCTCTAGGCATCCTGATCTGAAGTATCATCACCCTCGAGAGCCGCCTCAATTTTTTGCTGAAATTGAGTATCAGTAGCCGTCCCCTCATCTGTCTCTTGCTGATTTTCCTGCTGATGATCTTCTTGAGGCATGTTGATGCTCTGACCCACTGATTCTCTACGAGGTGGCTGACTCTCCACTTGCACCGTCTGCTCTACATCCAATCTCTCCCTCTGATCAACAAATAACGACACCTCCTGTAAGCTTGGAGAATGTGTCCGAGATGGTGTATGCATGGACTCCTCCACTACCACAGGCTCAGGTCGAACTGGCTCCTTTCCTCTAGGCTCTGGAGTTGGGTTACTCCGTCTCCTCTGATTAGTTGCTTGTAATCTGCTGTCTCCCATCAAATTGTAGGTAAGGGGAATTGACCTTCCCTTGAGTCGGCTGACATGCCTTTCTACCCAACTCCGTGTAAATGTCAAGACTGGGATACAAAGTGTATCCAAGTCAGTGATCTCTGGCTTAGACCAATCTGGGAGTGGCAAAGGTGTATCTCTTACTGTCTCGTAGTCAGCCTGTACTACGTTTATATCTTCCTCAATCTGATCTGGCACTGGGATGATCTCACACTTCCTGACCATCACCGACGATATCCGAGAAAACATTCTATTTCTGACTTCAATCTCATCCACTGCACTAGCCCAAAAGTCCTCGATTTGCAGCTTGTGCCTGAACTCTTTTGTCAGTATCCACCTGATGTTTCTGTGGGGATCGTAGTAATGCCTGCTGGTGTGATAGGAAAGGTGGAAGAATTGGAGCTCCGCTTCTGCCTCTCTTGCTGCTTGCAGCGATGGGTAGATTTCATCTGAATTTCCCATAGTAATTGGGAATCCGAGTCCACCTTTCTTCTTCTTCTTCTGAATCTTATCATAGGCAATCAGTTGCCTAGATACTTCCAGCATCACTATCCTGTTTGTGGGATACCGAGGCAATCTATATGGATAGGAGGAAAATCCTTGCAGCCTTATGTAGGTGAATTTTGGAAATTGAATAAACCAACATCCAAATTTTTCAATCATTTCTTGTGCCTCCCTTGATATTCTATGGTGGGTTCTCTGCTGCAAGGTCCTCGTGATATGCATTGTAAAGGCATCATTAACCCTCTTGTAATTAGTTGTGCTTGTCAGATGCAACTGTGGACAAGCCTCATATATCTTAAACTGATGGGAACCGCAACCGATTGGTTCCTTGTAAGATATCCCTCTGTATCTCGTCATGCGAGCCAGCAATATAGACAAGGTAGGAGCCCATGTAAAATGTCTTCGTTCTCCTCACGCCACAAAGCTGCTCATGTATGTTATCACTGATCATCAGTGCCCAATCCATGTAATCTTTTCCCTCTTAACACCAAGTTGACAAAATAGAACATCCAAGGTTCAAAGATGAACGCTTGGGGGCAACCTCCAACTCTGCTCAGCATCATAATGAGATCACCAAACTCCTGTCTCAAGTCCTCTGAGACTATCTGCTTGCGCAATTTAGTGCGAGTTGGCTTGGGTTTAATCATCCACCTAGTGTTTATCAAATCAGCACACCGGTCTGTGGTGGATGAGTACATCTTTCCAGCTCTCTCCTTCGTCTTGTAGATCATCTTCTCATGAACTGGAATCCCGAATGCCTCTTCAATCGCTTCAAGTGTCAGGTTAGCTAGCACCTTGCCATCTGGCCAAGTGACCGTCCTCTGTTCTACATTGTAGTGGTAGGCGCATTCCATGATGAGTTCCGAACACCGGATAGTTGGTGGAAAGTTGGCAGCTGCATACAATCCACTTCTGACAATACTGTGCGAAGTCACTGACAGGTGACGGCCTCTAGTCCCCAATATCCTTCTTTTGAATGCTTCCATGTTGAATGAGCCTAATTTCGTGTCAGCTAGCCTGCCGAGCTTGGATGAAAATTTGGATTCTGGCAAGAATGACTTGCCCAATTTCTTGATCACAGCCTGTCTGGACTCAGTGTGGTTGTTTCTGCCTATAGCTCTTCTGCTTGATTTGGCGATTCTGCAAAAAGGCAAGAGAGTCATTAGAAAACAAGATTTTATAAAACAATATATCGCTTTTGAGGGTGCCAACAGATTCTTAAATAAAAAGGCTGCAACACTTTGTCATTTTCTGTTGCAAACCTCAACTACGCTTGTTTACTTCAACGTTTTTAGAAGTTTCTTCTCTGGTTGCAGCAACATGAAGCCAAATACTTGGAAATGTTTGCTTGCAGCAATTTACTCTCAACAAATTTGAAACCTCCTCTTTGAAGTTCGTACTTTTCCTTCTAACTTAGCAACTTTCAACAACCATCAAACTTTCTTCTCAAGTCGTACTTTAGCATTCAGCAACTTTAACTTTTGCAAATTTGTACCTTCTCAGCAAATGCAGCAATTGGCAACTTGGGAATTCGTGCCTCTCAGCAACTGCAACCTCAGCAAGTTAAGTCGCACTTCCTTCAGCAACTTCAACTTTCACAAATTTGCACTTCTCCTTCAGCTCTCTCACAATTTCAAACTTCTCAGCAATTGCAATCTCTTCAAAAATTCGTACTTTCACTTAGCCAATATTTTTGCATTCAGCAACTGGTGAGAGGAATAACGAAGATTTTAAAATCTTATAGCCTGGTCGAATTCCGACAGAGGCTATACTTAGCAAATTTTCGAATTCATTTTCCCTCTCTTTTCTCCGTTGTAACATTTGTCATCTGAGGCATCTTCTAGAATTATGAATTCATCACCTCTGCACAGGCCTGCCTTGTTGCATTCGATTTCTTAAAATATTAAATCGTTCACTTCCTTAAACAATTTCGAAATGTTTGGCTAAGTCATTTGACCTTGTCTTCGGTTTGGCAAAATTACCTAGCTCAAAACTTCTAGCGAAGTGCCTCTCATTCATTTTGTTCGTTTGCCTTAGAGAAATCTCTCAATTTTGCCTTAGGAATTTTATTTAAAATAGGCACTGGGCAAAATATCCATCGAAATGATGTAGACATGGCATGGAGTAAGCTTGACTCACTTCTGAATTGCAAACGTTTAATACCCAGAAGAAAAATCCTTCCAGAATCCATCATTTTCATGTGTATCCGGACGAAGGGGTTCTTTTATCTTCCCCTCCGGATTTCTTTCACTCCTGCAATTTCAAGCTCCTCCACCTTGGCAAATTTTCTTGATTTTTCCCTGAAGAATTTTCCTTCTGAAGATTTTTTCTAACTCTGGAAACTAGCATCATCCTCTAGGCGTATTCTTCATTTTCCCCTCTAGAAAATATCTTAGGAATTATTTAAAAATATAAATTTCAACTCTGAAGGGCGCATATAGCATGTCATTTTTCATTTCCTCCCTTAGGCAATTCCATGCCTAAGCCTTTTCATACTTAAACAATTTTCACGCCTAGACTTCCTTAGCAATTTTCATTTTTAAGTCCCCACTCACTAGGCGCACTTCATGATGTGAAGAGGAAAAAAATAAACAATCCTTGGTCTTTTTAAAAAAAAAAAAAAAAATAACGCCCCCTTAGCATTATTTCCCCTTTGGTGTATGGTGACTCCTCACCTTCCTCAAGCGCATATGCCATAGTGGACTTCCATCTTCAAGCACATTTCATCCTCTACGTTTTTAGCCTTTACCTTTTACCTTTCACCCTCTATACTTTACCTTGGGCGCATGTGCCATGGAGAAGAGGAATTCCCACGCCTTGACTTGACCTTTCATCTCCCTCTAGCGCACTTCACATACTAGACTTTCACTTGAGCGCATTTCCTCTTTATCACCCCACGTTTTGCCTTGACTCTTCACCTCCTTCTGGCGCACATGGGCTAGGCTACTTCCATGTTGGGCACATTTGCCATTTGCAAAGGAAAAATGCCATCTTGTGACCCTTCAGCTTCCTTGGGCGCATTTAGCCTATGATGCTTCCACTCTTGGGCGCATTTGGTAGTGTTAGGAATTCCGCCCTTATCAAGTGGCTCTTCATCTCCCTTGGGCGCATTTGCTATAGAGAGGGGAAAACTTCCTTGCCTTAGGCGCATTTGGGGTGTGAAGGGGAAAATTCCACTCTTATGGTGACTTTTCACCTCCCTTAGGCGCATTTAGCCTATGCAACCTCCATTTCCAAGCTCATTTGAGGATTCCTTGGGAAATTTTGATGTCTCAGTGAATATTTCTCTGTCTTCGGGTGACCCTTCACCTTCCCTAGGCGCATTTGGGGGTATGAGGAGGAAGATCTCTTGCCTTAGCAGAATTTCTATGCCTCTTGAAGGCGCATTTCACCTTTGCTCAAGGAAATCTCATACTTAGAACTTTTGAATCTTTCATTTCTCCAAGGCGTGTATGAAGGTGTTTAATGCCAGTTATCATTTATGAATTTCCAACGCCCTAACCCTGTTCCGGCTTTCTATTTTTAGTAAAATTAAGAGAAATTAGGGTTTCATTGATTTTCGCCCTGTTCTGAACTGGAACTGGCGTGGTTGTGCCTCCACCTGGTGTTGCCATCCTGTTCACATCTTATCCGGCACAATACATGCTATTTTTAGCCATTTGCTATTTTTAGCAAACCCTAGAATTGATCAATTTCCGTATCTTTGTTTGCTTTGAAATTCGCTCCAGTTGCTTTTGATGCTGTGAGAGACCTGTTCATACTTGCTTCTGGTGATGACGCGCTATTTTTAGCCACCTGCTATTTATAGTAAGTTTCAAAGTTGCCTTCTTCAGTAGCTCCGCTTGACCTGAAACTTGCAACGCCTAATCCTAATAACTTGGGTGTCGTGCTGATGCCAACCTTGGGTGCAGGCTTGCTATTTATGGTCGTGCCCTGACTTACTAAAAATAGTAAGTTCTCCGATTCCGCTCAAATTTTGCCAGCATGTACCTTGAAGGATGCTAATCATGGTGGCGTGCTTCGTTCTGACATCTCTGCATTTCGCTTCATCTATTTTTAGACATGGCAGGGAAACCCTAATTTGACTTGCATGTGTTTTCGACTGCTCCTAATTTGTACTGTTTGTTGTTCTGCTTGCTGAAATGAAGTGCTAGGTGGCTGCTGGACTAAAGCTGCTATTTATAGTAAGTGTCCAGAAAGTGGTCCATCAGATGTCGGACGAGTTTGCATGTCACAGTGCTCATGGGATCTCAAAAAACCCAAAAAACTGGTCAAAGTTCTGGCATTGGCTAAAAATAGTAAGTCCCTGAAAACTGATCCGATCCACTTGCATGTCATATCGCTGCGAAGCTCTCGCAAAACCCACATGGAATATCCGGACATGCATTGAAAATTCTTGCATGCAAACCCTAAAAATAGCCTCGGAAGGCTGAACTCTGAAAGTCACCATCTTGATTTGCATGTTACACCGTCGCGAAGGTCTTGGAAAACCCAGATCAATTCTCCTATCATTCATCGGAGAATTGCTTGTCTAAACCCTGAAAATAGTTTCTAAAGGATGAACTGCTAAAAATAGCCAGTTGTCTGAATCTGTTCAAATTTCATATGTAGGCACTCTGAAGTTGCCTGATTGTGCTGGAGTCATTAGAATCCCGAAATCCTGAGGAACAAACCTCAAATTAGGTACTTACTAAAAATAATAAGTTGTCGGATTTCAATGAGATTTCAAGGGGATTCTGCCTTGAGCTTTTTGAATGTGTTGTTGCACTTAGATTTCACCTGCATAACTCAATCTTGACCTCGAACGGGTCTAAAGGATAGCAACCCTAAATTTGTCAATTACTTCAACTGAGGTCAAACGGGACATCCCCGGAAGGACGAAAGATCAAAGACAGAGAGAACCAAAGCCAAAAGACCAGAATGGAGCAAAAATTAGGGGGTCCCCATCTTGGATGGGGTGATGTGTGAAAAGGTCACAACAGGGCCAGGGGCGCTTTTGTCCTTTCTGAACAATCTTTGATCCAGTCTGAAACCTCAAATTTGACCACTGATGGTGGCAACTTGGCAACTCAAATTCACCTGCTGACAGATGCATCGCAGAGTTGGACCAAAAATAGAAACAAACTTCCTGGGTGTCACTTGATCAAAAGACTTCATCTAATCTTCAAAAAGATGGGCGCCCCTGGCCTCCAGGGGCGCTTTTTCTCTTCAAAGTTATCTACTTTGCATTTCCCTCGTTCTGTACTAAATTTCTATTTTCAGGCATTTTACTCCTCCGTCGGACTGGATGGCTAGCTCATTGCGAAGCTATCAAAAAATTGGAGAAGTCATCTTGTTAGAAAATTTCACAAAAAGTTGAATACAACTTCCATAATGATGGGCACCCCTAGCTAAGAGTGGCGCTTTTGACCTCCAGACTTAGCCAATTTCACAGTACTTTTACCTTGTTGAAAATCTCCTCCGTCAAAAAGCATAATTTTCAACATCTTTCATCGTAGAGCGTTCTTCTTTGAGTTTCAGGCTTAGATATTAACACCTGGTACTGGCAAACTACCATTAATGACCTCAGAGGTCCTAACTTTTCTCCTGAAAAAGTTATAACTACCCACCAGCCTTAAACTGACTTTTAACTGAAACTGACTTCACCACTGTGATCGTGATGTGAAATAAACCAATCAAAATTAATTTCAACCAATTCTGACAAGTTCCTATTTTTTAGGGTTTCGGGCTAAAAATAGATTTCAGAAAACCTAATTTTCAAAATTTTCAAATTTTGCCAGTATCTCCGTGGCATGACATTGACTCAAAGCCCATACTTTATTTGCCCAAAAACTGAGTTTTGACCCCACTTCTACAAGGTTTAGACCATTTTAAGCAAAATGCCTTAATGAAGCAAAAAAATTTGGTTTGGGTACAACAACGTGGAACTTGGAGTAAAAACTCTTCGGGTTCTTTGGCATGTCGTGATAGTCGGCAAACTCCAGCGGGGATGGGTTGGTGACCAACCAAGTAGCACCATTTGCAACAGGCTGAGCCATTGCTTGCCTTCATCGGTATACAGTTGTTGGAGCTGTTTGTTGCACAACAACTGGCGTGACTTGAATTGGTTGCTGCTGAATCGCTATTGGTGTGGTATCTCGTACTGGTCCCTGTTCGGCAAACCTTGAAATGCTAGGCGGAGTTCTGAATAAACTAGAAACCTCTTCGCCACTTACTGCTTGCTCACTCGATTGAGCTTCTTCGCTTGATATAATTTCTTCACTCGAGGGAGCCTCTCCGTTTGATCGAGTACTTCTCTTCTTCCTCGTTCTGGTAGGTAGCTCTATAAGTTCCTTGGATGAACTGGGCGTGGACCTCAAAATGCTTTTCAACTTATCCGGCGAGAATGAACTGATGCGATCCAGGATGAAACTGCTCCTTTCACTGGCGACGCACGGGAGCGAGTGGCTGTCTTTGATTCAACAAATCTCTTTCTATAGCGACTTGGATCTTGATAGCTTTCTCATCTTCTTCTTCCAACACAAAGCTTGTTCTCATGTACTCAGCTGCACTCCTCTTTGTCTTCCACGCGAGATTGTTCAATCCTGAAAGGATGTCTTCTTGATCGTCGTTGAATCCCAAATTTGGCTGCAACAGCGGAAATATTTCTTTATGAGGTAGCACCATCTTGGTACATTCTACTTTTTATAATTCCTTTTGCTTGAGTTATAAAAATAGTGCCCTCCTTCTAGCGCCAATTTTGTTGACGTGTGTTTTATGACAACGCCAACACAGAATAAAATGTCCAACGGCCACTCTATTCTCTCTTGATCAAAGTGTTCCGCATGCTAAGATTGCGTGAAAGTTCATGCGTTCGACTCCAAGGTTCCTTTAATGCGAATAGACTCAGTTGGTTGATGTGAATATGCTGGGTATTCCAAGGGGACTTACGTAATTGTTCGAACTTTATATGCTCAAGCAAATGAAGGATTTTGACTATGATGCTCTGGTATTTGAACGGACCGGGAAATGCTGAATTTAAAGGAGGTAGGGATAGGAATTCTACAATCTATTTCTACGGGTGGAATGCAAGGATTAGCTTTGACAGTCTTCAAACCAAACTTCGTTTCGTCTCCCCTTCGGACAACTCTGACAAAGCTGGTGCAATCTTCAAAGGATGGATGAGATGTTCAAATTGAGATTCACCATGCACACCCCTTCACAACGAAGCAAGTGGGCACATTGAACACAATCGAAGTTAAGTGCTGAGATTCCAGTTGACCACGCAGGAGCAGACTTACCGTCAGCAAGTCCGCCAGTGGTATGGATACGGGAAGATATGCCCAAACTAATGTCACATTCCACAATTAACTCTACTTGCATGAAAACAAATCTACTTTACTTTACTCTATTCGAATTGGAAAGACGAAAAGATCTCGTCAACTGCCCATAACACAAAATGAAGTCACCAATCAATGAAATCTTTATATCATGAGAGTCTTACACAACAATCTTTTGCAAAAACTTTCAAAGGGAAAGTCTTTCTTTCCTTTCCAACTAAGCTAACTCCTAGCTCTACTTTAACTTCTATCAATCTCTATCTCTATCTAGCTCTGATCTATCTCTGATTCTAATTCTAACTGTTTACAAATGAGGGGGGATGCCCCTTTTATAATGAGTCCAATTAGTGGACGGTTCAGATCTGATTACAATAAAGGGTTCAGATTGAGCCACCCATGCCCTAAGTAGGGCTTTTGCCCTAAAAACTGCCACCGAGAGGAGTGGGGCAATGAATGCGCCCTCCACTCCTCATCAATGCACCACACCCTACGATCAATGCACGTCGTCTTCCTCCAGAAGGTCATCGACCAGAAGGGCGTTTCCTTTCTCCTTCTCGCTGGCTGCAAATCTGATGAATCTGGACAATACTGCCTCAATCTCCTGATCCGAAATGGGAGGAATGTGGTCCAACCGAAACTCCAAAACTGCAACTGTTTGCCCATGCCGGGCACATGATTTCTTCCAGGCAACAAGGGCGTCCTGGGTGTTCTGTATGATACTGGAGAACATGGCTGTGTTCTCGAAATCATCCTGTGTGAAGGTCTTCACTTCAGAGAAGAATGGCGTCAATCTGTCTTTCAACCCATCTGCAGTTACCTCTTCAGAAGTCAACCTCCTGGCAAAGATTGCCTCCAATGTGTTGAGAATTCCATCTAAGATGTTCGTCGTGGCTTTTCTAACCCTGACCGAATTTGCCTGTGATGCATCATAGAATCCCCGGCCTGTGACTACTGAAGAATACCATCTGGCGAAGTCGTATCTATCCCCCTGCTGGATAACACCTCCCTCAACCAAAGTGTGTTGAGGTATGCTCATCAAAGCCCCTAAATGGAGAACAACTCTCGTCTGATAGATGCGAGCCTCACCCCAAGCATGGTTAACTGCCTCCACTCTAGCCATAATATCGGAAGCTTGCCCATAGGCATGTGCAAGATCTTCCATGAAATTTCTTGTTTCTGTACGCGCACTGGCAACCCACTTGTTTGCCTGCTGTGCCATTCTCTTCAAATCTTCTAACCCACTGATTGACTCCCTGGAAAACTCAGTCGGAAGCTCAATTGCCCGATTTTCTTGCCCACAAGGACGGGACAAGTGCTGCACATAGCCAACCAGTGTCTTGTGCTCTACCTTCAACCTTTTGTATTTGCCCTCAACATGGGACAATCTATCCTTGAGTGCCCGATAGGAATTATCGCACTCCTCTACCTCTTGTGCTCCAGTAAGGCGGCCTAGTTCCATGGTTGTCACAACATAGTTCTCAGGAACGCCCTCGTCCCTATCACATTCTACCCGAGGAACTGCCATGTGCAAGGTTCGGGATCCATCCTCATCTGTGGATATTTTGGAGAACTTCCTAGCCTTTTTCTTTGCTGGAGGTGCACTAATCCTCTATAATAATTCCTCCATCTCAGCTGCGGGATCGGTCTCATCTACAAGACCACGCCTCATTCTATCCCTTAACCATTTTGGCACCTCCTGCCGCATGTCTGATATAATAAAAGGCTGTTCTACCTCAGCCTCTACCTCGTGAACGTCTCTTTTGCCATCGTTCTGACGAGGCTCACAATCAGCAATAGGCTCAGTGTCTCCCGAGCTCTAGGCATCCTGATCTGAAGCAGCATCACCCTCGAGAGCCGCCTCAATTTCCTGCTGAAATTGAGTATCAGTAGTCGTCCCCTCCTCTGTCTCTTGCTGATTTTCCTGCTGATGATCTTCTTGGGGCATGTTGATGCTCTGACCCACTGATTCTCTACGAAGTGGCTGATTCTCTACTCGCACCGTCTGCTCTACATCCAATCTCTCCTTCTGGTCAGCAAATAGGGATACCTCCCGCATACTCAGTGAATGTGTCCGAGATGGCGTATGCATGGACTCCTCAACTACCACTCGCTCAAGTCGAACTGGCTCCTTTCCTCTAGGCTCTGGAGTTGGATTACTCCGTCTCCTCTGATTAGTTGTCAGTAATTTGCTGTCTCCCATCAAATTGTAGGTAAGGGGAATTGAACTTCCCTTGAGTCGACTGACGTGCCTCTCTACCCAACTCCGTGCAAATGTCAAGACTGGGATACAAAGTGTATTCAAGTCAGTGATCTCTGACTCAGACCAATCTGGGAGTGCAGAGGCGTATCTCTTACTGTCTCGTAGTCAGCCTATACAACGTTTATATCTTCCTCAATCTGATCTGGTACTAGGATAATTTCACACTCCCTGACCATCACCAACGGTATCCGAGAGAACATTCTCTTTCTGACTTCGATCTCATCCACTGTACTTGCCCAAAAGTCTTCGATTTGCACCTTGTGCCTGAACTCTTCTGTCAATATCCACCTAATGTTTCTGTGGGGATCGTAGTAATGCCTGTTGGTGTGATAAGAAAGGTGGAAGAATTGGAGCTCCGCTTCTACCTCTCTTGCTGCTTGCAGCGATGGGCAGATTTCATCTGAATTGCCCATGGTAATTGGGAATTGTCCACCTTTCTTCTTCTTCTTCTGAATCTTATCATAGGCAACCAGTTGCCTAGATACTTCCAGCATCACTATCCTGTTTGTGGGATACCGCGGCAGTCTGTATGTATAGGAGGAAAATCCTTGCAGCCTTATGTAGGTGAATTTTGGAAATTGGATAAACCAACATCCGAATTTCTCAATCATTTCTTGTGCCTCCCTCGATATTATGTGATGGGTTCTCTGCTGCAGGGTCCTCGTTATGTGCATGGTAAAGGCATCATTGACCCTCTTGTAATTAGTCATGCTTGTCAAATGCAACTGTGGACAAGCTTCATCTATTTTAAACTGATGGGAACCGCAACCGATTGGTTCCTTGTAGGAGATTCCTCTGTATCTCGTCATGCGAGCCAACATATAGACAAGGTAGGAGCCCATGTAAAATGTCTTCATTCTCCTTACGCCACGAAGCTGCTCATGTATGCAATCACTGATCATTAGCGCCCAATCCATGTAATCTTTTCCCTCTAACACCAAGTTGACAAAATAGAACATCCAAGGTTCAAAGATGAACGCTTGGGGTCATCCTCCATCTCTGCTCAACATCATAATGAGATCACCAAACTCCTCTCTCAAATCCTCTGAGACTATCTGCTTGGGCAATTTTTTGCGAGTTGGCTTGGGTTTAATCATCCACCTAGTATTTATCAAATCAGCACACCGGTCTGTGCTGGATGAGTACATCTTTCCAGCCCCCTCTTTTGTCTTGTAGATCATTTTCTCGTGGATTGGAATCCCAAATGCCTCTCTGATCGCTTCAGGTGTCAAGTTGGCCAGCACCTTGCCATCTGGCGAAGTGACCGTCTTTTGTTTTGCATTGTAGTGGTAGGCGCATTCTATGATGAGTTCTGGACACCGGATAGCTGGCGGAAAGTTGGCAGCTGCATACAGTCCACTTCTAACAATACTGTGCGAAGTCACTGATGGGTGATGGCCCCCAGTCCCCATTATCCTTCTTCTGAATGCTTCCATGTTGAATGAGCCTAAGTTCGTGTCAGCTAGCCTCCCGAGCTTTGATGAAAATTTGGATTCTGGCAAGAATGACTTGCCCAGTTTGTTGATCACAGCTTGTCTGGACTCGGTGTGGTTGTTTCTGCCTACAGCTCTTTTGCTTGATTCAGCCATTCTGCAAAAAAGGCAAGATAGTCAGACGACAAGATTTAAATTAATAAAATAACCACCATTGAGGGTGTCAATAGATTTTTAAATAAAAAGGCTGCAACACTTCTGCCATTCCAACTGCAAACCTCAACTGTCTTGTTTACTTCAGCTGTGAAATTTATGTATTTCCAGCAGCTCTTTAGACTTCTTTTAAATTCGTACTTTTCCTCTAGAATAAATGTACTTTCAGCAACTTGTAAATGTCTTCACAAGTACGAACTTTCAGCAAATGCAACCCTTTTAAACTTTAGATTTCTCAGCAACTTCAGACTTAACCCTGTTTACTTCAGCAGTCGAATGAAATTCCTTCACATAGCCGTACCTTCTCAGCAAATGCAGCAACTGGCAACTTGGGAATTCATGCCTCTCAACAACTGCAGCCTCAACAAGTTAAGTCGCACTTCCTTCAGCAACTTCAATTTTTTCAAATTCGTACTTAGCAACCTCCAGCTCTCTCACAATTTCGAATTTCTCAGCAACTGCTACCTCTTCAGGAATTCGTACTTTTCTCTTAGCCAATATTTTTGCATTCAGCAACTGGTGAGAGGAATGAAGAGGATTTTAAAATCTTATAGCTTGGTTGAATTCCTGCAGAGGCTATACTTAGCAAATTTTCGAATTCATTTCCCTCTCTTTTCCCAGTTGTAACACTTGTCATCTAAGGCATAGGAATCTCAAACTTCTAGAATTATGAATTCATCATCTCTGCACAGGCCTGCCTCATCGCGTTTGATTTCTTAAAATATTAAATCGTTCACTTCCTTGAACATTTTTGAAATGTTTGGCTAAGTCACTCGATTTCACTCTCATTCTGGCAAAATTATCCAGTTCAAACCTCTGGTGAAATCCTCCTGTTCACTTTGTTCACTTGCCTTAGAGAAATCTCTCAATTTTGCCTTAGGAATTTTATTTAAAATAGGCACTGGGCAAAATATCCATCGAAACGATGTGGACATGGTGTGGAGAACACTTGAATCACCTTTGAATTGCAAATGTTTAATACCCAGAAGAAAAATCCTTCCAGAATCCATCGTTTTCATGTGTATCCGGACGAAGGGGTTCTTTTAATTTTTATTATTTAAAAATAATAAAAATGGCTAATGTTTATTTCTTCCCTTTCGGATGTATTCCATTCCTGCAGAGGCTATCTTCTCGATCCTGGCCAATTTTCTTGATTTTCCTTGAAGAATTTTCCTCTCTGAAGATTTTCATAACTCTGGATATTAGCATCATCCTCTAGACATCGTCTTCATTTTCTCCTGAGAAAAATACCTTAGGAATTATTTGAAAATCTAAATTTTATCATTTTATCTCTGAAGGGCGCATATAGCATTGTCATTTTCATTTCCTCCCTTAGGCAATTCCACGCCTAAGCTTTTTCATACTTAGCAATTTTCACGCCTAGACTTCCTTAGCAATTTTCATTTTTAAGTCCCCACTCACTAGGCGCACTTCATATAGTGAAGAGGAAAAATATAAATAACCCTTGGTCTTTTAAAAATCACACCCCCTTAACATTATTCCCCTTTGGCGTATGGTGACTCCTTACGTTCCTTGAGCGCATATGACATAGGTAGCTTCCACCTTCAAGCGCATTTCCTTCACCACCCCACGCCTTTAGCTTTTACCTTTTACCTTTCACCTTCTACGTTTTACCTTGGGCGCACATGCCATGGAGAGGAGGAATTCCCACGCCTTAGCTTGACCTTTCATCTCCCTCTAGCGCACTTCACACACTAGACTTTCACTTGAGCACATTTCAACTTCATCACCCTGCGTTTTGCCTTGACTCTTCACCTCCCTCAGGCGCATATGGGCTAGGCTACTTCCACCTTCAAGCGCATTTGCCATTTGCAAAGGAAAGATTGAATTATCTTGTGACCCTTCAACTTCCTCAAGCGCATCTTGACTTGCATACTTCCATGTTAGGCGCATTTGCTTGTGGGAGGGGGAATTCTACTTATTTCTAGGTGACTCTTCAGCTCCTCCAGGCGCATATTGGCTATGTTGCTTCCATGTTGGGCGCATTTTGTATGTGGACAAGGAATTCCGTCCCTTTCAAATGACTCTTCATCTCCCTTAGGCGCATTTGCTAGTGTGAGAGGGAAACTTCTTTGTTTTAGGCGCATATAGGGGTGTCAGGAGGAAAATACTATGCCCATGGTGTCTTTTCAGCTCCCCTTGGCGCATTTAGCCTTGGCAACTTCCTTCCTTGAGCGCATTTTACTATGTGAGGTGGAAAATCCACGCCTTAGGTGACCTTTCACCTTCCCTAGGCTCATATGGGGGTATGAGGAGGAAAATTCCATGCCTTAGAAGAATTTCTATGCCTCTCGAAGGCGCATTTCATCTTTCCTCAAGGAAATCTCACACTTAGAGATTTTTGTATCTTTTATTCCTCCTGGGCGCATATGAGGGTGTTTGCCTGTCAGCTTTTGTTTATAAATTTCCAATGCCCTAGGTGACCTTGGCTTTCTATTTTTAGTAAACTCTGAGAAATTAGGGTTTCATTGCATTTCACCCCGTTCTGAATTGGAGCTGACGTGGCTGTGCCTCCATTTGGTTTTTTTTGCCATCTTGTTCACACCCTATCTGTCATAATACATGCTATTTTTAGCAAACCCTAGAATTGATCAATTTTCGTATCTCTGTTTGCTTTGAAATTTGTTCCAGTTGCTTTTGATGCTGTGAGAGACCTGTTCATACTTGCTTCTGGTGATGACGCGCTATTTTTAGCCACCTGCTATTTATAGTAAGGTTCAAAGCTGCCTGTCTTCAGTAGCTCCGTTCGACCTGAAACTTGCTATTTCTGATCCTGATAACTTGAGTGCTTTGTTCATACCAACTTCCGGCACAAACCTGCTATTTATAGCCGTGTCCTGACTTACTAAAAATAGTAAGTCCTTCGATTTTGCTCAAAATTTGCCAGTAGGTAGCCTGAAGGATGTTGATCATGGTGGTGTGCTTCGTTTTGACATCTTTGCATTTTGCTTCATCTATTTTTAGACATGGCAGGGAAACCCTAATCTGACTTGCATGTGCTCCTGACTGCTCCTGATTGCTTTGATTTATACTGTTTGTCGTTCTGCTCGCTAGAATGAAGTGCTAGGTAGCCGTCGGACTGAAGCTGCTATTTATAGTAAGTGTCTAGAAAGTGGTCCATTGGATGTCGGACGAGTTTGCATGTCACAGTGCCTGTGGGATCTCAAAAAACCCAGAAAACTGGTCAACATGCGAGCACTGGCTAAAAATAGTAAGTCCCTGAAAACTGATCCGATCCACTTGCATGTCATATCACTGCGAAGCTCTCGCAAAACCCAGATGGAATATTTGGACATGCGTTGAAAATCATTGCATACAAACCCTAAAAATAGCCTCGGAAGGCTGTACTCTGAAAGTCACCATCTCGGCTTGCATGCTACATCATCGCGAAGGTCTTGAAAAACCCAAATCAATTCTCCTATCATTTATCGGAGAATTGCTTGTCTAAACCCTGAAAATAGCCCCCAAAGGCCGAACTGCTAAAAATAGCCAGTTGTCTGAATCTGTTCAAATTTCATGTGCAGGCACTCTGAAGTTGCCTGAACATGCTGAAGTAGTTAGAATCCCGAAATCATGAGGGACAAGCCTCAAATTAGGTACTTACTAAAAATAGTAAGTGGTCAGATTTCAGGGGGATTCTGCCTTGAGCTTTCTGATCGCGTTGCTGCACTTGGATTTCACCTGAGTAACTCAATCTTGACCTCAGACGGGCCTAAAGGATAGAAACCTTAAATTTGTCAATTACTTCAACTGAGGTCAAACGGGACATCCCTAGAAGGACAAAAGATCAGAGACAGAGAGAACAAAAGCCAAAAGACCAGAATGGAGCAAAAATTAGGGAGTCCCCATCTTGGATGGGGTGATGTGTGAAAAGGTCACAACAATAGTTGCCTGCACATCTCATAGAGGTCACTTCCGATGTTGAGAGTGAGTTAGTTGAGGACACTGGTTCAGAGAGTGATGAGGATCATACACCACAATTGGAGCTTGAGCTGAATGCTCAAGGGGATGCAACACATGTTATTATTGCTTCTATTTCAAGAGTGCCTAGATATCACCCTTTTCGGGTGAGAGGGGTCCTTAAGGGACAACGAGTTACTTGTTTGATTGATAGTGGAACCACACACTATTTCACTGATGAAGGATTGGTTGCAAAGAGGGGTATACAAGCTGAGGACTTTCCAGGATTTTGTGTGACAATTGCCAATGGCTTTACCATGAGATACTCTAAGAAGGTATCCTCACTTAGCATTCAAATGGGTGTTATACATTGACTGATGACTTCTATGTGGTAGGACTTGGTGAAATTAATATTGTTTTAGGAGTCCAATGGCTACAATCTTTAGGGCGGTATATACAGGATTTTCAGAAGATGGAACTTTTGTTCATGTCTAGTGGGAAGAAGGTTGTTTTGAGAGCTCTTTCAGATGGAGGACCAAGGGTTGTTTCAGCAAGGAGGATGGAGTAATTTTTTAGGCATGATGATGTTGCTTGGGCAGCCCAATGCTTTGTATCTTCCAAATCTTCTAGCACTCATGAGCATCATGTTGATATTCAGTCTATGCTTGATAAGTATAGTGTGGTGTTTGGAGATATCCCTAATGGTAGGCCACTAGATCGTGGTTTTGAGCATGTCATTGAGCTTGAGGAGGGAGCCAAGCTCGTTATTACTACACCCTATCGTCATCCACGACACTTAAAGGAGGAGATTGAGAAGACAATTAAGGAGTTGCTTGATATGGGACACATTTGGCCTAGTTCTAGTCCCTTTGCTTCTTCAGTTGTTCTAGTGAAGAAGGATGTCACCATGAGGATGTGCATTGATTATAGGGCTTTGAACAAGAAGACAATCAAGAACAGGTACCCCATTCCCAAGATCGATGAATTGCTTGATGAGCTACATGGGGCAGTATATTTCACAAAGATTGATCTTTGTTTAGGAAACCATTAGATTCGGGTGCGTGAGGAGGACATCCACAAGACAACATTCTGATGTCATTATGGGCACTATGATTTTTTGGTGATGCCCTTTGGGCTTACTGACGCTCCTACTTTTCAGTCATGCATGAATCACTTTTTTTCGTAAGAAGTTGCATAAGTTTGTGTTGGTGTTCTTTGATGACATTTTGATATATAGTAAGACATGGGAGGAACATCTTCAGCATATTGAGGAGGTATTGAGCATCATGGAGGTACGGTCTTTGTTTGCTAAGGCATCCAAGTGTGAGTTTGGGATGACGAAGATTCTCTATTTGGGGCATGTGATTGGAGATAATGGAGTCTGAGTTCACCAAGAGAAGATTCAGGCTATCTTGGATTGGTCACCGTGGGGCTATGTTGCTACTATAGGAGGTTTGTAAAAGGATCACATCCACAACACCACTCACAGATCTCACAAGTAAGGGAGCATTTAGGTGGTCACAGGATGCCCAGGATACTTTCAACAAGCTTAAGCAGGTAATGAGTTCTTGCCCAGTTTTGGCATTGCCTAAATTCACGCAACCCTTTGTTTTGTAGTGTGATACATCAAGAGTGGGCATTGGTGCGGTTTTGATGCAGAATAAACATCCCGTTGCATTTGAGAGTAGGAAGTTGAGGGATGTAGAGAGGCTCTATTCAACCTATGATAAGGAGATGCTCGCCATCATGCATACCTTGGCGAAGTTTAGACAGTACTTGGTGGGTAACTAGTTTGTGGTGAGGACCGACCACAATAGCTTGAGGCATTTCCTTGCACAGACGGACCTGAATGAGAGGCAACAAAAGTGGATAAGCAAGGTCCAAGCATATGATTTCGACATTGAGTATGTTAAGGGGAAGAACAATGTAGTTGTTGATGCTTTATCTAGGAGGCCTACCCTTTGCTCTATGTTGGAGATGTCGCCGGATTGGAAGGCTCATTTGTAGGTTAAGTATTCCAAGAATACTTTTGTAATGTCCCCTTTTCCTAGGCCAGTATCTTTTGCAGTGGTTAGTCCATCACTTGGTCCCTGTGGACTAGCAGGGTGGTAAGGGGGCCCTTTGCGGGTGTTTGCAGACTTGTTCAGTCAACCCTTTTGAGCTCAGTCGGTGGTTTTCCTAGCTCAGAGTTACCAAGGATTCTCGCAGTGTGTTCTTCGAGGCTCATTCAAGGGTTACAAAAATGCAAATCAAAGATCTTGGTTACTAAGACCTTCTAACACTTTATGATTTCTCACCTAAAGGAGAGGGTATAGACCAAAATGTCAATGTTTACACTTCATAAACCACTGTAGAAATTCCTTACACAATCTGGCCTAAGTTCACTTCAAGGAGTATTGTCGAACACTTCACTTGCAATCTCTCAACTAGCTGTTTCTGAGTTTTCAGTTTGTTTGCTTGTCTTCAAATGGCTTTAATTGTAATCTAGTAGCTTGCAATTTAACCCTACAAAGTCTATATAAAGAACTAGATACAAATGCAATCTCTTTTTTGCTTTTAAGATGCAAATACATGACCTCTACATGAAAAACATATTCCTACAGCCAACTGACATTTTAACAAATAGTTGGCATACAAACTTATATGCTGGAAATGAATGCTTCAAAAATTGGCATTACATCAAATATATTGTATACAACTTATGACTCCTTTATTGAAATGTTCTGTCCAATTCAATGCTGATACATTAGCCAAGAATCTTGGCTTCACAATAGAAATGTAATACAATGCCAAAGTCTGATATAAATGATCACCTACAGCAGCCTCAGATGCAATCAATATGACAATGCAAAACTACATAGAAAACACGAAAGAACCTGATGCAATAAAGCTCCTATGATTGATGAAGATATGGCAGACCCTTGTGCATAGAATGGAGTCTTCTTGAAGCCAACTCAAACTCCTACTCCAACCACCCCTGTTTCTGATCAGAACTTCTGATAATTAATCGTTAGCAGCTTCTAGACACCTTTGAATGCATCAAACATCATTGACATTGACAATGCTTCTTGAGTGAAGCACTCAAACCCTATAAAAGAAAAGATGCCAAATCAAGCCTTCACAACCAAAATCGTACCTCCCAGCTATGACTGTTATAAAAATCAGAATATTAATATCATTCCAAAATCGTCCTTCTCCAATGGATATAAATCTTCAATACAGAAATCCCTATGCTTTTACAAATCGATATTATCTCCAATGGACAATCTGTCATCCTCAATCGATTTACTCAAATATCAAATATGCAGCTGTAGAATTTTAACCAAATGCTTCAACAAGCTGATTTGCAATCTCTATTTCGAAATTTGGTCTAAGGCCACAAAATTTGCAATGAAAGCACAAGTTGAACTCCTGAAACGAAGCCCACAACTGGCAACAATCTCAGCTGATAGTTTCACAGCCTCAAAGTTCCTCAACCAATGAGAATTTTGTTTCCAAAGGTCCAATAATGGCAGAAACCCTAGCTGGCTCCTTCACCAAACAAATTCTTCAAACACATATCAATTCCTGGATATCCAAAATGAGCCCTTAAAATTTTTTTATACTTTTCCATGGATAACTCACACACTTTTCTAGCCAATGTGGGATAAAATATATATTTCCCACTCAAATTTTATTTTAGTGACTTTATGATATAATATTTTATTTTAAGTCACTTTATTAAATTAATTAAATATAAGGTTACTTTATAATATTTATTTATTTAATAACCTTACAAATAATTAATTTAATTATTTATCTCCCTTATTACTCCAAATCCAACTGAGTCCAGGAATCCAACAACCACAAGCAATACCAGGCAAAAATGGGGACATTACAAATATCCCCTACAGGGTACATGGGTACTAGGGCAAGGGATGTGTCCTTGGGGAGCATTGGTTTGAACCTTTTTGGTAGAGGCTGCTCCCCATTTCATGGTCTCTTTTCCACTCCAACATCATGTTGGAGGTTTGCCAACAATTCTTCCTTTAGCAACAAATCTTTTTGCGATTCCTCTAGGATACCAATGAAGAATTCTTTTTGGTTAGTCTATGGAACTTGCAACTCTTCTCTCTTCTTTCAAGTGTTGCACCACCATTATTAGTACTCTATTCTCCTCGTGTACTTGAATATAACAAGCTTCAACCTCCTCAAACTTTCTATTTAATGATTTTGTCAAGACTGTTCTATACAACCACAAATTCATACCATACTTTTTCAAAGAACTTTGTAAATATTCTTGTTATGGACACAAATCTGGGTTTTAATATCTATTCAAAACAAATTTGTGGAATTCAAAACATTTTTATTTTCCACCCTTGCTTCAACTACTTGAATTTACTCAGGTAGTGGTTTTAATGTATTCAAAGCAGTCAAAGTGTCCATTGAATGTAAACAGAAAGAAACAAACAACATAGCACAAGGATATTTATTCCCAAAATCCTCAGGTGGCGAAAACCAACTTGACATGGCAGTTGGTCCCTAATGCTGCAATAAAAAGATTTTCAAGGGGTAAATATTAGTTCCAACTAAGAACAACTGGTTACTCTACAAACATCACCAATCGACTCCTCCATTCTAGCACACTCTATTGCATCAACTGAGTGTTACATCATATTTATTATGCTAAAAGTATCTTTTTATTTACCAAAAGATTCCCAAGAGTCTCAAAACTGAAGAGACATCATTTCCTTTGTTGTTACTTTGCTAATATGACTTCTCATGGAAAAACTGCCACATTATGCGGTTGACATTAACAAAAATAGTGCATTCTGCAGGTGGCAGAAATGAAACCATCCCTTGACAAAAATAAATCCTGTTTGTACAAAACTGCCCATTTAAGAAGACTAGTGGTTTCAAAACTGCCATTTGATAGTTATGAAACTGCCCTTTTACCATTCACAAAATCCTGTAGCTTGTGGAGGCCATAACTTTTGCATACAGGTTGAAATATGGTGCTGTCTTTTTGAAAGTGCATACATTTTCGGAGACTTGCATGCATTTTAAAAATGAACTTTTGATTAAGCATAACCCATGTTTCGCCCTGTCGAAGTTGATAGTGTCTTTTTCAACTTGTCTTTCTTTTATTGGTCTTTGACATGTCTTGGAGTATATGAACATTTTGATGAATTTCTTGGGCCCTTGCTGATTAAATAGACTTTTTTCTGGATAATGAAGTAAATTAGAGCAGTCTCCTACATAGATATTATTAAAGTAAGTTTGATCACTTTGTTTAATGATAATATGTCTTTATGATTTATAAATGATAACTCTAGCATAAGGCCTATTATGAGAACTTATGAATTCACTTATCATTCATCCTTGATTGAATATATTAGCAGTGTTGATATTTCACCCTTTTCTTTATAATTATATCATGGGATGTGCACTAGTTGAAATAACTATTGTAGTATTGCCATTTCAGGATCCATTTGTTGCCATGATGCTGTTTGAGAACTACAAGCTTATAGATGAAACCTGCTAGCTGGGAATAATTGAATTAAATGATGACTTGTGCAGGTCTCTACTACTTTTGCAGGCCTGCAAATAATTCAGGTTGAACCCAGATATAAACTTTAGTTGCCTTCAATTACATAAAGAACATTGTCAACATTGGGTATTGCATTTATTAAAAGTTGTGGAATCCATTACTGTAGTTTTTATGGCCTCATGCATTTACTGCTTTTTTATATCTTTAATGGGTGTAAGTAATTCTTTTTATTGCATTGAAAGGTAAATGGAATTGTTTTTATGAGTATCAAATATTCTTTAGAGTAGGTTCATATCTTCCAAACTTCCAAGGTGTTCATGCCTTTTTCAATAAATTTATTAGAACATCTAACATTCTACCCATAGAAGATGAAAATAAAATCCATTTGCTTTGACTTATTTTATCTTGGATTGTTATTATATGATGAAGGTTGAGGTTGTTTTATTTGCAAATTTGATTAACAAATGTCTTAGAAGATTCTTCATTTTTCTTGAATTATATATAGTCATTAATATTGTATTACTTATTAGTTAAGTGTTAAGTTGTTGGTTTTGGTACGAGATCAAGTACAGGTATAGGGATTTGATATGTTGGGACAACAATCTTTTTTCTTGGGTGTCATATGTTTGCATATGACAATATATATATGCAAAAAAATTAAAAATATATAGAATTGTAAATACATTTGATAGTATGATAATTCATCATTAATCAATGATAATGATAAAGATAATGTCAATTGATAGTTCAAGTTTTCAATATTATGCCATATATCATATATGTCTAGGATGATCCAAATGAATATCATTACAATTACAAAATTTCAAATAAATACAATAAAAAAGTTGTATAATTGTCTTCAATCTTCATCAAAAGGATCTAAATCATGGTCATCATTTCGTTCAACATCATTTGAACCACAAGCAAATGGAGTGCCACTCCCACGAGGTACATCTGTATAGAGCGTTGTCAAATTTTATTAACTCTAGCAAACTCTACAATAGATGCATCTTAATTGGTATAGACAAGGGCTATATTTTAATTCTTTCTTGTGTATGTGATAGGAGATGCAAGTTGGAATGAATATAAATCAAAGTCTTGTTTTTTTCAGCCAACCAACTATGCTTCACTATGTGAACAAAGAAGTATGTACTCCAATTCCATTCAATCGAAGAACTTGCAAGTTGTTGAAATTGGAGAGAAAACCAACACAACTTAAAAATAAAAAATGCAAAAGAAATTAAAAAATGGTAAGTACTAAAGTTTAGAAATGTTAAAAAATAAAAAATGTTTATTTGTGATAGAATCTTGATTGCAAAAGGTTGGAGGAAAAAATAATCTTGCTCGTGGAGGTACCACCATGTATGAACATCTTCTTTGTATTGGTCTTGAGGAGCACAAATACTATGATCTCGTTTTGAGATAAACTTGTCAAACTCTTTCTTAACATTATCCATCACTTTTGGATTTAAGAAGATTTTTTGGAATACCAACTTGTACCCATTAGCAACTTCATTATCTCTATATGGTGTAATTCACCTTGGCAAAAAAAGTATCTTTGTGCTATAGTATTTAGGGGATAATGCATAGACAAGGAGATGCAATGGTGTGTTCATCTTGTTTCAACAGTGATGAATGATTTTTTCTACACTTCAAGAAAATACTTCTTCAGGCTCATTCTTTTTTGTGCTATTATGACTTATTTTTTCTATCATGGAGTCAATGTTATCATAAATTTTCCACAACCATGGTTGATTTGTATCAATTGATCATACTCATGATAGGCTCGGTGAAACTAAAGACATAGTCCACATGAACTCACCAATCATCATTTAGGATCAACGACTTGACCTTTTGGGTCCTTTGAATTTGATCACTTCCAAATACTCCATTGGTAGCTAATGACCATGGTGCCCAATGTCTTGCACTTTCACAAGTTGTCTCTAAACGATTGTGTGATGTGAATCGTGTCTCATCAACCTAATGTTGCGTACAAAATAAGTTAATACCACATTAAAATACAAGTAAATATGATATTAAATTAAATTTTAAAAAAATATAATCAAATTAAGTTACCTTCAACAATTTCAAATTCAAGAAAGTTTTGAAAATGCCTTGTGATATGATGGTTTGTCACAAACATTTGGATCTCCTCACCTTCAATGTATATAGCTTTCATTCATTTTATTTGAGTTCCAACTATTTGCATCTCCAAAGTTGAGGGAGCTTGTGGTTCATGGTGTCCAAAAAATGTGTGCATGCCTTTCCTCAACCAAAGCACTTGTTGACCTACAATTTTTTGCATTTGTATGTAATGACTTGGACAATATTTTTAGAATCCACTATCTCTATGGACTCAACGAGAATCTTAGAAATGATTTTTGCATCCTTGGTTTTTCCCTCACAATCAATCGCCTTAAAAAATATTGCCCCTTTAAAGGACATTGTGATAATATAATTAAAGGTTCATACCCAAGACCTATGAAACCAAGAGGTTCATTATTGATTGTCATCACCATTTCTCGCCAATATGGTGATCTCACCAAGTTGAAAGGAAGACCATTGGCATAAATGCAATGTGCAATTTTTTTACTCTATAATGTATCTTGTTTTATTTTCAAATGCTTTAAGCAATGGACCTCTTTTACGACAAGAAGGAGAGGGATCTTCTTAGATAAAGGGCATCTCCGAGAAAGGATGTTGGGAGGCCATTGTTGAATCTGTAGGTGTCTTCATTGATGTTTTCCTTGCAAAATGGTGGCATTTTATTTTTTCTCACTCACAACATCAATTTCTTCTTGTTCTTGAAAGAATGTCATAATTTATTTTCGTTTGGCAACCCCTTCTTATTTTTCTCTTCACATATTCTAGTTTCATGCCCACTTATAACATGTAAGTGAGCTTTCACTCGACTATGAGCTCTTAAATTGAATTCCACTCATTACAATTCCAAATGAAAGGCATAAATGCAATGTGCAATTTTTTACTCTGTAATGTCTCTTGTTTCATTTACAAATGCCTTAAGCAATGGGCCTCTTTTACGAAAAGGAGGAGAGGGATCTTCTTAGATATAGGGCATCTCCGAGAAAGGATGTTGGGAGGCCATTGTTGAATCTGTAGGTGTCTTCATTGATGTTTTCCTTGCAAAATGGTGACATTTTATTTTTTCTCACTCACAACATCAATTTCTTCTTGTTCTTGAAAGAATGTCATAATTTATTTTCTTTTGGCAACCCCTTCTTATTTTGCTCTTCACATATTCTAGTTTCATCCCCACTTATAACACGTAAGTGAGCTTTCACTCGACTATGAGCTCTTAAATTGAATTCCACTCATTACAATTCCAAATGAAAGTCCCACCTCAAGGAAGTTAATCAAGTATCACAACATATTTCCATATAAGAGATGCTTGATCATATTTAAATTGTTTGTTTGTCCCAATGCCCATTGAACTTGAATTAGTAGTCATTCCAAATAGATTGCAATTTGTTATAAGAAATTATGAAATTTTAAATTGATATATTTTATACAACCCTACAATATATTATAAAAGATCTTGAAATTTGTTTATTTTTCCCAATCTTTTTTCTTTTTAATTTGAAAAATTTCATCAAGAACTTAAATTTTTTTTGTTAAAAAACTAAAATAATCAATTAAAATACTTACCTTAGATGACTAATCTCCTTTGTGCAAGCTATATTCACCCTTTTGGCACTTTATGATTATTCTTCTTCGAAAAATCAGTTGCCTTTCAAAATGCAAAAATGGTTTAGTAAGGGCATGTTTTTGTGAAATGTTGTCTTTGTTAAGTGAGGAGCGAGTTTTAGGTTTAGGCAAATTTTTAGGGTTTCATTTTATGTTTTTTAATTTAACAAAGTGGTTTTTAAAATTGGGTGACTTTTCCTATTTGCATGCTACAAGAGTGCCTAGGAGCACTTGGGAGCACTAGGGAGGGCCCAAGAGTAGCTAAGGAGCATCCCAACCACTCCCGGGGAACTCTCAACACCGCTCCCACCCCAGACACAAGAACCCAATAACTTAGGTTAAGTATAGTTAAGCAATCAAGGTTAGGGAGCCAAATGAATGGTCTTTCCCTTGTAGCAAGAGCTCACATCACTTCCAAAGACCCTTATAATGGGTTCTAAATCATGATTAAGAACTATTTTGTAAAACATTATTTTACACTTGAACATAAGGAAAAATCCCAAACTATTCAATCAAACCACACTCAATTAAGCCACAATTTGCACAAAATCTAAATGAGATTTCCAAGCTTGATATTACTAATCTACCATAGTTTTACTCACCTTTTCAAACTCTACAAGACTAATAAAAAATTAAAAAACATCACATAAATTAACTCTTCTCCTTGTATTGATTTGAGCTTCACAAGACTAAGCACACATAAGAGAAACCTTTGGATTTGCATTCCACAATTAAATCATTACATTAGATTTATAAGAAAAAATTGACAATTTCCCTTAACAAAATAGACATATACAAATCCAAGAACACCTAAACTGAAAATTAAGACATACACAAGTTATCATAGGCAAAACGAGTCAACTTAGACATGCAACTATTACATTAATTTGAGTCAATCCTCACCCTTGAGCTCCCAACACACAAACACACTCTTCCAAGGCCTTCTCCCACCTTCAACCTTAAGAAAAAGCATTGGGAAGCTAACCCAAATTTGTTCAATTTTTTTTCTAATTTATCCAAACATGGTGCCTAACTTGAAGATTTTAGTCAACAACTCAAGAGTGCAACTTCCAAAGAATTTTCGTCTCCTCATGTGATTCCATCTCTTCATGGTGGTCAAGGATAGCATTTGAGTCAAAAAGCAATTCCCCTCTATGGTAACCACCTCCATTTGTGGTGACATTCAACCATGAATCAATGCAAGTCAAGAAGTCAAGTGTAACCTCCACCTAGTTAATACAATTAAGACGAGGCATGCAAGATTCTTTTCAAAATTTAACTCCATTTATGAGTGCCCATTTTAAGGTCATTGGCATGCAAATCAAGGTAAAATATGCAATTTAAATAAGCAACATGCAAATGGTCTACTATCCCAAAATCCTCATTAGAAGTTGTGACTCTTGGGCTTTTGCTAGGTGTTGAAAGTGGCAAATGGGCCCTCCAAAAATTATAATTAAATTTAAATGTCCAAATGTGAGGGAGAACATTTAATTTGAATATTTTAAGAGTACAGATTGTCTCTTGCATTTGGAAACACAAGATTAAACCACAAAATTCAAAAATTATAATAAAATATATTTTTGGTTGGTATTGATGGCATCCCTAGGATGCTTTTGCATCATGTAGATTATAATAAAATGTCATTAAAGGCCATTAAATAGATTACTCTTAGGTAACTCTCTCTATAATGGGGCCTTTGAACAATTTGTATGTAGGTTCTATTTACCCATGTTAAGGTGTGAGTTTTAACTAGGGACCTTGATGTACATCATCTTTACAATTAATTATTTGAGAGAATAACTTATAAGAAGAAAAATGCATAGGAATTTTGTAATTATACATTATATAATTCCCTTAATGATGCACATTGCTTCACTTGAAGATTCTTGGAGACCAAGGGAAGATGTATGAGAATGGTCACTAATTTGGGTTGTTTCATTAGCCTTTAATGATTAATTGATTGAGAATGACAAGACATGCTATTAGAAGATATCTCCCTAGTAATTGAAACTCAAGACGAAGATGAGGATTTAAGATTTAGTTATTGCAAGATATGAGTAAATGGTTTGTTTAATATCAAAGAACATATAGTGATACACAAATTGCCCTTTTGACATTGTTTCCTTAGGATATTGGTCTATGTACTTAAAATTGTCATTACTAATTGTGTTGAGAACTCAAACTTTTTTCCACAAAGGAACTAAGTATAATCCATAAAGAAGGATTGAAATATTACAATATTAAAATATTTAACTACTTAAAGAAACAAGAGAAAACAACACAAAAAAAAAAGGAACAAGGATTTACTATAAAGAAACTTGAATTTTGAGAGAAAATTCTTGCAAGAATGAGATCTTATGGCCTCCTTGTTCACTATGTATGATTTGATTACAATCTTAGATGTCTTCTTTAAACAATTATTACTTATTTCATATGAGGTACAAGCAACAAGAATATTTAGTGTTCTAATATTAGTCAGTAATTCCCAAGTTCCTCTTTGTTCTGTTATAGTCTACTTATAGTCACAGTTGCTCATTCTATGAAAGTTTTTACCTATACATCACTTGGAATTTTCTTGTGGTACTTTTTTTTTTCATTTACAAATGTTGTTTATGCTTGAATAAAACTTAAAAAGTCTCTAAGAAACAAGAAAAATGAGGAATTACACAAGCTTGAAACACCTCTATCTTTTGCTTGGAAATATTTGCTTCTTTAGTCAAAAGTGTATATTGAGTTGTGACACTCTTTATCATAGACATGTAGTGTGATTAACTTATTTTCTAATTATTTATCTATCATAGTATTCTCAAGTTGTTTCGAGCATAAAAACCAATAATTGTGTACACAATCAACTAGATTAAGGTACCTTCATCTCACCCCCAAAAATCACAATACATAATATGTGAAAAAAATATTATTTAAATTCAATATAATTATTATATAACGAAATTATATCTTTCATCTTCTCTCCATATAGGTGGGTTACTTATGCATTGCATTATTTTGATATTGCCAACCAATCAGAATTAAAAATTAAACAAATTGATTCAAAAACTCTAGTCTTTAAATTTGTCAAATTTTTGATATGCTAAAAGTAACCAATTTAAGCTTCTAGTATACTGCAATTGATTTCTTTCATAAATAAATAGTCTTATTGTTTGTCTACTCTATCCCTCATCCAAATCATTTTTTATTACCAATAGCTCTTGCAACTTCCATTAATGTACTCCAATAGCATTTACATCTACTTTAACTATTTTTATTGTTCCTATAGTTAGAAATGACAACTTTACCTTGCCACATTTGTTGGTAGCCACCAATATTTTTTATATCCTCTAATTATATTGCCAAATGTCTCTTGCTAGTAAGAATTTTTTATGGCAGAGTCTATTACTGATTTTCAAAAGAAGAATTGGAAATGCTTTATCTTCATTTACCCAATTAAAATTTTCTTGTTAGAAGGTGCCACATTTGGAGAGTGGCATGGACTAAATTACCAAAGTGTTTTTTTTTTTGGTCTAGGTGAGGAAGCATTAAAAATTAAATCAAGTTTTTGCATTTTCAACTCTTGTTACTCGTTGCCATAACTGATGTTTCAATAGAGATAATATCAAGGTCTTCTAAAGACAAATCAAAGGTTTACATGGCTTGCAATTCTATATGAAATTTAATGTATGAGGAAGGCAATGGTAAATGGTAGTGCTAGGCTAACACAAGTTATATCAAAGTGTGAGTTAATAATAAGTGAAGGATAATTCTCATTTTCAATTCCACCAATTAGGAAAGATTAAATTCATATGGTTGTGTTTTATAGATATTAATTTTAATTAGTGACTTTGATATCATTATAATGTCTCAAACACATATTAATATAGATATTTTTTTGACAAACTTAAATATAATTAATCAAATCTTTATAAAACTTAAATATTAAGACAAATATTTAGCTTTTTATTTTGGGGTTTAAATATTTAAAACCTAAAAAACCTTAAATGGTGGTAATATCCACATATCAGCATTATTGACCCCAAATTATGCCTCAGACTTCGTTAATTTACATTAAGATGACAAACCCTAATCTATTATGTCAAAATTTAGCAAACTTAAAAATTATCCTTTTACATTCAATCACCTTAAATGCCCAGTATTACAGTGTTGGGTTTATAAATAAAGGATAGATAAATAATTGTTGGTTTAAATAGGTATTTTTCCTATCTAATCTTATCTAGGTCCTATTTACATTGTTAAGTTCACTTAAGTCCCATGAGGGAATCTTTCTAGTTATGCATTAGTTGTCACTTATCTTATCTAGTTGGAATTTATTTAATGCTTGTGTCCTAGGTTGTTATGACTAAGTTGTCTCATGACAAGGATTAAGACACTTGTCATGATCTTGTCTAATCCTATTCCTCACCTAGCCTATATAAGAAAGGCATCATATGTACATTGATATATTCAATGTGGTTGCTATTTTGGTATTCTTGCATCTTTAATCATAGCATGATATTTCTATCATCTCTTTTGTGGAAGTTATTTTGTCTTGCAGGTGATCCTAGGGTGTTGAAGAGTTCACCATAAACTCCTACATGGTATTGGAGTTTCGGTGTTGCAGACTTCTTCCTAGATCTGAGGGACCTATCTTGGCGTGAATTTTTTTTTGGGTGTGAGATAGGGTCTTGAGAACCTCGCCATTGAATCCAAGGCATCCGAGAAAGTTAGGTTTGGCTTTTGTTTCATCAAATTTCACCATATATTGATCGATCTACAAGGGGTTGAACAAGGTTTTCAATTACCAAATCCGAGGGGTAGTTGATTTTTCGAAGCATTTTGGGCAAAAATCAACCTGACCATTGCATCTGGGAGGTCTGAGAACCTAAGGATCAACTACCAAATCATCAAAATCAGAGACTTAATCGAGACATGAGGTAAAAACATTTAGGCCATATAGTCATATAGATCCATACTTGGTCGTACGGTCGTAAAGTCTTCAACATTGTAGCCATAATCGCCATCTACAAGTAGATTATTCCATTTTTTGGCATCATCAATACCTTATGGTCTATGTCATCATTGTACTCTTCTACGGATTTGATCAAATCTTGGGTCACATCAAATTTTTGCGGCTATGTTGGTACGATTGCATATTAATTATCGCTAGGTTTTTATTTATTAAAAACTTTGTTTTAAATTATTAACGTCAATCATGTATTGTGTCGAGCCCATGGACACAGGGGGTGCAAGCCTTTGGGAGAACCTTAACAAGGGGGCTATGCCTCAGGCGGCGCGACATATGGCTTGCTGCCTTCGTAACCGCCCCACTCCAATGGCACCACCAGAAAGTGGCAACGGGGTTTTATTTCTTTCTGAGTGCATCACCCTAGGTCACATGGAGGACCATGACCCAGCTCCCAAGGGCTCTAATTTTGTGCCCAGTAAGTCTCCAAATGTCCTTTTATAGGCTTTTTTCGTTTTGTCATAACTTGCAATCCATGAAACAAAAATTTTCAAATGAGATATTGTTGAAAAGCTGGAATTGTGACTTTTGCAATCTTGTAGATTATTTTGCATAACTTTGCTATTTTGCAGCATTTATTACTGGTTGAAGTTGGATATTGTTTTATGGCTCCCGACCTCATAACTTTTTGTCTCGATATCTGATTTTCGTGATTCTTACAGTGTTGGAAAGGTATTGAGGAGCTCTACATTACCATCCGTGCACTTTTTCTATTTCTATCTTAGGCTAATCATTATTTTAGTTTTTTGTCTTTTCCTCAAAGGGTGTTGTGGAGATTACTTGGATGTTTTGATAGTTGGGAGGGTGTCATTTTGATCTATGCACCTCATTTCAGTTCCAGATCATTTCTCAATCTACAGTTGCTTCATAGATTCTAAGGTTGTGCTAGTTTGAGAGATTTTTAGTGTTCCTTGGCATTGAGTTTGTTGTTTCTTTATCATGATTTTGACTTGAGTCCTTGAGTGACTCTAATATGGTTTCTAGCATCAGAGTTATCTTTGCTTTGCTTGTCGAATTAAGGATTCTAGTGTTACTCAACAAGTTTGCTTTCAGTGCTTCTTTGCAACAAGTTATCTCATTATGAGGGGGATGAATGGTCTCTTCTTGATCTGTTTTAGGATCTATGACAATTGCTATGAACGCTTAACTATTACAACGAATAAAGGAATTAACATAATTGAAATTTTTAATATCGAATGCTTGAAAAGATTTTAAAATGAATAAAGGAAATAACAGAATTTGAGAAATGAGAAAGACAAGACAAGACAACAAATTGATAATGGAGTTCGCCAACTGGCTACGTCTCCAAGTCCCTCTCCAACAAAGTGATCGATCCTTCAATTATGCTCCAAGAAATTTTACAAAGCCTTCTCGATCAACGAGGAAAATGACAATATCTTCTCTCCTTCAAGCACAAACAATTTGGCATAATTTCCCCACTATCAGCACAAAGATTTTACAAATTCCCCCTATAGTTCCCAATAATTCACCCAATTCCCATTACCCTCACAAGCCCATTCTACCCCTCTTTATACAAGTAAATTGCCCAATTTGGTTCATAACCAAATGATTTACAAAATATTGCCCTATCTCCCATTTTTACAATGAAATCTTCCATAATCCCCCTTATTTACATAAAAATCAATAATATTCCCACATAATCTTCTTTTAAAATCTTTATTATATGATAAAGCCCCTTTAATATTTTATTTTTTGGGCTAAAGGGGTTTATTTTCAACTTTAGAAGATTTATCTTTTTTTTTAAATATGGGGTGTTTGTTTTAAAAATAAAGGCAATCGATTTCTTAACTTTCTTTAAATAATACCGATGCCTATATAAGGTTAAACATGATCGGTGGTCTGTTGGTGGCCTTCCCTTTTGTCACGCCGCCGGTCTAGGGTTCAACCCCCATCCCTGGCTTTTAATAGTCGAGATGTGGAAGTGCGGGCTAATAGGTGGGAGGTTAGGGGATTCGATCCCCTAACCCTTTTAAATCGCAACCAACAAACCGTCAGCGGGGAGCGGTAGTGAGGGAGCCACGTGGCACGCCGAGGAGGTGCCACGTGGCATGATATCATTTGTTGTTGAAGACTGAGTTAGTAACACGTCAGCCGCCATGCGTCCAATCCAATCACCATTTGTACGCTACGTCAGCTACCCAATCATTGTACAATATGCCACGTCATCCTGTGATTGTTCCACCTTATCTGTCATACCGCACAGACTGCCAAGTCAGCATGCTGATGTCATCGTCTGTATGGCCTGGTCAACCTTGTGCCTATGAACTTTGACTTGGCATAACTTGCGCGTACGAGCTCGAAATTTGACGAAATGAATGTCGTTGGAAAGGTCTCGATGAGCTCTTCAACTTGATGCTAGTTTTGATGAATTGTGAGATAGTGATTTCTTTGCCTTTTTGGATGGCCTCAGGTGCCTTTTTGACCTGTACCTTTGACTGGTCGTATCTTGGGCATACAGACTCCTTTTGAGCCCGTTCAAGTTACGTTGGACTCAAAATTTCAGGAACTTCAATCTGGCAATGATTACTAGAGCATATGGGACACTTCAATTTTTAACATCGAGTATCCCCCTGGATCAGTCCTCCCCACTAGAGAGATTTTGGACCTCTGAAAGCTTGATTATTTGGAAAGAAAGTGAGCCCCCACTTTACCAATCTCCATCAATTTTTCCTTGCTTGGATTCATCCCCTTCAATCCCACTTTGACGTGCTCAATTGCTCCTCTTCGTGAAGTCCTGATTTTCCTGTCTAAGATGACATCCTCTGGCAACTCTGACATGTATTCCAGTGAAAGATCATCAATTAATGGAACTTGAATGTTTGTGTCTTCATCCAGTATCATTGGAGGCTCGTACAGCTTCAGATTTTCAACGTTGACAAATGAATAGATATGCATGTTTGGAGGAAGATTAAGGCGGAAGGTGTTGGTTCCAAACTTTTCCAGGATCTCAAAGGGACCATACTGAATCGGCTTGAGCTTCCTTCTTCACCTTGCATTCTTTCCTTGATGATATGTAACCAAACTCTATCTCCAACCTAGAAATGATGATCGATGCAATGCTTATCATGTTGAGCCTTGTACTTCACTTGGCTTTTCTCCAACTGTGCTTCCACTGCCTGATGAATTGCTTGGACTTTCTGGATGAACTTCAAAGCCTTCTTTGCATCATGGCATCCATCATCAACATCATCTTTCCCAAAAGCAAAATCCATTGATGTTTTAGGCACATAATCGAAACAAGTCTGAAAAGGAGACCTTTTTTTAGAAGAGTGTGTCGCATGGTTGTAAGCATGTTGCACATAATGAAGACTCTCATCCCATAACTTTAGGATTTTTGTTGCAGTAACCCCTAAGCAGATGCACAACTATCTTGTTTACTATCTCTGTCTTTTCATCGGTCTACGGATGGAAGTTTGTACTCTTCTTCAGTTTGGTGTCCATGAGTCCCCACAAAGCTTACCAAAATCCCCCCAAGAATCAAGAATCTCGATCCGATACAATAGAAGTAGGTAACCCAAAATGAACCCATACAAATTGAAAGTACATCTGAGTTGTCAGTTCAACAGTGGCCTATTTCTTACAAGGCATTAGAATACACATTTTTCTAAACTAATCAACTACTACAAATAAATAATCATGTCCCTTCCTAGACATAGGTAACCCCCAACAAAATCCATTGAAACACTTTCCCATGGACGGGACGGTATAGGTAGAGGTGTGTACAAACCCAATTTCCTATTACTAGGTTTACTTGTTGCACACATGACACAAGCTCTAATATATTTAGTTATAGTTTCTTGCATATGAGGCCAGTAACAATACTTCTGCAGTTGAGTGATTGTCTTGCTTACTGCAAAATGTCTTGCAATCAATGAGGTGTGTGCTTCTCTGACTACATGTGTTTGTTCATCTTTTGGAATGCATCACTTTCCCAAGTGATACAACAGTTTTTCCTGCACATAGTAATCTTTATCTTCTACATATTTGCCTACAATTAGAGTTGAATAGATTTCCTTAAAGTCTTCATCGTTAGCATATTGTTCCTGAAAACTTTCATGTACCATGGAACTACCTTTAAGTGTAATCAAAGCATTCATAACAAGAGGCCTAGACAACATATCTGCTACTTTTTTATGGGCACCTTTCTTATACTTAATTACCAAATGAAACTGTTGAAGAAAACCCACCCACCTAAAGTGCCTACTTTGTTGCAGTTTAGAATGTGAGTGCAAGTACTGAAGTGGTTGGTGATCAGTGTGGATTACAGTTTCTTTCCCCATTAAGTAGTGTTTCCATTTTTTAACACTCTAAACTAATGCATAAAGTTCCTTATCATAAGTAGGATAGTTAATTACTGCACCTGAAAAGGTTTCAAAGTGATAGCAGATTGGTTTACCTCCTTGCATCAGCACTGATCCCATGGCAAATCCACTCGCATTTGTCTCGATCTCAAACGGTTGGTGTAAATCTAGTAAAGCCAGAACTGGTGTTGTACTCAAATTTTCCTTCAAAGTGTTGAAGGCCTTCTATTGTGGACTGCAATGGTGATGTGATATAGGATAATTTTGTAATGAACTTTCTCCAGTATTGAACTGCACCTAAGAAACTTCTAACTTTTGTGACTATACTTGGCTTAGGCCATTTTACAATAACTTCAACCTTCGTAGGGTCTAATTTCAATTGACCATTTCCTATCACATAGCCTAAGTAAACTAAAGATGTCTTAGTGAATTCGCATTTAGACATCTTTACAATGAGTTTTTATTTTCTCAATACATCAAAAACTTTATTTACATGACTTACATGATCTTCCCAAGTTTGACTGAATACAAGAATATCATCTAAATAGACTATGACAAAATCATCAATAAAAGGACAAAAGACATCATTCATGACTCTCATAAATGTAGCTGGTGCATTGCAAAGCCCGAAGGGCATGACCAACCACTTGAACAGTTCCTGTTTTGTCTTAAATGCAATTTTCCAAATGTCATCTTCTGCAATTCTTATCTGATGATATCCACTACGCAAGTCTAACTTAGTGAAATAAACTGCATGTTTTATTTGATCAAGTAAATCATCAATACGGGGAAGAGGATACTTGTTCTTTACCGTTATCTTGTTCAGGGCTTGATAGTCGATGCACACTCTCCAAGACCCATCCTTCTTCGGAACCACACAATTGGAGAACCACAAGGAGATGTACTAGGATGGATGACTCATTTTTCAACCAACTCTTGAACTTGTTTTTGATTTCTTCGTTTTGCAAAATTGATAAGTGGTACATGTCGATGTTTGGAAGAGGCACATCCTACTACAACTGGATTTCATGTTGTATCTCTCTCTTGGTGGCAACCGCTTTGGCTCCTAAAATAAGTCATCATAAGCAGAAACTATTTTGACCATCTCAATTTTATGCTTTGGATCACACCCCTTAAATGCTTCAGTTTTTTCATCTTCTTTGGCTTTTACAAGCATTAATACAAAGTTCTTACTAGAATTGACCAACCTTTTCATCTGACCAACATTAACTAGTTCAAGATTAGTCTTAACTTTGTGTGCACGTACAATGTATTCTATCCCATCCTTAAAAAGATGATACTTATTATCCCCCTATAAAATATTGCTTTTCTATCATACAGATAAGGATTCCCTAACACAAGCCCACAAATATCCAAAGGAACAACATCTACCTCTACCTCTACCTCATCAACAAAGTTTGCAGTGATAGAAAATCTCAATTTACATTGTTTTGTGACTTGTAGTTGAGCATCATTGCAAACCCATCCAAGCGGATATGGCTTTGGATGAGGTGTTGTAGTTAAATTAAGTTTCTTTACCACCTCTTTAGATATTAAGTTGACTTGAGAACCCATATCAAATAGTGTGTCAATCTTAGTGTGTTTGGTTATAACTTGAATGTGAAACAATTCATTTTGTTGCTTATCAACTTTAGGAGGAGCAGATACTTGTACTTAAATTAGAAACACTTGCATCAGAAGAGAGAATTATACCTTTCCCTTTACCTTGGATCTCGGCAGCAACAATCTTTGTCTCATCCCCGGAGTCAAATCCAAGATCTTGTTGAATCACTGCAGCAGTCTTTTGCTTGCCTTTATTGCCTTTGTATCTTTTCAGCCTTAATTCGAGATGAAGCTTCCAACACTTCGAATCATCATGCCCCTCTTTCTTGCAATGGGAATATGTGGGCTTATCACCTTCCTTCTTAACTGTAGTTGTCTTCTTCCCTTTGCCTTAATCATTGTCTTTACCCTTAGACTTCCCCTCAGAATTAGATGGTTTCTTTGAGAAATTATCACTGAAAGTGTTCTTACCCCTTGACTCTAAATGAGTGGCTTGGACTGACACTTCATCCAGATTATTAGGACTCAACATTAGAATGATATGTCTTAGGTAAGAATGCAAACCACTTATGTACTTAAGTAATGTATCTTGAGTATACAATGGAACATTTAAAGCAATAGCCCACTTTCTAAACTCATGGGTGTAATCTTGGACAAACTGACCCTTACCTTGCCTAAAGGTTTTCCAATTAATTGTCAGTTGTTGCATATAACCTAAAGGGTAAAACTATTTTTTAAGGGCAGCAACAAATTACATCCAAGTCATATTAACCTTACCATGGCGAGCAATTTCCTCTCAAGTCATACTCTCCCACCAAGTGAGAGTTGTACCTCCCAACCGGAGAGTGGCTAACTGGATCATAGAAGCATCTTCTACTAGGCCTTGAATCCTACAATACACTTCTACCTTATGGATCCAATCATCTAAATTTTCAGCATTTAACTCCCCACAGTACTTAGGTAATTCAAATTTTACATCCAGTTTAATAATAGGCTTAGACTTTCTCTTGACAGGATTAACAACTGTAGAAGTAGAAGGAGAGGAAGAGGGAGTAGATGGAGGAGAAGGAATTTCTGAAGTTTCTTTCTCTTTACTCATTTGTTCTTCCTGCTTCTCTCATTTCGAAGAATCTCCCTTTTCATGCTTCTTTTTTTCCGCATAAAGCTCTTCCACCATAGCCTTCATGTTGAGAAAGGCTCGCTGAAAAGACTTATCATCAAGCTCAAGCTCAATACTTTTCCCTGCTTTAGTTTCTTCCATTGTTGGAAAATTCTTCATTTTCTGATCTCGGGATTGTATTCTTCTAATACAATCCTAGGATGGAGAAGAGGGATTAGATGGAGGAGAACAAATTTCTGAAGTTTCTTTCTCTTTGCTCTTTTGATCTTCCTGCTTCTCTTGTTTCGAAGAATCTCCCTTTTCACGCTTCTTCTTTTTTGCACGAAGCTCTTCCACCATAGCCTTCATGTCGAGAAAGGCTCGCTGAAAAGACTTATCATCAATCTCAAGCTCAGTACTTTTCCCAGCTTCAGTTTCTTCCATCGTTGGAAAAGTCCTTCGTTTGCCGATCTCAGGATTGTATTCTTCTAACTCGCCTTCACCTCGTTGTTTCCTAGAACATGTTAGCATACACTTCTGCAATACTAGTCACACAAAGCTCTAATACCAAACTTGATCTATTTTAAGATCTATGACAATTTCTATGAACGCTTAACTATTACAACGAATAAAGGAATTAACATATTTGAAATGTTTAATATCAAATGCTTGAAAAGATTTTAAAATGAATAAAGGAAATAACAGAATCTGAGAAATGAGAAAGATAAGACAAGACAACAAATTGATAACGAAGTTCACCAATTGGCTACGTCTCTGGGTCCCTCTCCAACAGAGTGACCGATCCTTCAATTCTGCTCCAAGAAATCTTACAAAGCCTTCTCGATCAATGAGGAAAATAACAATATCTTCTCTCCTTCAAGCACAAACAATTTGGCATAATTTCCCCACTGTCAGCACGGAGATTTTACAAATTCCCCCTATAGTTTCCAAGAGTTCACCCAATTCCCATTACCCTCACAAGCCCATTCTACCCCTCTTTATACAAGTAAATTGCCTAATTTGGTTCATAACCATATGATTTACAAAATATTGCCCTATCTCCTATTTTTACAATGAAATCTTCCTTAATCCCCCTTATTTACATAAAAAACAATAATATTCCCACATAATCTTCTTTTAAAATCTTTATTATATGATAAATCCCCTTTAATATTTTATTTTTCGGGGCTAAGGGGGTTTATTTTCAACTTTAGAAGATTTAACTTCTTTTTTTTAAATATGGGGTGTTTGTTTTAAAAATAAAGGCAATCGATTTCTTAACCTTCTTTAAATAATACTAATGCCTATATAAGGTTAAACATGATTGGTGGTATGTTGGTGGCCTTCCCTTTTGTCACGTCACCGATCGAGGGTTCAACCCTCGCCGCTGTCTTTTAATAGCCAAGTGGTGGAAGAACAGGCTAATAGGTGGGAGGTTAGGGGATCAAATCCTCTAACCCTTTTAAATCGCAACCAAAAAACCGTCAACGGGGAGCGGTAGTGAGGGAGCCACGTGGCACGCCGAGGAGGTGCCACTTGGCATGATATCATTCGTTGTCGAAGACTGAGCTGGTAACACATCAGCCGCCACGCGTCCAGTCCAATCACCATCTGTACGCTACGTCAACTGCCCAATCACTATATAGTATGCCACGTCTCATCTTGTGATTGGTCCACCTTATCTTTCATACCGTATGAACTGCCAAGTCAGCATGCTAACATCATTGTCTGTACGGCCTGGTTAACCTTGTGCCTACGAACTTTGACTTGGTGTAACTTGCGCGTACGAGCTCGAAATTCAACGAAATGAACGTTGTTGGAAAGGTCTCGATGAGCTCTTTGACTTGACGCTAGTTCCAATGAATTCCAAGACAATGATTTTTTATGCCTTTCTGGATGGCCTCAGGTGCCTATTTTACCCGTACCTTTGACTAGCCGTATCTTGGGCGTATGAACTCCTTTTGAGCCCGTTCAAGTTGCGTTGGACTTAGAATTTCAGGCACTTTGATCTAGCAATGATTACTAGAGCATATGAGACACTTCAATTTTTGACATCTAGTATCCCCCTGGATCACTTCTTTGTCGCTCTTATGGGGGGTATTTTTCCTCAAATGAGGTTTTGTCCTCTCATTTTATGATTGAGAGCATTATTGTATTTCATCTCTCTTTTGGGGAGGAGTTTTTTCCAACTGGGCTTTCTCTTTTTCTCCATAAATGTGAGAGATTGCATTTGCATTTGTACATGGGTACCTAACATGGTCTTGTAATTGGGACCCATCGTAGTGTCATTTGCATAAGTACACCCTAAGTTGTACTTAAGGGGAGTTGTTGGTGTAAATAGGTATTTTTTCTATCTATTCTTATCTAGGTCCTATTTACATTATTAAGTCCACTTAGGTCCTAGGAGAGAACCTTTGTAGTTAAGCATTAGTTCTCACTTATCTTATCTAGTTGGCATTTATTTAATGCTCGTGTCCTAGGTTGTTATGGATTGGTTGTCTCATGTGATAGGATTAAGACACTTGTCATGATCTTGTCTAATCGTATTCCTCACCTTGCCTATATAAGCAAGGAATCATATGTACATTGATATATTCAGTATGGATACTATTTTGGCATTCTTCCATCCTTAATCATAGTATGATATTTCTTCCATCTCTCTTGTGGAAATTATTTTGTCTTGCAGGTGATCCTGAGGTGTTGAGGAGTTCACCATAAACTCTTATAATAACATATCTAAGAAAGGATTTTTGTACGCAAAATACCTAAATTTATAAAATGGGTTCATAAACAAGATATATTTGTAAAACTCTTCATTTACATTATGTAACAAACCCGATGTTTTACCTACTGATTTACCTAAGTTTCAACCTACATGTGAAAGTTTAAGTTTACTAACACATAGCAATAAAAAATTTCCATTTCAATAAAATGATGCGTATTCAAAATAAACCCATTTCAAATTTTCATTGCTTTTCAATAAAGTAACATTACATAATCCCAAGTAATGATTACATTTTTCATAAAGATATAAGTTCAAGATTACATACATAGCTTTCAATAGCTCAATGGAATAAAGTACAGTTGGTCTGGATATGTCCCTTCTTAGGCATACATCCTTAAATTTTGGTTGTCGATTGCCTAAAGGAGAGTATCACCCAAGTGTTTTTCCTCCAACCACGAACTAATTGCGATCCCTCACGCATCTACCTAACAATAAGATGGCCCTCCCTTCAATGAAGAGATTGGTCTGGTAACCCTCATAATAATAGCCTTCCTGAGCATGGTGTTGTGCCTACATAACTAGAGCTACCATACAATGAATACTCGCCTACATGTATGGCATTCCCAGCCTAGTTGTGCAAACGTTGCTCATAGTGAACCAAAAAATGTAAACAATGGCAACTTACACTACTTTGGCCAAAGATTTGATAGTTATGTCAAACTCACTTTCTAAGAAGTGGTGTCGCACTTCTATGAAGTGGAAGTCGTATGTCCACCCACCCTCTTTGCTCGATTTGGTAAATTACATGACCGTAATAACCCTTGACGAGTTTATTCCATAACATGATTTCAACCCAAAAGGTAAAGTACATTCAAGTGATCTAACTGATCAACCAGGTTATTCGCATCCATGGATTATCCTAATCCGAAGAACGAACCACATTACCCACACAAGTTTTCATAACATCACAAATTGACAATTTCAATATAGCACTTCAATGCAATACCATTTCCTACACCTTAAATGACTCCATCTCTAGAGTGTATTCCACACAACATTAAATGACTGCATAATGCCTCTTTTACCTGGTCAAATAACTCCTTTATGGCATGGCAGATTATACATGGTATAACAGCAAAATCATGTTGATTTTTGTGTAGCTTGAAAGGTGGGATGTGGAGTTGCTTTAAAGCAACGAGTTGGATTTTCAGCAACAGCAGTATTTTTATTTATTCTTAGAATGTTTCCAGATTTGTGAGGTTACTTATTCTTAGAATGTTTCTGAGTTTGTGAGATTGAGATAAGACCGAGAGTGATTTTATGTGTGAGTTAACCAAAAAATGCAAGGAAAGTTTCATTTCTTGCATGCTAAGTAAAGCAGCTGGACTCTATATATGTAAGATTGCTGTGGTTTTTTTTATTCCACTGTTATTAGTTGTTGATTAATCCAGTTGTATTAATCGTTATAAATCAGATTTCTGTCTGTGAATTTATTGTGCAATTAAACTGTTGCTGGATTATAGAAATTAACAAATCATATGTCTTTTGACTATGTCCAAGCGCTCTTATCAGGTTGTGCAGTAATGTTTTGGTTTCCTGATAATACTTGCTTTTGCATGTGGCATATAAATCCACCTTACTTGTAAATGCTTACGCCCTTTGTTGGGCAGTGTAGCAGATTCAAAATAGCCTCTTAACGTTTTTAACACCTATGTTAGGCGTGGCATTCATGCCTCTTAACTCTCTACAAGGTCTGCGCCCAATGTTTGGCAGATATATTGTTTGTAACAGCACTTTAAATGGCATTCGAACTTGCTTGTGTGTGGCAGTTTGACCCTTCCCAATGCGTGGCTTAATTCACTCACTCTTGACTTATAACACTACCTTTATATTATGCAACTATATGTTATTTGTTTATACTTCCAATGCAGCCTTATGTATTTAATATGCTATTTCATAATATCAATAATATGCATTTATTCATTCAAAATCTGTATATTAACAATAGTATGTGCTTGCCTTCATTTCTATATATATTGCTCTTTTATTTTTAATATATATATATCAATATTTATACAATATATTTTCATATTCTTATATATATATAATAATCAACTGTAATTATTTATATATATATCTATCATTTTAAATCGATTTTATATATATATATTCGAATATCCATCATTATATATATATCATTATTTAAATATGAGAACGTATCTATATTTACATATATATTGGTACGTACACATATATACAATGCATATACATACATATATATTGGTACATACACATATATACAATACATATACATACATATTGTACGAATGGTCGCATACACATTACATATCGATGTATGGATATATGTAGACATTTTTGTCTACACATGTTCATACGTACATATGATTGTATGTATGCACCATCACATATTTATATACATATATATTTGTTATATTTATAGGTACTTATATATATATAAATCCAATATACAATATTCAAGTTCATCAAAGGTATTCAACACTATGACTCAAATCAGAGAAACAACCAAAGGAAATCAAAGACATTAACTCAACATTTTAATCATCCCCCAAACACTATGACTAAGGGTTTACTTTCTGAATCCCAAAATGACTTGACTTAACTGGACTTCACTAGGCTGTGAGTGTGTGATAGCTCAAATAGGCACATTAGGGATTACCATACCAAGCTCCTCTCTTGGGTGATACTCTCCTTCTCCTCATTGGAGGGCTCGATTCTTCTTGCATCACAACGTAGTTAGCCAATCACATGAAAATCATATCCATCATATATCATTTGCATCATTAAAGCATTAAAAATCAATAACATCATAATGCATATTTATGTATTTCATTCATCCATTGAACATATTAAAGTCATGATTTTGCACTTAATATCATATTTACTCATAAAGGTAAAAGTAATCTGGTAACTAAGAAACAAGGTGTAACATACTTCCCCCCTTATGAATCATCGTCCTCAATGATTTAAAGTACCAAAACATATAGGTAAACTCAAATAAAAGTCTTTTACTTTCAATTTTCCAAATTATGCAAGAAATAAGTAAATTTCTATTAACCGTAAAGTGATCTTCCTTTGTAGCAATGCCCTTTGCAATCTCGTCCTTCCTAGACCTTGCACTGAGTGACTCTGCTAACACATTAGAAGAACTTGTGTGCTTCAAGCAAACTTTCCCTCCAAAGAACTATTCATTATATTGACTCATATATACATTATAAGTACAATAATGATTTTACCCTACATGACACCTATACCATAGTGATTGGAAAAACACATTCACATTGGCTAACACACAATTGCCTTTAGTGCAACCCAAATAGAAAAAGAATGTCAATGTATTGCGCACTACGTCGTGGGTCCCATCCTTTGGTCTTTACACCGTTGGACAATTCAAAATCCGAGAACATCCATCATTGAAACTAATATTTATCTTGAGCATAATAGTATTGCCCCTTGACTACTGTTCATGTCTCGAGCATAATATTGTACTTAGACACCTACCAATTTTGAGCATAATAGTAATACTTCTTGATTCAAGCTTTATATCAACAGAGCTTTCTTTGATCATCCTGATCTATTCTTCCATTTTTTACAACATTTTCGGGCTAAGGCTAACCCTATTTCCTAGCTTATCCCAACTTATAGGAATTCAACCCTTCCTTCTGTATAATGTTTCATATGGATCAAATTTTATTGAGGAAAGATATAAATTATTGTAATACAAGTAGTCTACAAATCCATCAGGACTTGGTTTACCCTTTTTGCCTGACTAGTTGTCACAAGGTAATAAGTTGAGTATACATTCATTTTCAATAAGTTGATAATGGTTTACTCAAAACCTTAATGTTACTTGTGTTTCCTTATCTGAGATAACCTTCTTAGGAACACCAAGCAATCTAACACTACTTCACACAAATTTGCAGTTATGACTGGTATCCCACCTGTCAAATTTTTCAATACAATATTGGTTGCCTTGGTGAGTCTGTCCACCATAACATTATGCAAAATCCATTAACATAGATTGATCAAAACTATTCTAATGATCTGCCACTTCCTCTCTAGAATTTCATGAGAATATACAAGTCCTGTCAATGATGACATCCTGTCTTCACCCTCTGGCACTTTGGACAACTTGCTACATACCTTGCAGCATTTCACTTTGTTTCCTTCCAAATTATATTGGTTTTTAGATCAGTCAATAATTTTGTCATTCCAATTTGTCCTGAAAATAACATCAATTTACCACACCTCATTCTTTAATTCTCTAGAATTTGGTACTTAGGTTTTCCCCTGATTTATAATAGTCCATCAGAATTAAATGAAACATCTTCCTTGGACTTTTATCACACTCGATTCTTGAAAAAATAACGAATAAGTATCATCGAGGAGATATGTCTCCTTCGATATTGGGCATTCACAACTTAGCTTCTTTCTTGTCCTTAAATGTTTGATTTCAACGTCATAGTCTGATTTTAGCTCAGTCTATCTCCTCTGATGAGAATTTAAATTGGTTGAATAACATTTCATGTTAGATCATGCTATTTGATATTATCTCCCAAAAGATGTCCAAACAATTAATGTGTAAATAGTTACCAAGCATGAATGTTTTTCGATAGCACAAAATCATGTGGAGTATGGTTTTGTTCATAAATCTCCCCTTTCCTATTTCATAGGTGATAATCTTTCCTTTCTTGAATAAGCATAACACCCAACCTTTTCCAACGCATCAAAAATAATCACATTGGTATTCCGATACAAGAAATTATAAAATTGAGTTGTAATGAATTCTCTCTTATTTGGTCAAAAGTATAACTTTTCTTAACTATTCCAAATCTATCACTAATAGTTCCAATACCTTAACCTTTAACTTTAACAACTTTTTTGTGGTCATTAGGTGCGATACTTTGGATATAGGGTTTTTGAACCATGTCTTAAGGAGAAGTCAAAAATTCTCTCAAACTAAAAATACATCATTAAACTTTGTTGATTAGGGTACTTATTTGTATCAACATACTCTCCTTCTTCCCCTCCTTGGTGTTTTCAAAACATTAGATCATCTAATTAATAATCTAGATTTCAAAACATTAGATCATCTTACAAGTTGAACTCTATGTAATCTTCTATTTCCTCTAATTTGATTGAATGATTTAACATTTTCCTCGTTGGCTTTCGATAGTTTAATGGCTATTACTTTCTTTTTTTACCCTCACTAGGTATACCTTGAAAATACTTTTTGTTCCCAAATTATTCCTTTGATTTGACAACATAGTTTTCTTCCATATTCAATTATCGAGCTAGAATATCTCCAAATAATCTAACACAAATCTACTTTTGGTGACCAATTTGCAAGTTCTATTTGAACTTCACCCCAACTATGCTCTTACTAATCCCTTATCTGAATAGTCTGTTTTGTTATCCAAGATTTTGCCTTGTAAACAAATTTTCTAAAAAATTTTGTCTAAACTCTTGGTGATTTCATTTTTGTCATAACCTTAGACATTTTGAGGGTTGTTCAGTTTATTTTCTCATTTCCAATTCTTAACTCCAAATTGACCAAGCCCATTCTGGTTGGTGGGATCACGTCAACTTTCATCCTTACTTTTGTGAGTTGCTTCCTATTCTGACCCATTCTAGTCTCTGACCTTTATTCTAAGGTACCAACTTTCACTCTTGATTTTGATTACCATTGCAAGATTTTAATCTCGTTTGAATCAGGATTTTTAGAAGGTTATCCTGCCTCTTGGATACCTCTCTAGTTGGTTTTGATTCACAATATGTTGACTTTTCTTCTTCATCTAAAGTTTTTAATTCATGCTAACAATTAGTTTCTCCAATTAAGCATTTGTATCATATTCCATAATCTTTGACTCTTTACAACTATAGGTTGTTATTAGAAAGAGGAATCACTTCAGTTCTCAGAGTCATTTAAAAAAATTGAAGGGTGGAGGTACTCATAGATAATCCTCCATAACCTTCCTAAAAAACCCAGTTGCATAACTTCTACAATCCAAGGGTGTTTCTATATGAGTTGTTAGTTTAGGACTTTTCAACCTCAAGGGATGATTCATTTCCAAGTCCCAAATTTAGACTATTTTTTAGGAAATTGGTTTCCTTATTGTTTCCCCTGTTCTTCTTTACCTTGCCATCCTGGCATAAGAACTTATTAATCACAGATAATGTTTGCAGAACACTTATGTAATGAGCTCATAGGTTCCAGAGTTGAACTTGGTAGCTTTGATACCATATGTAACCAACCTGATGTTTTACCTTTTGATTTACCTAAGTTTTAACCCACATGTGAAATTTTAAGTTTACTTACACATCAATAAAACAAATTCCATTTCAATTACAATGATGCATATTCAAAATAAACCCATTTCAATTTTTTATTGCATTTCAATAAAGTAACATTACATAATCCCAAGTAATTATTACATTTCCAAATACATTTTTCATAAAGATATAAGATCAAGAGTATCTACATAGCTTTCAATAGCTCAATGGAATAAATTAAAAATGCTCCAAATGTCCCTTCATGGGCATACATCCTCAAATTTTGACTATCCACTACATGAGGGAGAGTATCACCCAAGTGATTTTCCTCCAACCATGGACTAACTATTGTAATGTCGTAAAATTGCACCTTAGGAGAAATTTCAAATTTTAGCACTTTACCTTGCATTTATTACTAAGTGTATTTATGATAAGAGCCTCATGGGTCAGAATTTTGTGATTCTAACTCCACAAGGTCCAATGACGAAGTGACAACAGTCTACTACCCTGTTTCTCAAAAAATTGACATTTTGGACACCTGCACGACGCACAAATGTCTGCATAACACACTAGCGTCCTAGCGGTTTTCTAAGTTTGAAACGAGGAATCTCATAATCTTGACTCATGACACATGTCCCTATAGTCATATTTTCAAGTGTAACAACTCCTTCCACCCTTGCATGCAACAAAACTCCCCTTTTGCTCCCATTTTGGGGTGCTCTCTCTCATTCTAGCACTTCACTTCTCCAATCTCACTCTATTTTTTTCTCTTCATTCTTGCAACATCATATCTACAAGTGAAGCTCAATCAAACTGAGGTCCCTCCAATAGCCAAAGATCTCTAGCAAGCATTCAATGGTGCGTCTATGTGTTCAAGAGGGGGTCGAGGACTATTAGTAATGCTCTCTTGTTCTTGTCTATTTGTGAATAGATTAGATCACTTTTTTCATTTGATATTTGGTGGTGCGAGTTCTCCTCCTAAAGTGGGGATTGTTTTCAATTCTTATTTGTTTATTTTATTTACTCTCCCTATCTATCTAGTTGTCCGTGGAGGTGGGAACACCAAAACAGTGGTTTGACTGCAACAAGCCCTGAAACAACCTCAAGATTTTTCCTAGTTCGTCTTGTGTGCAAGCTGCTGAAGTAGAGCTTGGAAGAGGGTTTCAAACATTTGGTCATTTGTAAGTTCTCTCTTAGCTCTTCTTTGTACTTTGTTTTATTTCCTACTTTTTGTTTAGTTATTTTATTAAATAAACCTCGGGTTTGTGCAAGATAGTAGGGGTCTAGTTATTTTGTCCAAAGTTTTGAGTTCTCTATTCACCTTGGACTCCAACATTTTGCATTGGCATACTCATACCGTGTTGTAGTCCTTTGGTCGAGAGCTATCCCTTCTGAGGCATAAATCTTGAAACCCTAATCTCTCAAATTCTGAAGCGATCTTCTGAAATGATTAGTCTATGCATCGTTTTCTTTGCAATTTCTTCATTCAGAAATATTTGAGGTGGTTAAGGGAAGTTCACTCCCTGGGATTCTCTTGAGAATGAAGAGACTCATGAGCAGTGAATTTTCCCTTATCTCACATTTTGGCGAACCTGACATGAACCATGTTGAATCTTTTTCTGCAATGTTTTAATGTTTATGATAATGCTTTCTCTAAGGAAGATTTCAATATGTTGGATGATGCTCTAGATGATATCTTAGAAGCATCTTCCTCTACTTGTAGATCTTTCGAAAAAACTTCTTTGCAAGCTAAAGAGTTGGTGAATGTTGTTGTAGTCTTTGTGGCTTCTCCAAGGCCTAAGAGGCATGTTGTTTACTTGACTCTGGCTAGGACCTCTCCTAAGAGGATTCATTCTATCTGTGGGATCCCATATCATAGTGATTCATCAGATTTATACATAAAGTTTGTGAAAGCCACAAACTCTACTTCTTATAATCTTGTTGGGAACACATATAATACAAGGAGAAATAAACATAACTTGGATCAAAAACCTTTTGTTCCTACACCTCAACCTACTCTAGTTCCTACTTATTTACCACCTTCTCAACCAAGTCTTCCTTTAGCACCTAAACCTGTGAATAAAGCACACAAAGACTATGATCTTTTCGAACAACTTTGTGTTACTCCGGCTAAGATCTCGCTTTGGGATTTGCTTCAGACCGCTTCGGTTTATCAAGGCATGCTTCAGGAAGCCTTGCAAAAGATCCTCTTGCCTTCCTTCGCTAGGCTGATGGATGTTAGCATGTTGATGGCTCATATTTGTGTGGATTCATTGAATATCATGTTCTATCTGCAAGAACTTCCACCCCTAGATGTGCAAAAGCAAGCGAACCCTTTAATGATCATAGTTACTGTTAATAGTATTGGTATTAGATGTACCCTCGTTAATACCGATTCAGCCCTCAAAGTTTGTGGTATAGATCTACTACCTAAAATTAAAGTTGATTCTTCTTCCTTAGCTACTTCTTCTTTATACATTCATGGATTTGATAACGCTAGTTGATAAGCCCTAGGCACAATAATCCTGCCTCTGCAGTTGGGCCCCATTACCTTACCCACCTTGGTTTATGTGATGCCTAGCCCCTTACCTTATAATATTCTCTTGGGGAGAGCCTAGATTCATGGTATGGGTGTTGTGACTTCTACTTTACATCATTCTTTGAAGATTGTGGCAAACAATCAAGTGGTCACAGTCAAGAATGATCCTACAGTTGTTCACCTTTGTGAATTGGTAGTTGTTGGTCGGGATTTGTTCGTTTCTGCTCTTAAGAATTGTATTCCATCACTTACCTTTGATGCGATAACATGTTCCTCAGTGGTACCATCTATAAAAATTATCCCCGAAGCGAATATCCCTAAGGTGGAACAACCTAAAGCAAAAATTCTTAAGTCTTCCCCTTAAACCTCTTCTTCTGAATCAAATGCATTTCTTGGTGATGATTGGCGATCCTTAGAATTCTTTGAATTCTTCATTGGAGAATACAAATTGAATCTCGTTCATCTTAAAATTTTGATAACCTCAAACACCTTTGTTAAGGAGATTGATCAAACTCTCATTGAGAAGGAAATTTGTGATCCTATTCAAGAAATCGGTTGTTCCCCTACCGAGGAGGATAATACTACTCTTGCTAAGGAGGTTAATGTTTGTGAATTTGATAAGGAAGATGGTTGTGGCCTTGTAGATGCATTTGGCGTCCATTGGTGGAATAATACTCTCTACGTAGAACCACCATCTTCTGAAGCTTTGCATACACGCTATGGTCCTTGATATAGGCTTGTTTCTAGATATGGTTATGGGCATAAAGGTCTTGGGTGTATTAAACAAGGAATTTGGGTCCCTATCCAGTTTAAGCCTCGCAAGCGTTATTTGGGTTTGGGATGTTCTATTGAACAATCTAAGCAAAAACCTTGGTCGAGTGTTAATATGATTTTAGTTGAACCTCTTAATTTGGTCCACCCTGAGTTGACAGAGGATGGGGCACAGGCCGAAAAAGTCCCCTTAGATGTTTTCTCCTCAGAGGAAGCACTAGAGGAATTCTTAAGTGCCTACTCCCACTTGCCCTCTTTCACCTTGGTGGAGTGTTAATATGATTTTAGTTGAACCTCTTAATTTGGTCCACCCTGAGTTGACAGAGGATGGGGCATAGGCCGAAAAAGTCCCCTTAGATGTTTTCTCCTCAGAGGAAGCACTAGAGGAATTCTTAAGTGCCTGCTCCTACTTGCCCTCTTTTCACCATAAACGATGATTTGTGCATCACTTGAATAAATGGGCATACTTTAGCAAATTAGTTTTGAATATGGATGAAGAGGCCCCTCTATCCAATATAGATGATGGTGTCCTGATACCTCATCCTGAAGACTGTAGTCCCCTCCTCAAGGGGGATACAGTTGAAGTTTTCATGGATCCTAAATCTTTTGAAAAGGTGATTAAGATTAGGAAGTGCCTTTCTTCTGAAGAAGCTAAGGAGAGCTCAAACCTTTTACATTCCCATCTAGATATATTTGCTTGGTCATATGAGGACATGCCTAGTATTGATGAGTCCATAGTGGTTCACAATATTGTCTTATGTCCCAATGCCAAGCCTATTAAGCAAAAAATCCAAAAGATCAATCCTAAGGTTTCCTTGTTGGTTAAGACTAAGATAGAGAAGTTATTAAAAGCAAGCTTTATCCGTTCAATCAACTATTTGCCTTCGATTTTGAATATTGTTGTCATTAGTAAACCTGATGGTCGTATTCGTATATGCATTGACTTTCACAATCTTAATAAGGCTTCTCTTAAGGATGATTTTTGTTTCCTAATATTGATATGATTGTAGACTTGACCGCAGGCCATGCTTTATTTTCCTTCATGGATGACTTATCGGGCTATAACTAGATTCATATTAACTTGGAAGATCAATATAAGACAGCCTTCACTACCCCTTTGGGTACCTTTTGTTATGTGGTCATGCCATTTGGGTTAAAGAATGCAGGTGCAACTTACCAATGGGCAATGACCCTAATCTTTCATAATTTCATTCATAAGATCCTAGAAGACTACATTAATGATATCTTGGCGAAATCCATAACTCGTCAAGGTCAAATAGGAAATCTTTGTCTTATCTTTGAGAGGCTTCAACTCTATAAGATGAGGCTCAATCCTCTTAAGTGTGTCTTCGGAGTGGACGCGGGAAAACTTTTGGGGTTCATAGTTTCTCATATTGGAATTGAATTCAACATGAATAAGATTGATGCAATTGTTAACATGCATCCACCTAGGAACGTTTCTAAGTTGCAAAGTTTACAAGGAAAGATTTGGGCGATTCGTAGATTTATATCTCAATTGGTTCACCGTACCCTTCCTTTTACTCATTTATTGAGAAAAGATGTTCGCTTTATATGGGATGAGGAGTGCTAGAAAGCTTTTGATTCAATAAAAAGTTATCTATCCAATCCTCTCGTATTAATGTTGGTTATGCAAGATAGACCCTTTTTGCTTTACCTTGTTGCATCACCATTCGCTTTGGCGGCTTTGCTTGCTCAGTATGATGATGTCGAGAGAGAAAGAGTGGTCTACTACATTATCCGTATCTTGGTTGATTATGAAAGTTTTTATTCCTCCATGGAGAAGCAATGTCTTTCTCTCGTCTTTGCAATGCAGAAGTTAAGACATTATCTTTTTCATGCTAAAACACATGTTATTGTGAAAAGTGATCTTCTGAAGCATTTATTTTCCACTACCGACCTTGTTGGGAGGTTATTGAAGTGGGTAATGTTTCTTTCTGAGTTCGACATAAATTTTGTAACTCGAAAGTTAATAAAAGGTCAAGCAATTGTTGATCAACCAGCAGATGCTCCTTCACCTCATTCCTTCCTTGGTCTTGAATTATTCCCTAATGAAGATATTTTCACAATTAATCATGATCTTGTATGGGAGATGTACTTTGATGGATCGAGATGTCAGACTAGCTCCAGAGCGAGTGTAGTTATAATCTTGCTTGGAGGCAAGTCGGTCCCTCTCTCCTTTCGATTAGAATTTAATTTCACTAACAACATTGTTTAGTATGAAGCCCTCATTGTTGGCTTGCATGTCGCAATTGCATTAAACATAAAACATCTTCGTATACATGGTGACTCTAAGCTCATTGTGAATCGGATCATGAGAACCTATCAAGCTAAGAAAAGTAATTTGTCTTAGTATCGAAACCTCGCTTTGTCCTTACTTGATCAGTTCTCCTCTTTCACAATAGATAGTGTCCCTAGGAGAGAAAACCAACATGCAGATGTTATGACGAACGTTGCCTCCCTGGTACCTTCGAAAAAGGATACAAAAGAATACCACTTTGTGGTTTATATTCTTTGGTTTCCTGTTGTTTCTGACCAACCTGAATTTGATGCTCTCATGTGTTCTCATGTAGACTTGGGAGAAAGGTATTCTAGCATCTACAACTATCTAAAGACTAAAAACTTTCCCGATGATGTGATGAAGAATGATCGCACTTGTATATGAAATATGTCAATCCATTATGTTGTTTTTTCAGACATTCTTTACTGAAAATCTTACAATGGCTTACTTCTTCAATGTCTCACTAAATCAGAAATGCCCCTTGCCCTTAAGGAAGCCCATTCAGGTTCTAGGGGTGGACATTTTTGTGGTAAATCCCTAGTGCGAAAATTGATTCACATGGGATACTTTTGGCAAATGATGGAACACGATTCCTTCAATTTTGTCAAGAAGTGTCTGCAATGTCAACAACATAGTTGTCTTATTCATGCTCCTGCTCAAGAGTTGCAAAATCAGACCTCTCCTTGGTCGTTCACAAAATAGGGGTTGGATATTATTGGAAAAATATCACCTCCTTCTAAAGGACATGTCTTTATCATCAGTGCTACCGATTACTTCATGAAGTGGGTTGAAGTTGTCCCACTTGAATCTATGACCACTAAAGCTATTTGTAGCTTTCTTCAAAATGTCATTGCTCGCTTTGGATTGCCTTCCACCCTAGTTTCCAATAATGGTACGCCATTTAAGAATAAGAAAGTGAAGAAATTTCTGGAGAAGTTTCATAATCAGCATAGATTCTCTACACTATACTATCCTCAATCTAATGGCCAAGTAGAAGTGTCTAATAAAACTCGTCAGTTCATTCTTCATAAAATAGTAAATAAACATGGTAAGGATTGGAACATTCAATTGACTTACGCTTTGTGGGTCTATCTCACGAGTGTTCGTACAATGACGAGAACACCTTACAAACTCGTGTATGGTTTCAAAGCTATCATGCCTTTGGAGTTGGAAATTTTGTCTTTACGAGTTTCCCTTAAAGGGTTAATTGATGACAAGACCGATCTAATCATTTGCATCAGCTTGAGATTCTTGATGAGCACTGATTACATGTCCTTGACCATCTTAAAGCTTATCAAAAATTGATATATAAAAAATACAATCAAGGCTTTCTTCCTAGGACTTTCAAGTTAGGTGACCTGGTTCTCTACAAGAATCAGAGAAATGTAAATACGTCGCCTAATCAAAAGGGGAAGTTCAGTCCTAATTGGTTAGGCCCTTACATTTTCATCTCCGTGTATGGTTCTGGCACATATGGATTTTCATCTATGGATGGGACACCTCTAAAAGAACCTATTAATGCAATGTACCTTCGCCGATACTATGCGTAGTGTCTATGTGTCACATGTGTAACGTTCAATCCCCAAGGTTGCAACATCACACGTTTTGGAATTCCTTCATTAACACATTTGAAAAAAATTGTTATAATGTAACCATGTGTGTGTGAGAGGCATACACGTGTGTGTTTTGCTATGCTATGTATCCATGCATCACATTAAGTCTTTTGGTTAGGCAATTAGATCAGCATTGTATTTAATTAACATACATCCATGTGTGTTTATTAAATCATGATAGCATCATCATACATCCATACATATAACATCCATCACATAACCATACATGAAGGAAAAGAAGCATAAGAATAAAGTGAATAACACCATGATATTGGAACCCAAAATCTCATGTATATATATAAATATCAATGTCATGTACATGTATCATGCCACTGTCCTCAAAAAATAAGTGGTTGTATATATGTATCAATGTCTATACATCAAAAATGATCTATAAAAATGATACAAAATGGGCTCTCTAAGCCCCGGACATATGGATCCCTGAGCCCTTTGGGTCTGGAGGTAGTTGGTGCTGAGGCTGAACAGTCAAGACAGAGCAGGCCCTTTGCGACCAAGAAATAGAAGGGGTTGCAGGGTATCAAACTGCAACCGCCAAAACTGCAGATCTTTGTGCCTCCACTATCGAATAAGCTCATATCAATGATACATGGGCCATATATAATCCCGCACCTAGGGATATCCCTCTAGTCGTGTACATGTGATATGATAAAATTCCCACACTTGTAGCAAGGTGCATGCTATCAAGCTCCAAAACTCATAGTGCACGTACCTGCCTAGCTCATGGTACAAGTGTGTGAGCATGTTGTGCCCCCATGTGTACATCATCTAGTGCCCCTCCATCTCTCAAATAGTATGCACAAGGCCCCTATGCAGGTGAGAGCCTTGTGCATCTATCGTGACTCGAGTAGCCTTGATGATAACCAAAACTCGTCGTAACAAGGGCACTGCAGCACTACCCTTCTCGAACCAACGCGTATAGATGTGGTTGATCCCGTCACCACTGTCAGTGTGACTCAAGTAGTACAAGACCCCCTCCGCCCGCTCCCGAGAAAAGTGTGTATCGTCAATAAGGACTCTCTGCCCACGGATGGGAAGGTCAAGGACGTGATAGACGTCCTCTAGTGTGACGATCATCTCACCCATTGGGAGGTGGAAAGTCGAGGTAGTAGAGTCCCACCACTCCATCAGTGCCATCAACATCCGGTCGTGGTAGAGCATCTCTAGCATTTGATAAATATTCCAGAGATCCACCTACTGTAGAAGCATCTCCTCTCTGTCTAACAAGTGATGATGTTGATCTCAGACAAGACGTAGCACCTGCCTGTCAGGATGCTCACTCATCTCTGGGTAATCCAGCAAAATGAAAAAAAGAATCTAAGTTAAAACATCTAATGTGTAAAAAGCTCTACAAAAAATCTACTAAGTAGAGCCTCTAAGATGCAGGCACACCGCGCAGACATTTATGTGTCGCGAATGCATTTGAGGCCCGCCATCAGAGCTAATGAGACACCAGCGTGCTTGGTGGACGTCGGTGTGTGTGAGGGTCCCAGCATGCTAGTGGGATTCCAGCACACGAGGAGGATGCAAGCGCGAAAAATGGATGTTTGCGCTCCAACTTTTCCAAAAATGCAGTAAAAATATTGAAAATATACATTAAAACAAGGTTTGAAGACTCACGTGGTCAACCTCGTCACCCTCACGCACATCCTCTCGCAGCTGGTCTAGCCTAGGTTCTAGATAGGCTCACAAGATTTTTCTCTTTCATTTTTACAAATATCTTGCAATTCATCAATCATGGGAGGATTGATGGATATTGACCAAAAACGAACAACTTTATCACTTGTACATTCAACAAGTGATGCTTTATCCTTGACTTCAATAAGATGAATCTCTTGATAATTTTCAAACTCAAAAGTCCATAAGATGACCTTTTTCATCCTTAAACTTCATACCTTTCACTTACATTGTGGGTTCCTCCAAGGTTTGTTTCCTTTCACTTTCTTGCAGCTTTGGGTTTTCTTCACACTCAGTTGCCATAATTTTTTAATTATATAAGGGATTTGCATACTCTTTATTAAAAGTGGTGTCCCTTATCATTTCTATTTCTTGGCCTTGAGTTGTACCCTCATGTAAGGGATTCATGTATTTTGAATATTGTGATTGTGTTGCTGATATGTGGTTGTCATTGATGTCAACACTATTAGCATTAATGTCTTTAAGACTGTATATGTCGAGGATATTGAGAAAATTGTAATAAAATATGTTGCAAGTTGTCTGTGAAGCAGTGTAGATCAGTATGATGGAAATTTCAATCTGTTGATGGTGAGAAGTTGCGGATTAAAGGGCTTGTTTTCACATGTATCTAGTTTATCCATCGAAAGTTTCAGAGGTGTGCATGAAGATTTGAGCAAGTTATGAGTTTTTGTGTTTCGACAATTATTATGTTACTGTAGTTGGTGTTCCTAGAAGAAGATAATGTGATTATGGTAATCTAGAGTTGTTGTGTATGCTCCTGTGATGTTTGTGGATGTTTCTAGATCGTGCTCTATCTGTGTTGCACTTCTGCATTGATCGATGTGCTCATGATCGATGATTTTCTCTTGTGTGTTCATGTTTTTCATGTTCATGGCCGACAGGGTGTTTGTAGCATGTTGTGGATCTTCGAGGAATACTTTTTGAAAGTGTTTTGTGTTCAAGGACATTGTTTTGGGTCTCTACTATGTTGTGGCCGACCTTGGTTGATACGCATTAATAATCTTTATTATTTTGGGTCGATAATTTGTATTCATCTTATTACTTTGTTGAATCGACATGTAGCGATGTAATTTCTTGTTCTGGATATATATAAGCAATTGTTTCTTCATTTGAATGTGTAACAAAGTGAGAAAGCAAGTGTGTGTGCACGAATAATATTCTAAATCTTTCGAAGGCAGAGCAGAGAGTGAAGAAGAGTGAAGAAGTGTTCATGTGCTTAACCGAAACTGTAATCAGGCATTAGCAGATGCTATTTTCTCAGTTCAAGATCTTTCATATGAATTTAATCTAAATATTACTGTAAGACAGTGAGTCTTCCCTTGGGCAGTAAGCCTTTTTGTAATTGAGCAGTGAGCTCTAGGCAGTGTTCCTGAATGCATGTGCATTCCTCATTCTTCTATACTTTTAACAGAGTATAAACTTGTAGATTAACCTCCACCGCGGTTTTTCCCCTAACAGGGTTTTCACACAAAAAACTTGGTGTTATGTGTGTTTCTGATGTGTTGTTGATTTATGCTTTCATGGTTATTAATCAGATCTAAGAATAAGGGTTAATAAATTTAATAAGTTTGAAATTATGTGACAATTGATTCACCTCTCACCCCCACCACCCGCCCTCTCAGTTGTTTTCCCTTGTGTTGCCAACAATGTATACCTTGTTGAAATTGGTAACCTTTACCATTGTTTGACACTTCTCATGAAGACCAAATTCTTGCACTAATAAATTTTCATAAACTTCATTACAACAAACACTTTCTTGAGGTGAGAGCTCATTAAAAAACACTAATTTAATATTTATCAAGGAATCTATACCTGCAATTTTTAGAATAATCATGCATTAGCTAATAATTATTTTCTTTAATTAATTATTAGTTTAATTTATTCCCATGCACTTAAGCTAAACTTAGGAGTGATTTTCTATGTTAACTAAAGAGTTATTATTAGATCATTTTGTCTCATCACATGTGATGCTGACACTTGTCATGATCTAATCCCTTTATCATTTAAAAGGTTTCTCTTATATAGCACTCAACCCTCATTGTATTATCTCTCTTGAACTTTCATATCTCTTAAACTCTTGAATCTATAGCTTTTTTTTATTGAGGAATATTGCATATTATTATTTTCAGCTCTCTTGTGTGGAAGGTGTCTTTGTTCATTGTTTGATCATGTGGATCGTGTTTTTCATAATTCTAACATGGTATTAGAGCATGGATTCAACGAACCCCTTCTCAATTTATGAGGGTTTTTTTCAACAAGGGTTGTAGGCTTCAAAGCTAGATTCTCCATTATTTTTTTGTAATTTTTGGAGGTGGGAATTTTTTAGGTACAATTTGGCATAAAAAGGATGTCACCATTGGATTCAAGAGGTCGATTCAACAAATTTTGACTATAATTTTTTCTATATTCTCCATTGGGTGTTTCTGAGGTGAAAAAAATACAAAGGTCATACGACCCCTATACGATTGTACTGTGCATGGCTTTCAAAAAAAAAATTAAAAAAAAAAGCAAGGCAAGTTTAATTAATAATTTCTTATCTTATTTGTAGGAATTTTTTAATTAAAGAAAGGCAGGATTTTTATTAAAAAAAAGTGGGTCCTGCACACTTTTCAGCGCAGGGTACACAAGGTACCCTATCACTATCGACGTCAGGACCCATATGGGCCTTACCGACAGCCACTAAGCCTCGCCAATGGTCATTGTACCTCCAACGATGACCAGTTGCCATTGATCGATTGATGAGGTAAAATATGGTAGTCATTTTTTCTTTTTTGGCACTTGATAAAAATTTCTTGGCCAACTTTTTCAATTATCCGCTAGCGCACAAGTTGATGGAATATTATGTCAAGTGAAGCATATTCCATTCACCAATTTTTCATGCAAGGGGTTGGAGAAATTTTTGCAATAGGGGAATATTCCTTGAATATTTTTTTGATGTCAGCATGACGTTAGTGGTACAACCTCCCAGCAGGGCCCCTTTTAGCCCCCTTTGTGCCCTAAAGGAGCTATTTTTTCTTTTCACTATAACTTGGGTGTACGATATCGAGATTGGGCGAATAAGATATCGTCGAAAAAGTTAGTTATGTCAACTTTCTAGTGGTGTGGGTCTCATCGCCATTTTTGTTATTGGTGCATTCTACAGCTTGTTGAAGTTATAGGTTTTGTTTTCAATCCCAAGCTCATAAATTTTAACCTATTTCTTCGTTTTTCATTATTAAAATGACTTTGGGACGATCTTTCAGAGCTCTTCATAGCCATCCATGCATTTTTTTCATATTTTTCTCTAGGTAAATTTTATTCAGTTTTTTGTGTTTTCACATTCAAGTGAATTACTTACACATCTTAGCTCCTGGAAAAATTTTGTTTGCATGGGATGACTCATTTTTAGATGTTCGACATGTATTTCCAATATTTTTGTCCTATTTGAGTATTATAGACATCTTTATCTTGCACATTCTTTTTGCTAGACTCACTAAGATAAAGTGTCATTTTGGTGTATATTTTTTGGGGATTTTGCATATCTTGTTGTGCCTTTTGTACTTGCACTATGATATAAAGTGTCATGGGGGTTTATGTTTGCCTTTGGTTTGCCATCACACCTTTTTTGAGTGTCCCTTCCATAACAGTAGTGAATCCTAGTGATTCTTACCTCATGCATGTGTGTGTTATTTTGCACATCCTTTTATTTGCAGGTTGCTTCTCCTACATGCATTTCTTGATTTCATATAGTTTCAATGTACATGTTTTGGCTCTCCCTTGTCAACATTATGGGGGGGTTCTAATATTGGTTCTAATGCTTCCTTAGTTTCATTTTTTGAGTGATCTATGTATCTAGTTCTTGTTCCTATATACTAGGCGAATGCAGCGTACATCAATGGCTGGTTACCCATACATTTTGGTGAGATGGAGCATTTACCATATAGACACTCTTGCATTCTCGTTTCTAAAGGTTATTCATTTTAGTACTATATCAGTCATCTTTTCACAGTTGTCTACAACTTCTTCATGCTTCAGTGATGTTCTACATGTTCCTCTTTTTGGGACATTATTTCAATTAGAGCCTTCTTAGTCCTTCATCTTTGATTTGGAGGATTTTTTAGTCCTTCATTCACCTTTCTCTTTTTTGAAGAGGATTTTTTCCCACGAGTTTTTCTCCTTTTCTCCAGTTTTGAGAGATTTTTTGTTTGTACATGGGTACCTCACCAGGCCTTGTTTGTCAAGACCCATCATGCATTCTCTTTTTAGGGTTTTTATATACTCCCTAGGTTCATCTTAAGGGGGGTGTTAGAGTAATCATGCATTAGCTAATAATTAATTATTAGTCTAATTTATTCTCATGCACCTAAGCTAAACTTAAGATTGTTTTTCTATGTTAACTAGAGATATATTATTAGACCATTCTATCTCATCGCATGTGATGCTAACACTTGTCATGATCTAATCCCTTTATCATTTAGGGTTGCTCCTATATAGCACTCAACCCTCGTATTATCTCTCTTGAGCTTTCATATCTCTTGAACTCTTGAATCTATATTTTTTTCTTGTTGAGGAATATTGCATATTATTGTTTGCAGCTCTCTTGCATGGAAGGTGTCTTTGTTTGTTATTTGATCATGTAGCTCGTGTTTTTCACAATTCTAATAACAACATTGAATGTGGATTCCCTTTGCTTCTGGGTAATTTTTTGAACCTATATTTTCATTTCTTCTTTTTCTTCTTAAAGTAAATTATGCTCGAGTACATTCTTCATAAGTTTGGGTCCCTTCAACTATTTTTTAGGCTCTTTATCAAATTTCTTTGATTCTTCCTCTAGTTTCATCTCTTCTTTGATTCAATATTTATGGATTTGTTCTAATATTCTTTGCATGAGAAGCAAAGTTTTATCCCTGTGGGCTTATTTTTGGTATCATTTTTTTTCCTTGCAATATGAGAGACCGTTTTTTACTAGGAGGTGGCTTATAATGAAATTTGTTTCTATATACTAGTTACTTTAATGTTGCAATGTGTTTTATGGATTTTCGAGGCTTTGGTTTTAACTATTACTTTTCCTACAAGAATATTTTTTCCTTTCCACACTCACTAATATCCTACTTAACCACCTTTGAATTTTGCCCATCCTATTATGTTTTCGTCAAAATTGGATTTTGTTGCATACTTTGCGGTTGCAGATTTTTACTCTACATTCTTAATCCCTTTATGTTGGTTCCCTTGTATTTTTGTACCTAATGTTCTTATCCATTTCAGATAGTTAGGGAAAGAGAATTCTACAGAGTTTTTAAATGATAAAGCTACCTTCAAATCTTTTGGTAGATTTTGGTACCTTGCAAACCTTTTGTAGTTTCTTCCATTGATGACTTCATCAATACCATGAAGTGTAGAAAATGGGTTTTTTCCCAAAGTTTTGTTGATTTATATATATATATATATATATATATATGTCAGAGCTAGCAACATTTTTTCTTCTTTGTTAAATAGAGTAGGTTTGGGGCGTCAATCAAGATATCCAGCCACTATTCTCTACTTGTCATCATCACCTTTGTTTTTATTGCTATTGAATCTTGAAGAGCTCATTCCACCATACATTAACTATTTTTAAGAATGATGTATAGCTTGGCAGGAAAACTAGCTTTAATATCATTGTAATATCCCTAATAGATATTAGTACCAATATTCTCTAAGACCTGTACATATATTAATTTTAATCACTGACTTAGATACTACTATAATGTCCCTAACAAATATTAATGCAAATATTTTTGGACAAACTTAAACATATTTAATTGGTTCATTATAACTAAATATTAAGGCAAATATTTGGTTATTTCTATGTTAGGATTTAAATATTTAAAACCTAGAACCTTTGAAACCATAGATGGTGGCAATTTTCACACAACATTATCAACCCCATATTATGCTTCAAACTTCATTAATTTACCCAAATGACAAACCCTAATGTATTATGCTCAAGTCTAGTGAACCCAAAAAGTTTCCCTTTTACATTCTCATGATCACCTTAAATATTATAGGGTTATGTTGACAAAGGATAGATAAATAACAAGTTCAAACAAGATTCTCCATTCACATAATAACTAGAATTACAAATTGGATTCACAAATAGAATTAACGTGTAGAACCCTATTGGTTTGTTTTTTAGTATTCCAACTGATTCCTAGAACTATCTAATGGAGTGGCCAACTCTTATGCTCAATTGTTCTAGGGGGTTGGCCAGCGAACAGGAGAATAGTTTAACAATTCTCTCCTTTGCACTTAAAGCTCTATAAAACCTAGGACAATGGTCCTATGCAATTTCCACTAGGATTTCATACAGTCAATGCAAGATATTACTTCAAACAAATATGCTTTCTTTAAATAACCAAGAATTATAGATAAAACTTAATGGCTAGATTCTTAGAATTTTATGCATTTTGGGCCTAAGAACATGTATATAACATTATGTAATAACTTATAACTGAAAGGGAAAGTTTTTTTTCAAATTTGATGATCATGGACATGCAACCAAAGCATACATTCAAATTGGTGCCTTAATCCTAGGCCACATAGTCAGATAAAATGCAATTGATACTAAATAAGATAATTTAACCCAATTCAATGGAAGCTATTATATCAATGACTTACATTAATATCTTCCAAAATTTGCAATCAACTCTTCTTAATAATCCATGTATACATTCAAAACTATCAATACTTCTAATGCGGCAATTTAATCTAGCCCTTGAATAGAAGCTATAAAAGAAACATTCAGTTGCAGCAAATGTGAAAAGATGAACACAAATTATCCTTCATCAATTTGTATTCATAATTGAAAAGAGGTATACAATTTGGGAGACAATTGACTAGAAATTTACTACAAGATGTATATGTATTGAACTAGTACTATTATACAAAATTATCAATTAAATTAACATTTTTTCTTTGAGAAAATCTAGATCAAACTATACAAACCTAAAACATAGACTCTCTACTTAAAAAATTGAGATCCTTACAAAATGGCTCTCAATTCCCTTTTATACAGACAAGGGAGAAACAAGCCTCATGCCACAGACATATGTCACATTTTTATTTGACCATCTTGTCCTAGGATCAAACAAAAATAAGAGAGAACAACTAGCAAGAGACAAAAGATGATTTGCTAGAGCAAAAAAAAGTTAGAAATAGTTCAAGAAAATATTTGTTGATGCCCATGATGAAACAAAATGGGAAAGGCTCGAGCACTTGATTAGTTGTACTCTTCCAATCACACATAAAAAGGCTCTTATGATGGCCAAGGATGTGTCAAGATTGATCTGATGTGGAGAAAATGATTTGAATATCTACCCTCAGTTCATTTTTTAACCTCCTTAGCAAACCTCTCCAAACCCATCTCCAACTTTATCAACCTATCTATAGTAGTATTCATCTTTTCAACATTCAAAACTCCATATTCAATAATAGGGTTAATGATGGGAGGTAATATACTACTAAAGTTGATCCTCCATTCTTTATATTCCTTCATCTCACCGTCCTCATTCATTGTGTTGGGCATGAGACTATACTTGAGGTCATCAAAGACTTCAAGAAACTTTTCCATACCTAATTGGAAACTTTGGTGTATAATCATGTTATCTTTAATATATTCTAGAGCATCAAAAATAATTTATAATTCCTTTGAGGCATTTATATCAAATTTTATCACTAACATCATTTTAACCATATCATTCCTAGGACTCCAAGTATCAATGATACCTTGTAACCTATTCTTCAAAACAATGAGTAATACAGACTATTTTGACTTCTTTATACCCATTCCATGTCACCTCAAGAAGACTCAAACTTCATGACAATTTATGACCAAAAAATCTGTCAATCATCTCAGAGAGCTTTATATGTTGATATCTTTTTGTCTTTAATTCTAACTCCTCCCTTTTATGAAGTTCCCTTTTCAATTGCTTGATCTCAAAATTTAGTGCTACCTTTTCTTCATCTTCCTTCTCACTTACTCCTGATTAAGGAGGTGGCAACAATCAAGACACAACATTCAATTGCTCCTACAACTTCAAGTTTTCATTATTCTTTTGCTAAAATAGCTTCCAATTTTTTGACCCTAGCTTCAGTGAACATAGCTGAATTAACTGTCAGTTTGGTAGCTTGCAAGGCATTAGTATCAGTCATTCTTCTGAAAATCAAGTTGCAAGTCAATTCGGTGTGTCATATATGACCTTTGGTTTGTTGGTCTCAAGGAAGATTAACTAGATGGATAGGGTTTCATGCCTTGGGTTGAACCTTGAGCCAAAATATAAGGCATCTGCTTGTTCTTCTGATGTCAACACTTGGTTGTTTTTCATCTTGTTTTCTAATTGTAGATAATATATCCCAACCTGGTAGTAATACGCAATCACCCTTCTTCACAAGCTCTCTTCCCTTTTTAGGTGTCATGTCCACCATCTCCTTATTTACCTTATCCCAAAACTGAATGATGACATCATTTATTTTATCCTCAGTGAGAGTTTGATTATCCAAAGTTTGGTTTAACTCCTCACCTTTTATTTTTAGGATACAATCCCTAAATTTCTTGTGGTGATGAATTTGTCATCCTCCATAAAATCAAAGCATGCAAGTTCTCTTACATCATCCACCACCTAATCACCTGTATCAAAACTAATCAACATCCTATCTATGGATCCTTGTTTTGCAACAACCCTTCTAGGATGGTGCATTACCTGAAGCAAATTTGAATCTTTTGGGAACTCGCTGGGGTCAATTGGATAATCAACCAAAGACCTAGTAGGAGCTACTTGTTGCAGAGGTGCAATATTATTTGGTATATGTTGCTCTATTGTATGGGATGAAGAGGGATTAGGTTCATCCTTTTGTGGAATTCTCAATGGCACATTGGCCAATAGATTTGTTGTGTCATCCAATATCATCATTATTCTCAAGATTGGGTTTTGGATATCTGTATATGCTCCCTTATAAGAAGGATCCACTTCTTTCCTTCTCTCTTCAGCCATCTAAATTTTGACACATTACTCCCTAATCTGTGTAGCCTTTGAAGTAGAGGGCGATTCCTGATCACATCCTCAACAGGATCAAAATCATGAATGAATGCAGACAACTTCTACCATGTCCTGGTATCATGAATGAAATGCTCAAGATCAAATTTTCTAACTTTAACACACTTCATCATGTATGGTAACAACTTGTTGAGAATCAGTTCCAACCCTTCTCTAGATGTGACCATGAAGTCTGAGAATATGAGGGTGGAAGGAAGAATTGCATGTTTCTTTAATTTTTTAAATGAGTTTTATCTTCCTCATGTTAGAGTAATCATGCAGTAGCTAATAATAATTAATCTTTAATTTATTATTAGTCTTATTTATTCCCGTGCACTTAAGGTAAACTTACGAGTGATTTACTATGTTAACTAGAGAGCTATTATTAGATCATTATGTTTCATTGCATGAGATTTTGACACTAGTCATGATTTAATCCCTTTACCATTTAGAGTTGCTCTTGTATAGCACTCAACCCCCATTGTATTATCATACCTTGGAAACCTTTGAGGACTCTTGCTTTCCTTGAAGGTTCTTGAGGTTCATTTTATAGCTTTTTCTTGTTGAGGAATATTGCATATTATTGTTTGCAAATCTCTTGCATGGAAGGTGTCTTTGTTTGTTGTTTGATCATGTGGATCATGTTTTCATAATTCTAACATGGTATGATAGCATGGATTCAATGAACCCCTTCTTGATTTATGAGGATTTTTTTTCAACAAGGGTTATAGGCTTCATATCCAGGATCTCCTTAGCTTTTTTTGTAAATTTTGGAGGTGGGTGAATTTTAGGTTCATTTTGGTGTGAAATGGACCTCACCGTTAGATTTAGGAGGTTGATTCAATGAATTTTGACTATAAATTTTTCTATATTCTCTTTCAGGTGTTTTTGAGGCAAAACTTTTTGTATGGGAGTCGTATAGACTCCTATGCACAAAAATAAAATATATATATATATATATATATAAAATTAAGCGCCTAAGATTTTTTTTTAATAAATTTCATTTTTATTTTGCAAGATTTTTTTAAATTAAAAAAATCTAGGTTTTTTTTTAAAGTGAGGTATTTTTAAAAAAAATCGAGCCACAGGGTACTTTATACCTTGACAATGGTTGTACGACATTCTCTCTGTAAGGCCAAGTGGGCCCCCGATGGCATCCTCTCAGCATCGCCCGATCCTTGTTCTATCAACAGCGTATTCCTCCAGTCGCCTGGCGGTCTACCACTGACCGGAAATATATTTCCCGGCTACATCTAGAATTCTGGTGGTCTTCTTCAAAACTCAACGACGACCAAAAATCTAAAGGCCACTGTTTTTTTCGGTGTGTACTTTTTGCCAGAGAATATTCCCTTTTTGGCATATTTTGTTGTTCGACATCTTTTTCAGGGGGCCATATTTTTATGTGCGACAAGAATATTCTATTGATGTCAATGGTATGGAAGCTGGCAAGGGCCCCCAAGACCCCTCTTTGGCCCTAAGGGACTAGTTTTTTTCTTTTGGTCATAACTTGGGCGTAGGGTGTCAATTTTTAGTGAACGAGACATCATCGAAAAGTTGGTTCCGCCAACTTTCAAGTGGTGTGGGTCTTGTCACTTGATTTTTCTATTGGTGCACTCTATAGCGTGTTGAAGTCATAGGTATTATTTTCAATCTCGAGTTCATAAATTTTGACTTGTTTCTTCGCTCTTCGCAATTCCAATGGCATTGGGACAATCTCTCAGAGTTCTTCACATCCATCCCTGCAATTTTCCATATTTCTTTCCAGGTAAATTTTATTTAGTTTTTTGTGTTTTCACATTTTGGTAAATTACTTGGACGTCTTAGCTTCTGGAAACTTTTTGTTTGTGTGGGATGACTCATTTTTCGTTGGTCTTCATGTATTTCTAGTATTCTATTTTGTGGGTATTGTAAACACCTTTTGCATGCACATTATCTTTTGTAGACATGCTAAGATAAACTGTCATTTTGGTGATACTTTTTGGGGATTTTGCACATCATGTTGTGCCTTTTGTACTCGCACTATGATATAAAGTGCCATGGGGGGTTGATGTTTGCCTTTGGTTTGCCATCACAACTTTGTCAAGTGAGTGTTCCTTCCATGAAAGTGGTGAATCCTAGTGATTCTTGCCTCATGCAAGTGTGCCTTAGTTTGCACACCCTTTTATTTGCAAGTTGTTTCTCCTACATGAACTTATTGGTTTCACACAGTTTCAATGTACCCGTCTTGGCTCTCCCTTTTTCAGTATTATGGGGTTTCTATTGTTGGTGTTGATGCTTCCTTGATTTCATTTTTAGAGTGAGCTATGTATCTAGTTCTTGTTCCTATGTATTATTTGGATGCAACATACATCAATGGATAGTTATCGTTGCATTTCAGTGAGATGGACCATTTACCATATGGACACTCTTGCATTCCTATTTTTGGAGGTTCATCATTTCAGCACTATAACAGTCATCATTTGACAAAAATCTATAGCTTCTTCATGCTTCAGTGATGTTCTACATGTTCCTCTCTTTTTTGGGACATTATTTTAGTTGGAGGCTTTTTAGTCCTTCACCTTGATTTGGAGGCTTTTTTAGTCCTTCATTCGCCTTTCTCTCTTTTGGAGAGGAGTTTTTCCCATGTAATTTTCTCATTTTCTTCAGTTGTGAAAGATCTTTTGTTTGTATATGGGTACCTCACCAAGCCTTGTGTGTCGAGATCCATCATGCATTCTCTTTTTAGGGTTTTTAGCTACTCCTTAAGTTCATCTTAAGGGGGGTTGTTAGATTGATCATGCATTAGCTAATAATCTTTAATTAATTATTAGTCTAATCTATTCTTATGCACTTAAGCTAAACTTAGGAGTGATTTACTATATTAACTAGAGAGTTATTGTTAGATCATGTTGTCTCATTGCATGAGATGTTGACACTTGTCATGATCTAATCCCTTTACCATTTAGGGTTGTCCCTATATAGGGCACTCAACCCCTCATTGTATTATCATGTCTTGGAAACTTTTGAAGACTCTTGTTTTCCTTGAAGATTCTTGAGGTTCATTCTGTAGCTTTTTCTTGTTGAGGAATATTGCATATTATTGTTTGTGGATCTCTTGCTTGGAAGGTATCTTTGTTCATTGTTTGATCTTGTGGCTCATTTTTTCACAATTCTAACACCTCATTCAATTGCCAAATTATTTCAAGATGTGCAATTCTATTAGGGACTAACTTAGGAAAAATATGGGGAGTCACTAGGGAGAATAGTAGAGTCTAGATGAAAGAACCAATCTCCCCAATTGTGATCAAAACGTAACTCTGGTTGGAGCTACTTTAGCCTTAAAAATATCCTTATCTCCTCTAAAAGACCCCAATCAATAGCAAAGCAAATCCTGAATTCTTGAAGACACTTTTGACAAAATATTGCTAAAAAATGCAATAGTTACTAGTCTCACAATTATTGTCCCAAATATACACCCATTCCTGAATAGGGAGCACAACTCCATGTTCGTTGAAGGCTCTAACCTTCAGCTTAGGGTCCCATATCTTTCTCCCAACATAAAGCAACACATGACACAATAAAGAATACCACTTAAAGTGGACAATGTTAGAATCCTTGTTGAGGGAACTTAAAACCTTGTGAAGCTCCCCTGCAACATATCCCGCATAATCATATGGTCTGTTTACATCCCTACTCTGGATGTCAATAGCCAAAACCATCAAATTTACTGGCATTTGAGTCCTACAATCAATTCCCAGTACTTGACATAGAGCGAAAAAGGTCTTCTGAAAGAAATCTTTAAAAATATCATAATTGAATGGCTTCAGTCACCTCTAGTAAACCTTTGAATTTATCTATTTGGCCCTCCAGACCTAAAACTAGGTAGTCATTTTACCCTATAACCGTCTCTTAACCTATGATATTCCCTTGTCAATGCCCCTAAATCAAGGAGCAATTGGACATTCATATCTAAATCAAAAACTTCACATATGCATTCTTTATCTAGAATCAATATGGTTACACCTTTGTTGTTGGCAATGCCCCTAGTACTTGGGTTGTGTGCCCTAGCCACAACTCTAATTAGGTCAACGTTGATGAAAACATTAGGGCATACCAATTTTTCTAGTCTCATTCTCCAAATATTTGAGATTAGTCTATTTGCAAAATATTTCCTAACACAATACTTAAATAAGGCATAACCATAGATAGAAATGATCGCATCTGCAACAATTATTTTTATTTGTAATTTATGTTTGACAGAATCCCAGACCCTTGATCAACCCTAGATCATTTTGTAGACATTGGCAATCGAGGCATAATTTCATCATCCAATCCTTGCTTAACTCCTCTTGAAGTTTCAGCCATGGCTTAGCACAATTGATTACTAGGGTTTTAAGGTTTTGAAAAGAATTCATGAAATTTTTCTTTGAAGGCAACAATTTACAGCTTCTTAAACCCTAAATTACTTCCCTAGATCTGAAGTTTATTTTTTTGAAATTAATTCACAGAGAAAAAGCTTGAAATTACTTACCGGTGTGAAGATTATCATGAACCCTAGAAATAGTGCCTAAAACCCTAGCTCATTCAAAAATTCATAGTGAAATCGCTTTGCAACCTTTTCTTTATGCTTTCAATGAATTGCAAATGTGTAATTAACCCAATTCATACAAAAAATCAAGTAGTTGAGGATCAAATCCGCCATTAATGTTCACATGCTTGGACGTGCGACCAGTAATAGTCGTTCTTAATTCTGAATGTTCGCGATTGATCTAAGGAAATCAACAGTGATCGCGAGAATTCAAAATCCTTTCCACGAAAAGGAAAACCCCTTTTTCTTTGAACAGCTCCAGGACACGTGTCATGATTTTGAGGACTCAAGGAAAGGTAAGCTCGAGCAATCTTTGCTTTACAAAGGTTATATCTTGCGCGAAATGGTTATATGCATACCTTTTGCTTGAAATAAAAGCATTTCGTGAGTTCGTGGGGGCTAATATTTTTGGAACAAAGGGTCTCTCAATGCAGAGGTTTGGCACAATACTAAAAGGCTATAAAAAGCACATCCCTTAAAAAGGCTTTGGAGCACGATAAAAAAGGGTTTCGCAAGGGACTTTAAGCTCTTGTGTGAAAAAGGAACTAAAATATATGATTGGTTGAAGACCCACACACGTCACTCACACTGGGCTTTAAAAGATCATTTTGCAGATTCTTGGGAGGAAAACAAAAATATTTATTGCTTCTACAAAACAAAAGAACTATGTGATATGTCAATGTGTGTACCATGGGACCTACAAGATAGCAAGGCTCTTTGACGATAGACTAAAACATTCATAAAAATGAGAACGCTCAATTTTCTAACAAGATGGGGTTGGTAAAAGCATGACTTAAAGGCCTTCAAGTCATAACTTAAAAGATCTAGCAAGAAGGTATAGGTGGTCAATGCAAAAATAAAACAAAAGTGTAATGGTGTTGTCTAGGCTTAGGGTTTTTTGCATAAAGCCCTAAGAACATATATTGAAACCCCTATCAAACAACTCACTAATCACCATTAAACCCTAAAATCACCCCAAGGAACTGGAATTTTTCAAAAGCACTACCAAATCCTTATTTACATTATGTGGGATTGAAACCCCTTATAAGATACAACTAGGGTAGCAACCACAATAGAGAATACAATAGTATGCCCTAATAATTGAAATAACAATTGCACGACTACAATACAATTGGAAACACAATGGCTTACTCCCAAGACAATCTACAAATGAACCAACTTGATATTATTGAAGATCTACCACCAATAAAACTTGAATACAAGTGTGAGACCACTCCTTCAATCGAAGGGTTTTGGTCCTTCAACATGAGATCTATGGAGTTTTCATCCCTTGACCTCCATAGATCTGTGAGTTTTCATCCTCAGCCATGGATGCTTGAACAATGAGTGCTCATGGTGATTCTAGTTAGGGTTTGTGTAGATTTCATAATAATAATATTTATATCTTGTCTTCGACCCATTATATATCTAGAAAGATGTCAAACTTTGCAATAATAGCTTCAATCCATCACCAATACATGGTTGAGAAACCTCTTACCTATTTGACACCATTTCCCTTTACAACACATGAAATTGTGCGCACGTGTGGTTTGTTGTATTTGGGAGGAATGGGGAATGTCCTCGATGAACTGCAATTGTTCTCCACAATAATGGCATGGGGTCTTATAGGGTTTGAAACCCTACCTACCTCATTAATGGTGATAGGCATTATCTTCTTTGTTTGCACAATTGGGTGTAAACATAGAAGCACGTCCCCGTTATTAAATGATACTTTTATGTTCACAAAAAACCTTCTAGAAGATGCATCATTTATCTTAGCATTAATGGTGATTTGATCATGCATGGAGGTAGGTGAAATGAACATTGTAAATAGATGAGAATGTTAGAGTTCACAAGTCAAGATATGTCATGACTCTTACCATTGGTTGGAGATCGAAGTTTGGTAGAGGCATGACAATAAGGACAAGTCCGAACCTCCAACAAGGTAAGGGAAAAGAGTGGAGTTCAGAGGAAAGGGATGATAGGATGGACAACTTTGATAGCTTGATAGAATAAGGGAATGAAGGTAGACAATGCACACGAGGTATGCCTAGATGGATAAGTCCAACATTGTGACAAGCATAAAGGAAAAGTGGAGTTGGGTGGAAAGACATGTTAGGATGGGAAAGTCTGAAAGTCCAATGGATACTAAGGAAAGGTCAGAGTTAGATGGGAAAGCATGCCTAAATGAGGAACTCCAAAACTTTTACAACAAACAAACACTTAGAACATTGGGCATGCCTTCAAACTCAGATATTTTAAGGGCCTTAAATATACACAAGGTGAAAGAAAAGGAAGAACACATACACAAAATTGGATAGAAGATGCGAAAAAATAAGAATTAGACAATTCGGTCCCTAATATAGATTATTACAAAAAGGGTACATGACAACATCCCTTATACATTCAATAATCTTAAAAAGTATCTTTGTAGCTCCAAGTGTCTATCTAACAAGTCCAAAGGTTTTAGTAAATAAACATTGTCAATCACAAAATTTAAGATCAGTTATGAAAATGTCATAAGTCAGATTTAATTAAATTCTTCTAATTGTATTATAGAACCATTTGTCATTCATTTCTCTCACCCTCATGCATGAGAAACAATTTAAGACGATACTAGCTTAGTTATAATAGGACTTTATGTTCTAAGGACCTTATGGTCTAATATAAAATTTCAAGCCCATTGCCGACATGCAATGTCTAACCATGTCAAATAGATTACTAAAATAAATTCATTGTTAAAATGCTATTAGCCACAAGCATGACTAAGGATATTTAATGTTTGTGTACAAAAGTAATTAATAAAATGCGATAAACAACCATTCATTTGGCAACTTTGAAATGCTGTAAAATTGAAATGCTTAATATGCAACAAACAAATAATCTACACATATTTTATCTCGAAGGTGTTATAATTAAGATAAAGACAATACAATAAACAAAATAACACCTCTCCTAAAGCTTTGGAGCTGCATGAGGGATCTGCTGGTGTTTAGTTTACGAGAGAAAGATCTACTGGTAAAGCAAAAATCTTTGGAACAATTCTTCAAACCATTCGGACTTCGAGTTGGTAATTTGTAAGATTTTGTAATGCTGTCTTTAGTAGTTCTGTTGTTGCCCCTCTTGATTGTTCTTTAATGTCTTGATTTGCTTCATGCTTTATCCTTCACTTGGTACAAGGGTTTGGACCCTTTCAAAACCCCTACTTTCCATAATCAAAAACAAATAATCTACATATATTTCATCTCAAAGATTATAACTGAGAAAAAGAAACAATGCATTACTTTTTTGATAAACCACTAAAAACATTACATACAAAGACACAAACAACTTTGAAATGCTATGGTAATGGGCAAATCTAAATTCATCTTAATAGATGCCTAGCATTTGTCAAAGGTTGTGTACTAACTTCACAAAAATAAGTTAACGAATTCCTTGCCCATCAAAGAAGAAAATTACAAAATTGAAATCATTAAAAACAACATTCAAGCGGCTAAAAATGTGAGTTGTACCCAAAGATGATTTAATAATATACTACCTATTGCAAAAGAAATGACATGTTCAAACCTATAAGCTTAATGTAGAAGACAACACTCGTGATTTAGATAACGTGTATATCAATCTAATGGCATTCCTCCCAACAAAGTACCTATACATCATTCTACTTTGTAAACATGCATGTAATTACTCTGAACAACCAAGAAACTTTAAAATGTCATACTACACACTGTCTTGCTTTGTTTTGCATCTGCAATAGCTAAAATGTCGTAAACAATTCTCTACCATATTTGTCAATATCTTTGTTAGAAGAATTGCACGTATAATTACATTATGATCAAATGTGCAGGTGACCAATGATTAGACTAGGTACAACCCAAACAAACTCACCTAATGGACAGTTTAACAAATTTTCATATTCAAACATCGGACAAAACTCAAAATATTGGCATATAGCTCCACCTGTGCTAAGATCAAGAAAAGTTTCACTGAGAAAGTCATGCAACGCAACACCACCACAAGAGCAAAGACAATGGTCACTAAAATCTTTCCATTGCCGTTGATGAGAATTGCCAATTAAACCACCATACTACAGGGCCACAGGGAATGGGAAGTATTAATACAATAGTATCTTTATTATCTAAAACTTAAAGTACAATGGAAAAACAATTCTATAACGAAATTAGAATACAAAGACTCACATAAAAGTTAAAAAAATACTAAAATTTATTCGTTTATCTGTCAATGCCTTCTAACTTGAATTTATTGCTATTAATATCCAAAGAAACCGTTTACAGTCTAAGCATATTTTGTAGTCAGATATTTTAATTTGGAAAATATGAAAATTTGCAGACTATGTCTAATTAAAATCAAAAGGAAAATCCAGGGCCAGCAACTTGTTTAAGAAATTGGATATTATTAATTTGTAGAATATATAAAATTGCAGATTAACTCCTAAGTAAAATTAAAAGCAATATCAAAGCAGAATGTTTGAACATAGAGAGATTTCATAAAGAATCAGTGCATCACATATTTTTTTATCAAAATCCAAGCAACAAATCATAAAGAAAGTGTTGATGAGCCGCAAATACGGGGTCAAAATGCCAAGTTCATATGACCAATGCTTCAAACATATTAAATTACAATTCTAACTTGACGCAAGCCTGAAATCCTGAATTCCCTATTTATTTCCTTTTCTCCGTTTATTTGCATGTGCGGATCCTTGAGAACTCTTCCTCTTCTGAGACAGAATTTTATCTGCAATACTTTGACCAAGATGCTTTCTAGAACCCCTATCCTTCGTTGGTTTGGCAGAGTGCATACTCTTACCGAACTTCCCCTCTTTATGACTATCTGTTTTAGCAGTGCTCTTTCCAGACTGCTGATCTTTTCCCTGCTTTGTCTTTTTATTTCTATATTCCTTGTGATTTTTATCTTGCGATCTGTAAGCACCCATCAAAAACTCTGCACAAAAGAACCATCAGAAAGCTTAAAACCCAAAGTTGGAATACAGCTAAGCATAGCAGAAGTGATAAATAGTAAGAAATGAAACATAGTGCGCAGATGGCAAAGAAAATTGAAACCTGAATCAGGTTCTTCACCAACTTCTCGTCGATACCACTCTCCATCATCTATGTTCTTGTCATCATTTTCTTCACCCTCCTCAACATCCATGGTGGCTTGATTTGCCCTATTTGACTTTTTCTTCAATGCTTGCTTGGCAAGTCTACAATTTCACGTCAGAAACATCAATTAAAATCTTAAATCCAAAATCACAGGTATCTACATAATATCCTTTTGCAACGAAAATCTGCTAAAATGTACTTGAACCAAGATTGCAAGGCTAGTTTTGTTCCTTCCTTGTCCAATTTACGGGTGCAAACATACATGATTCTAGCCTATTGCTACCACAACCACAAATGCTCTCTACTTGTTAACCTCGCTATTCTAAAACCTAACACCAGGTGCCTAGGAACAGACCAAATGGCTTCAATCAATATAGCCAAAAATCATGATTGGCAATTACTTAGCAGAGTCCAATATATAACCAAAATAAAGGAAAAACAGGAAAAGACTAACAAATTTTTAAAATAGCTAAACCTTGACCATTTAATTTTTAAGTGAATCGGAAATTTAATTAAAAAAATCAGTTTTCTTTGTTTTAGGGGACGTTTTGTTGGCATGGGCAGTTTTTCTTGCCATTGAATTTTTTGGGAAAAAACTGCTCATGATAATGGATTTGATGTCTCAAAAAATAAGCATTGCACAGAAAGGAAAATCAAAATAACTACACATCCTTTGACAGGCTTACTATTTGACTATGACATCTTATACCAGCAACTCTATTATAACCTCCTTTCATTTGACAACTAGCAGAACTCTTTGTACAACTTAAGAATACTTACTCCTTCCGCTGAACATTTGCTTCTTGCTCAGCTCTCCTCTGTTTCCGCAATGCTTCCCTTTGTTCTATGTTATCTCTTAACATCTTGATCTCTTCAGGTGTCTTTTTCACTGTATCCAACAAAAGCAAAATAATATATATTCAATACCAAAATTAATAGGATTAGTTGGATCTATGAAAAAACTTGAATGGACTACCATAAAGTGCTTATGACAATACAAAGCTACTGCAGTACCATATTTACTAGCAATAAAATGTTACAATTAAATATTTAACATAATTCATAAGGAATTATAAGATATATCACGTTTCTCAAGAAGTGAAATTGCAAAGTTCTTGCATGGTTCAATACAACTACTATAAATCTTGTTCAAGAATTTATTAAATTCCAAGAGGACTAGCAAAAAATTGAGAGCCAAGCCAGTGAACGCAATACAACATGAAAGAAACATCGGTGAAGAAACTTAAGCTTCACCATAAAAGGGCATAGCTTGGTCTCATACAAATAATGCAAATACATGATTATAACATGAATATTGTAATATGAGTCTTTCTGGAATATGTGATGAAAAAAATTATTACACATTTAAATCCAGAAAAACTCATAGTCTGATATCATGGACTGAAAATTTGATGTCTTTAATATGAATATCATTATTGTGGATAGAATACAGTACATGCTCTACAAAATGTTTTAGCATAGAAAAGGACTCGCTTAAACAGCTTGCTTCATGTGAAGTTAAATGCAAATGTCACAAACCATTCTAAACCTGACTAAAAATTTCTCAAAAAAGGAACAAGAACCACTGTGTTATGCATCAACTTACCAAATTCATGGAAGATGATGCCTCCTGAACATAAGCCTTCTTCAACCTTCACAAGTTGCAATGTCATCCGAGGTCCAATTTCCTGAAGCTTCACAGAACTTTGAGAGGATGCTCGATTTACTCGACCATAGTCATTTGCAAGTTTAACTGTTGCTGCTTCATCCTCGACCTCACTTTCTGATCCATAGTTCGGCCTGTCCATGTTAACCATTTAATGTTAGAGAATCCAACAAAATCAAGCACTGGCTATTCACAAAAGTGTCCACCAGTCCACTTTAAAATACCACTAAATCATCACTGCAATAAAAACTATGAAAACTTACAAGAATCCACTCATAATTAAGGTTACCAAGGGCAAACACAAAATAAAAAATCAGAAGACAAAGACTTATTCAGACAGAAATTAGCATTAAAAATGCTTATTACAATGGACACCTTATGTTAGGCAAGGATGAATAAGCAAAAGAAAATTGTTTTCTTTGAGCACTTCCAGCAAATGAAAGAGGATAGTCAAAAGGTTTCAGAAGCTTAAAGTTCTGAAGCAGTAAACCATAAATCTTTATTATTTTGGTAAAACTGATGGTTATAATGCACTTTAGAGTAAGCACATAACATATACCATAGCAGCATTCCACTTACACAGTATTAACACAGCAAATGGAAAGTGTAAAGGGAATTCAATAACTCGAGTTTAAAACGGGAAAAGCCCGGCAGATAAGAAAACACTGAATTTTTCATTGAAGTATGGGAAAAAATGTTATTGTTATTTCATGCCAAACATAGTGCAGAGAACGAGAAGAAAACATAAGAAATAAAAGAAGAGTTTGTTCAATGTTGCGAATTACACTGAAATTTTGGTAGAATTAAACTACAAACAGAAAAATGCTATTGTTATTAATATTTCATGCCAAATATGGTGCATAGAAAGAGAAACAAACATAAGACACAAATAAAGTATTTGTTCCATTTTGCCTATTGCTCTCAAATTCTCAATCAATTTTAAAAAATAGGATTTAAATGAAAAGAAGAGGTGTACTTGAAAAACCCAGGGTTTGAAGGTAAAAGGAGCAGTTTAAATGAAAAACTGAGGTGTACTTGAAAAACCTAGGGTTTGAAGATAAAGGGGGTAAGCAGGCTTTTCCCTAAAAAAACCCAGGCCAGAATCCAAACATAAATAAAGAATTTGTCAATGTTGCCTATTACTCTTAAATTATCAATCAATTTTATAAAAGCACAATTTAAATGAAAAAATCTACATTGCCGGTTCTGGTTTGGATCCTGATTCAGCTTCGCAGGTTTGATTTGTAGATCTAGCTGAAATATTTTAGGGTTGGGTTCGTCCATACAAAAAGACATAAAAAACATAAATATATATATAATTTAGCCTAAATAAAAAGATTAAGTTCATAAGTATATATTATTATTTATTAAACTTAAAATATCTTTTAACCTAAATATTAAAATTATGGATAGCAAATAAGAGAGTGGGTGAATAAACATTGCATGTAAAGAATCTCCGAGTGGTGATAATGAAAATATGTGCATTGTGATGAGAATAAAATCGAAAGAATTGTGGAGTGACCCACAGAGAAGAAACCAATCTGCAGACTGCAGGAATAGAAACTATATTAAACAGAAGCTAAGCATGGGGTCCTCACCACAAAGCCTTCATGGATAAAGCCTTCCCCATGCTTTGAATAGTCACAATAAAGGCATCATGAATGGCCATATAAGTGTCCATTTGTAACTGTCATGACCATGCCTGAGTCCAATATCATGTCACTCCGCACGACCCTGTTGAACTCAAAGTTATGAAAAAAAAATCACACGTTCAGTTTTGGTTGGCTAAATCCTGTCGGGTTTGTCCAGGATGAATATGCACACTCCCTGCCTGAATCTGCAGGCATACGGAACCAGACTACAGATCTGGTTCAAACCAGACCCGGAACTAACAACATTGGAAAAATAATAAAATTGAGGTGAAAATGAAAACCAAGAGTTTGAAGCATAGTTACCAAGAGACGGGTACTTGTACAAGTATGAGAGATAAGGACTGGTACTGACAAGGTACTTGGAGATGGCTATATATATAACTTAAAATACTAAATGATATATGTATATATATCAGACAATAGATATCTTTAAAGAATGTTAAATACTAAAATGCTTAAAATTAAAAAATAAATCTAACATTTTAAAGTATTGAAATAGATCAATTATATTAATATTTGATAATCATCATCACGATAGAAAAGAAATATTTAAAACCATAATCACCTGGAGATGAGAAAGAAACTAGGAGGTGGATTCCATTATTTTTTTTATAACATGGTATGGGGAAACTTGGAGATGACTATATTTTCGATCAACTGATAAAACATCAATGCATGTACAAACCTTAAGCCTTATTAATTATTATTGTTTTGCTTCATATTCTTACCTCTTTAGGATTTAATAAGGAAATTTTCTGCCCCAAAAAATACTTGTAAAACTTTATGAAAAAAAACTAAAGGAAAATTACAAGTCTTTCAGTGTGTTTAGTTCTTTTAATTTTTGTCAACCACATACCAGCACTTGTAGAAAATACAATGTAATTTATGTAATATATTTGAAAAGGCTCTATTGGAAGTTTCCTCATTTTCAAGGGATGATTAAGGAGACATATAGGAAATGCAAAGAAACTTCATCTTAAGTCTCCTAATTCGGGAGACATCTCCATACAGGGACATGTATAGTACAGGAGACAAGTGCCGGGGATCAGGGTATGAATCTCCTGGTAACTATGGTTTGAGGCTAAAGGGGGAAAAGTTTTCCCCCAAAATAATCAGGATGGTTAAAAAACCAGCCAGACCCCAGCCCCAGACCACAATTAAATGCGGTTTACCATAGGTTTTTTTTATATTGTTACAATGCTATAAATTGAATCATTGGGAGATAACCATAATCACAGGCTACAAAAAAATCCACAAGTACTTCTATAGATTTTAGATCCACAGATATGTCTTAGCCGTTTGGCGAAACACACTTCCTAGTGCAAAATGTAATAGGCTAAAAGTAAGGCTCAAGTTTCAAAGGAGACAGACACTTATTTATAGTTAGTTTTTCAAATTCAAGGGTGCAAATGCTTATGGAAAGAGCTCTTACATGGTAATAAATTCACTCACGTCATTGAGACTCCTTAAATCTGGAATCTGACGGTTCTGCACAAACTTTCTAATCCTACGAGAAACACCAACAGGTCGTAAAGTTATAGCATAATGTCGGAAGTCAATCAGCTTGGTCTCCTTGTTGTAACTAAGTAATACTACTCTTTGACATGAAGACAGTTTCACCTGTCAAACATTAAGATTTTAGTATTGACTACTAAAAGCAAAATACTTGAGGTCTAAAATAAGGTGCAGAGTAATACAATTAGAATTGAATTTGCTTTAACTTTAAATACTCACAGTATTCACATCAATGACTGGAAAAATATTCTGAAACATAACGGCTGTCAGCTTTAGCTGTTGCTCTTCAGATCCAAAACCAGCTAAAACAATCTGTTAAATAGCACAAACGCAACACTCTGTCAGGAAAAATATTCAAAGGTTAGCTAGACAAGGAATTCTAATTAGACAGGCTAATGAGGAAATTCAACAAAATCTTCCTCCTGACTATAACAGTTCAAACTACTTTCCTAGATTTGCTCAACTAACAGTAAGTTACCGCATTTTCTTAGCATCCAAATGTCTGCCTATCCTAAAAAGAAACACAGTCCACATAATAAAAGGTGAAAACATTTAAAAGGAAACATATGATACAGCACAAAAATAACATTTCATGTAGCTGTAACATTCTATTCTATTAAGAAATTTAATTTCTTTTCACTCTCTGCCAGCTTAAGTTTTGCAGTCTATCATTGTTATCATGGCTGAAACATTGAAATTACAGATTATCAAACTACAAAAAAATTGAGAGTTACATGCAGTATCAAACACAAGTTATTTCAGATTTTATAACTCAAATTTGAAAACATGCTTCAGAATCAAAATTCACCATTTCAATAAGTTATAACAGATAAAGCAACTTATAAAAGACTCACCAGAGGTGGAGTTTTAAAAAGTGCCGATGATGATGACTTGGGCCTTGATTGGGAGCGTGCAATATCAGCAGCTAGTGAATAGTCATGTATTTTGAATGTGAGTGTTGGACCATGGGGACATCTTGCCACTCTTAGATAAGGAGCATTATCTGTATTCGACACCACCAATAAGTGTGTTACCCCAAGAGGTGCAGCAACATGCACAAAATCTTTGAGAGTGTTCTTTCTCTTTTCCTGATCTCAAAAATGGAAATCAATATAATTAAACAAATTTCAAAAGGCTTAATGCTTACAACATGGTTGTATCCAAATAAATGTTACAAAATGCTACAAATCTGGAAGATGTAAACAAATAAACTTGCCAGTGAGCAAAATTATAATCATCCAAGCCACAGAAATAATGCAAGATACTTGCGCACATACTAAGATTGTGATTACCTAACCAGTAATAAGCATAAGTTATATTGTCAAACAGGGTGAATTAAACTGGAAAAATCTTTCTTGACTGTTAGGCACTCAAACAATCGTGGTTCAAAAGGAGATTATGCACACAACCTTTAAGTCAAGGCACAAGTTCAAATCTCACAAGGCATTCTTAAGTGTGGAATTGCATTCAAAGCAACATCCAACTCCTCAGTGTGGTAATACCCAAATGAGCAAACTAGGAAAAACTTGGCAAAAGAGGCATCGTCTGTAATGGTAGCTATACAAATAAATAAATAAATACATATATTTATATTTTTAAATATAACCTTCCAAAGTAGAAACCAATGTTCAGAGATATCCTTAGTCATAGCAGCTAAACAAAAAAATGTAATATGGAGGAATCGGCTCTAGCGGGCTCCCATTTGTGAGGCCCTAATTACTCAGTCCCTATAACCTCCGGTCACATGAGCTAATTCAAACCTGCAACTACTATCTGTGTCTTTCAACAGATTAACCATCCAGTCTATGCCCCTTGGGCAGAAATGTAATCGTATATAGATACATAGAAGAACTGTGCATTGAAGGATGTTTTCCATGGGCTATTTTTGCCAATTAGTTACTTTTTCATGAAATTCTGAAAAAATTGAATTCGCAAAATTTTACCATAAACTCTAATATCAAATACACATGTTTTAGTACTGAAGTATATCTTTTCTCCTCATAAGTAAGCTGCAATTCGTACATTTCTTATGATTCGAACTACAAATATTCACCTCCTATTCAACACTTCAGAAAATTTCCATTCTTCAATATTTTCTTGTCTACATTCAAATGCTGAGAGACTTGATATAGTGTTAAAGTTGGGTGACTGGTATACTATCATATTAAGAGATATTTTCTTGCCTATATTTCAATGCAAAGGTTGCATCTACAATAGATATTTTACTTAATTCAACCCAAAAAAATATATACAGTGTTACTAAACTAAATGTTGTTTATAGTAACTTGTTAAATTTTCTAAAAAGTAGGGTTTAATACTAACCTTCAAATTAAGGGCAGTATGGGGAAGCATAAGTTTACGAAGGTCCATTTGTAGCTGCTTTAGCAGTGGCGGTAGTTTGCCCCTCGATATCACGAAGCTCTTGGGCACCTTCTCACTCTCCTTTTCCCATGACTGTGGATTGATTGCGTGTGTACGTTTCTTCTTCTGCACTCCAAAAAAAAAACACCATTAAATAGTCAAAGGCAGCCCAAAAGAAAATTATAAAAAGAATACGAAAAAAAACACATCTAATACGAAGGAGAAAAGATAGAGCATTCAAGTTACCCTTCCAGTGCGTGCCATTGCAAGACCTCAATGAGATTAGAGTTTTACTGACTAGCACTTGCAACTATAAGAGGTGCAAGGGATGTGGCAATAGGAAATTCAAGGGAATGTCTTCATCATCTTCTCCCTACACCTAAACATTATGATTATCCTCATCCTTAATTCTTTCAAGATTTCCCTCAAGTCAAAGTATTTTGTTACACCTAAAAAATAAGCACATGCAGCTACAAAATAATTAGATCCCTATAAAGATTAGAACTACAAAATGCCATTCAATGTCATTTTGTCATGAAATACCAGGTTATGTCAACCTATACAAATATTACTCACCTAGAAAATTTAAAACTATACATACATCTAGAAAACATGAAAATGTCCATTAGTATTTTACTATTTTGACAAGTCATTCAAAGCCACAACCGTTTGAAAATTTAAAACTATACATACATCTAGAAAATATGAAAATGTCCATTAGTATTTTACTATTTTGACAAGCCATTCCAAGCCACAAGCAATAGAGCTAACCAAAAACAAAGAGTCAAACAAGCTCACAGTTTGAAAAATAGCCTTCACATGGGCCCCTTAATTACTTACCAATTCTATTGTAATTAGCACATAATGATAAATAGCATCTCAAAATGATTTGGGATTTAAACAAAGTCACCTCACCACACTCTCATAAAGATGTATATACATCCTAAATCTTTGTTGAACTAAAATCTATACTGAAAGTTCCTAAATGCCATAGGAAGAAATATAACCATCTCAACAACTTAGAAGTCCCTAATGTACTATAAACCAAATCTCCTTCAAGCACGCCATTGGAATTATCTTACTTTTGGTAAATGGCAGAAGCAATAAGAGCTTTAAAATAATCAGTAACACTTACAATCACTTCAAATCAAAATTAACAATTTCAATCATTTTCTAAATTTCAAGAGTAATCTATTATGGTTCCTCTTTTTTCCTAGAAATGAACCTTATACAAGAACATTACTTTTCGTGTACATGCTCACAATTACTGACTTTCAAGCATATGATGAACCTTTGAATTGAGTTGTAAATGTATCAAGTAGGTGACTTGAAAAAATATAGAATAAAGTAATTAAATTCTTGGAAAATATTCTATCCAACCTACATATCAAGATCTGACAAAAAAAAGTGATTTATGCCTTATGATCCCATGGAGAGTACATGCAACAATTTTATATACAAGTCAATAACTACACTTGTATTTTGCATATAGAAATTACTAATTAACTTACTTGAAATTGCTGCAAACTCTCAATGCCCCACCACTAGTGAGGGCTGAGATTACTCTTCCTAAGCAATCACTACTCCACAAGTTTTTATTTTTTTAATTCTATTATTTGCAGTTTTGAAATGCAACATGTTGCATATAAATGTAATTTAAGATAATCTATACTTGTTATATCAAATTAAATTATGAGTGGGTTGTACCATAACTTTTTTATTCAAATAATTTACCTATGCAAAGGAGAGTGCAAAGACTAATGAGGAGCAATTATGGTCCCTTCTTTACTAAATTATATAGTCATTTTTAATTATTTTTATTTAGTAAATGTTTATTGTTGTTAATAATGCAACTTTATGTTCCACTCTTATTAATGGGCAGATTGTCATATAGATGTTAGGTTAGGTGAAATTTACTTTGCAAACTTGTGTCATTTATTTATCTCCATATTCTTGAAAAGTGTCCTAGGGGACATGTGAGAAATGTATTTAATTTTGGCATATTGTAATTGCATTTTCAAGAGGGAATTTAATGTTGGTGGAGGTTACACATCACTAGAGGACAAAACACTCTCTCTTAGGCATGCACATTGGGAATATGAGAGTCTTGAGTGGGGAGCCAAGTTTGGAGGGAAACAAGTGTCCATTGGTGTGCCACCTGGAAGCTAATCATCAAAGCATCCTGAATGCCAGAAGTTGAAGGGGCTATAGGTTAGGCTCACCCATATTGAAGCCTTTTGCACATTAATTAATTATTATCATGACTCTTGGTTTTCCAAGGAAGGAGCGTGGGTTTTTGCAAGTGGTTTTGGCACCCCTTGTTTTTGTTTACCATTTGTGGTTTTGCCTCCCACAAGTTCTACAAATTGGAGCCTTGAGATGGTAGTTGCATCTTGTGTTATGTGCAGGTGTATGGACACATCCAGGTTGTAGAAGAACAGCAAGAAAGTGTATAGTGGTGCATCTCTCTTTTGAAGATAAATAATATACTTGCCTTCTTTTCTTGTGTGGAGTTTTTTCCCGAAAGGGTTTCTCCACGAAAATCTAGTGGCATATTTGTTTGCTGATTTTTCTATTATGATGAATGTGCAATCACATACATTAAATCAGATTTGGTAATCTTATTTTCAGATTTGAATACACATACATAAGTTATTATTGCAGCTTAGTTCCACCTTGTTTTCAACAATAGAGCACATTTTTCATTTTGTGACTAGGAAGGCACCGTACTTATTCAAATCTTCACACCATTTACAAGTAGTTTGTAACCCTGAACACAATTTAGAAAACAAAACAAAAAATTGTTTTGAATATTGAGAGTTATTGTGGTAGTATTGGGGTGCAAGCCCAAGTGCTTTGAGAGATTTTCCATGTAATCTAAATTTTAAATCATATATTTTCTAGACTAAAGTAAGATCACGAAAGGATTGTGTAGAGAGTTTTCATGGGAGGTTTTGAGCCTTGCATTCAAGCGGTTGTTGCCACTACATGATTGACGACCATGGACTTTGCGGGGTAAAAAAGATTTAATAAGAGAGGGGCAAGATTTGGTAGAGCTATAATGCTTGACAAAGTTTGGACTCAAGGGTAATGAAATTTTGTTACATATACAAGTAGAATTGGTAAACTTGTTGATAATAAAAAACACCACCTACTTGATCATTGTATTGTGGTTTATCATAATTTCTAAAATGTATATCTAGGAGCCATCATGCAATGAACATCCTCTAACTTACACTTTGTGATGGCTACCAAAGGTTGGCCAATATAACAACCTCTTGCCCACCACCTAGGCCCTATGGTTTGCAATCTATGCTAGCTACCAATGGTATTTCACAGCCATTGAAAATAAAACGTCTACTCAAGGTATTATATTGCCTTCCTAAGTTCTTCAAGTGAAATGATTAATGATTTGTAATGTCCACTATTTGGGATATTCCTAGATTTTTCCCTAAAACCACAATTTCAATCAAAATAAGAAATGCAATACATTTAAGATTATAAATTTACCAATTGAAATGCCCTTTAACAATATAAATCCTGGTTTAGATCCTGCAACAATGTTATTTTCCAACATAATCCATGAGGATAACTATTATCCATAAGAGTTAGAAATCGATAGTATTAATAATCATCCTAACATATTCCTATAGAAACAATATTAGGAATTTGATAGAAACCTTACTAACCGCAATCTCAAGGATAATTTTCCTTGTACTATTAGAGCATGGAAGGTGGGCCACCCTTCCATCCCTTAGTCCACCTTGGAGATTGGCCGTCCTCCTTGATCAAGCCCAAGAGCACTAATAAGCATCCCAACCCATGAGGCCTAGCCCCCTATGGGTGGTGTGTTTGATAAGAGCATGAAGACTACCTCCCTTCCACCAAGACCGGGAGGACACATATGCCTTCTGACCCACGAAGCTTTGATAAGAGCATGAAGACTACCTCCCTTCCACCAAGACCAAGAGGACACATATGCCTTCCGACCCACGAGGCTTACACCTCTATGGGTGGCGTACTTGATGGCGAGTCTATCAGGCCTTCACCTCTCGTGAACTCGAAAGGTTGATTGGCCTTCCTATTTTGCAATCACTTCTCTAAATTCCAAATACATTATCATATGAATCTATTATATGTCTTCAATGGTGGAGAGGGCAAGTCACATCTCTTCATTCACATCCTTACCTTACTAAGGTACACATCCCTTCATAACCACACGTTGCCTAAAAACCTTTTTTATTGTTAATTCTATGCTTTTGTGAAGTCGCTGCCCATGACATTCTTTTGTCAAATATTAATTGACCTTTTTGTTAATTTAGTTCCTTAGCATAGAATATAAGCGTCGATCTGAACTTTTTTTCTTTCTTGGACTATTTAGATGTTGCGATCTCCTAGACTTACATGGGTGGGGCATGACATGATTCTCATTAGACTTGGCAAATTTCCACACCTAGAGGACAACTTGGCAAGCACACCAAACTAGAATGGAAGCACTTGCTAAGAAAATGGTTCTTTTCCAAGTTGTTGAGATAAAATAAAATGCTTTCAAATTTGAGGATAGTCCATCATATCCAAACATATGTAAGGGTGGATAAGCTAATTTACCTAGTGTTTGCAAGGTTACACCTCCAAAGCGTACTTCTAAAATGCAAATATAGTTTTTGGGGCCTATTTGGAGAGACTAAAGATAGACTTATAGGAATATTTCTTCTTTAATGCAACTAGAGTTTTGTACAAGCAGCATGGACATAAGTTTCATAATTTCTAACAACTATAATGAGTAGAGGCCCAAGACCTGAGAATTAATGGTTGCATAGGCGCCAAATTGCATAGACAAGAAAGTAAAAATGCTTTAAAACTATTAAGTTGATTACTTCTCATTAGAGTTCATCAATCAAGATAAGGCTGAAAAATTTTAGGCTCACAGACATTACTTGTGTTAAATGACACCGAGAAAAAACAATGTTGTGCACCTTTCTGCAGCAAAAGGCAGCTAAAACCTTTTAAAGGTGCATAAAAATCAGATTATAGGAGACACTTTATGTGCCTTGCAATGGAAAACAACACTAGGAGAAGAAATCTGGATGATTGGAGGCCACATGAGACAAATGCCAAACTGTGCAATTTTTTCACATTCGGAAGACTTGAATCAAATTTTTAGAGAGAGAATACAGAAACCTAATACTTTAAGGATAGACCTATCGGACACAATCATGTGTAGAATTGCTTCTAGAAGGATGTTGAATCATTGAAAATTGATGAAAAAGTAGAGATACTATCTCTATTTGTCTGTGGGAAGATGATCTCTCAAATGTAGCACCCCTATTTCTGTTTAAGTAACATACACACATGATTTCAGAAAAGAATGTAATAATATCAAAAATATGTTATTACCTAATTGTATCACTGAGTCCTAACCAAGTAACCAACCATGTGAGAGGATGTACCCATCTGGAAAACCAAGCTGTTTGTCACTTATCAACACAATCTTTTAAAATTTTAGTTATTTTTCGTCACTTCAATCTCTTGCCTTGTGATGTTTGGTCTTTAAAGTACAAGAGCCAGTATAATGGCACAAAACTGTGACGAAATATGCTGTAAAATGTACAAGGTTTGTGAAGAATAATGTAATAAGTTTAACATATGAAGATGATCCAATCTCTACTAATCACCCTATGTGAACATAATTGTGGCAACTATTGCATTTACAGCATCTGCAGTAACTGGTATCAATTCAATACTAAGTAATTCTGTTGGGAAAATTGTCACAAAAATAACCTCAAGAACGATGAAAACAAAATAAACAAAAATTTTAAAACCACCAAATAGATGTAAAATTCATTTCACAGTTCACAGTTCTCTGCGTGAAGAAACAAATAGGGATCTAACACTAGGCATTGCAGTAATATCATATATGAACCATAGATAAAATCAATGAAACAATATCTTCATTTATGATTTAACAAATAAAAACAGAATTATTTTAGAATGGAAAAATATACAACAGAAAAGGATCTGGCCGCGTACAGATTCCGAAAAGAACGCTCACTAAAACCATGACAAGTCGGTTACCTCAAGAGTCTGCACAGATTGTGCCGTGCTGTCAACGATGCCGATGAGAAAAAATGGGCCGAGCTTGCGGAAAAAAAATACTACGAAACCCTACCAAAGCAGAATCTTTTTTAAATGAGACAAACTAAAACCAATCTCCCTACAGCTGCTGCTTCAATCTGTTCACAATAAAAGAAAAGTAGAACTAAAACTATCAGGGTTTTAGAACCAATAGATTCTTGAGCTTGAGAGAAGATTTTTGCAGCTTTTAAACGATTGAATACGAGTTAAATTTTGTTTTCGGAGGCGAGGAACGATTAAACGGCCTCAAATTTGTTTTTCCCGGCGTGAGACAACTTTCCGGGTGAAAGCTGCTGCAACATATAGTCTATCGGCTAATAAAAGGTTAGTGTTAGGGTTTATTATTTTCCCTCCATTTTTAGGGTTTATTATTTTTCCTTCATTTTTATTATTTTTATGCCGAAGGCATATCTTATTTGAGCTTGTGGAGCTCACTTTGCCCATCAATGATTCACAAATCTCGAGAGACCTTGCAAGGGGGTTAAACTAATCTCAGCCATTCATCATTTTTCGTCACTTTTTTAATTGTTTTTCACCACCATATGTTTTCATTGTCGTTGCCGTCAAAATTTCTTTCATTGTGAACATTTTGCATTCTTTATCTGAACAGAGCCCAGCTGAATTTGGTGGTCAAAATTTCTTTCATTGTGAACATTTTGCATTCCTTATCTGAACAGAGCCCAGCTGAATTTGGTGATCGGTCTGTAGGGTTTGAAAGGTGTGCGAAACGATGGAAAATTTACTCGCCGTCCGATTTCACCACCGTTTTCTCCCTAAGTTTTTTTTGCCGCTTTCAGGAGGAAAAAGAGACCAAGTAATTGTTGGGCGGTGGCTTCTTTTCGAGTTGTTGTTGTGTAATTTGTTTTTTGTTGTTGTTTTGTGGGTCCCATAGGTTGCTTGGCCTCGTGGACGTAATTAAAATTCTTCATTCATTCATTCAATGAGAGTATGTGATTTGAATGCGATGTACTCGAGAGTTGAGAAGGGAACAGAGTCATTTATAAGCAAGCGATAATTAAAAGGTAATATTTGTGTTCGATATGTTATTTTCATTTATTTATATTTCACAACAAACAACTAAAGAATTAAAAATATTTTGAAGTTACTTTTGAGAGAGAAGAAAACCATTTTTATACATTTAGCCATCTTATTTAGAAAATATTAAATAGAAATATATTAACAATGGCACCTTAGTGTGCAATGGGTATGCCGAAGAAGTGTGGAAAGTCAACTAAGATAAATTTTGATCTATTTTTGTATTATATAAAATTATAATAATTATTAATTATAAATTTTAATCATTTTATGTAATTAATAGTTTTATTTAAAAATATAATATATAATAATAAGAATAATTAAATTATTTATAATTTATTTTTTATTATTAAAATATAATCCACATTTCATATAATAAATTTATAAATCAAATTTTATATTAAAAAGATGTATATATATAATTTTACATTTGATAAATTATAAATCAAATATTATATTAACTAAAATATAAGTTAAATTTTAAATCAAAATATAATCAATACATAAATATAATAGAATAATATAATAAAATTAAGTGGAGTTGAGCATCAAAAACGCGACTGCAATGTCTCGGGTTGCATTTCGCTCCTCGCCCACGCTGCCCTGCACCAAGGGTTTTACCGAGTTCGGAGGTGTTGAAGGCAATGGCGGCTCAACACCGAATGATGCCCCTTGCCCTGTTGCGAATAACGCGAATCCTAGACGTTGCTAGGTTAATGCCCTCCGAGGAAAGGCTAGGGTTAGCTCGGCAGCAGTTTCTCCCGGGGGACTTATGGAGAATACAGGCGTGCGGGTACTCTCCCTCCTCCTCTTGTGGATCACAAAATATTGGACCAGGGTCACATGCCCTTGCTCGATTTGTACAGGCCGACTAGGGTAAAGGTTGGATCTGCCCGGAGCAAGGTAGCAGGTTCATTCGCGCCCAGGGATATCAGAGCTCCTTTTCAGTTACATCACTTTGGGAAAGTGCTTGAGATCTGTGTAGATGGTCCAGTTCATGATAGAGAGGAATTCCTTCGTGACAACACTCTCATTTGCATATTTGTAAAAACTTGGCCCAAGTTGTGCGATCTCCATGCATGGATCAAGTCTACCTGGAAGGAGGGATTGGAGGATGAAATCAATATCTTTCCCTGTGTTAGGGGTTTCTTCATCCTTGAGTTTGAGTCCCATGAAGACAAGGAAAAGGTGGTCAAAATGGGTCGTGGGTGTTTCAGGGCGATTTCCTATGCATGAAACCTTGGTATCCATCCTTCGATCCTCGCACAGAAACTTTCAATTCCCGCTTTCTCTGGGTTCGTCTGCCATACCTCCCAATACAATTTTGGGAATTGGAATGCTTGCAAACCATTGAAATGGCTTGGGAAAGTTTTTAGGTGCCACAGAAGAAATAATTAAGTATGCAAGCACCACCTATGCTTGAATCTGTGTGGAAATGGATCTCTCCTATGGCCTCCCAGCAGATATTTCATTAAAGGTGGGTGAGAGACTATGGAGCTAGCAAGTTGACTATGAAAAGATTGCTTTTAGATGTAGGAGGTGTTTCTCAACAGAACATCTTACACCACAATGCCCCAAAGAAAAATTTCATGAGGTTGGGATCCGAGACCAATCCTTTCGCAACACCCCCACATGGTGGATCGGTGTTGAACCTCATCACTACCAGATCTCTTCTCAAGTGGCTTTGTGTTCTTCGCCAGATCCTTCGAAAGTAACTTCCTCCTCTCCAAAAACTACCAAATCTTCAGACACTGTGAATTCCCCTACCAGTGCCACTACTGAGGAATCAAAAGGCGGGTCTTCGAATGGCTTGATGCTTAGTGGGGATAAAGTTAAGGAGGACATCGTCAATGGTCGGGGAAGGTCAGAGGATTTGAGGAACTCACGCTCCTCAAATGAAGCAGATCAAAGCACTATGGAACCCTCCCAAGTTGAGCATGGTTGGACAGAGGTAAAGCAAAAGAAGTTGCCCCCTGGCAAGCAATCTTAACATTGAACAGAGTCTGAAGTCTTCTTTTCAAACTATATAGGGCATGGTGGCCATCATTTTTAATGAAGTCAATTAGAATAACAGCATAGGCAAGGCCAAAAATTGGTTTGATGCTTTTGTGCTCCCCATTCATGGGTTTGAAGTAGGTATTTGTGCTCCCCAATATTGGGTTTGAAGCAATTCGTATTTTTTAATTTTAGTCACTTTATGGGTGTTGCCCCACATGCAGCAATTTAACTAGCAAAAAATAAATTAAAAAAATATAATATAATAATAAATACATAAAATAATGTCATAAATAATAAATCTTTATGTCACAATATAATAGTTAATATATTATTCTAATTCTCTACAATTGATCTTATTTACTACACAAATATGTGCAAAAAAAAACCAATGTTTTCCTAATTAACCTTTCACACCTCTTCGGTGTACCCATTGCACAAAGTACCATAGCTAGTTAACTAGATTTAAATGTTTGAGTAGGTTAGGATAAATAAAAACTAGCTATTGCACTTTAGGTGTGCAATGTTGTACGTTGAATAATTGTATGGTTGTATTTGAATTTGTGTATGTAACTTATGAAAGCAAGACATGGAAAAACTAAAATGGAAATAATATACAAATGAAAAGGAGCTTCAAATTATAAGAATGTACGCAATTGGTAGAGTAGTCTGTAGGTGTTAGACAATAGGAACATATGGGCTTGTGCATGATGTTTGCGGCATTCCATTTATGCCTCCCAAAAAATTCTCTTTTGCAACATCAAGGTTAGCATCAGCACCAATGGCTCCGAACAAAGCACGGCAACAACCACATAAAATGCTTTGTTGCTTAAAATTGATTTTGGGTATCGCTCTAATCAAATCATGGAGTTGTAAATCAAAAGCATCTTTTGATAGAGTTGTGCAATTAGAGAGCTCAGATATCTTGGAATGTAAATCTCCACTTCCAATGGTAGAATTGTTCAACACATAATGAAGAGAAATAGCAGCTTGAATGATATTATATACCCAAGAACATACAAAGCCCCATTGTTGGCAAACGAATATGAAGCATGGGTCATTTCAAGTATAAGTAAAGTTTGATCCTTAAATTGATACCTATGCATTCAAGTACAAAAATATATTAAAAGATAAAAAATCCTCACATATGGTACTATTTGTCACAAACAACCTGGTATAGTAATGAGAACATAAATCAAATTGAGAAAGAATAAAGCTGATCACATTAATAAAAAAAAGGTTTGAATGTAAAGGCAAAGGCTTCTTCACAATTATATCCAAATTAATTACAGAGAAAACCCATATCAAACATAGGAAACAGTAAAATGATAACACCTTTCAACAGGTTAACCGCATGCAAATTTTGTTTCTTAAACCAAGAACTTGAGAGGAAGATAGACAAATGAAACACCAAAATCAAATATTACCTAGTATTTTTCTAAAATAGCCATGCTAGGACCATGAAATTGTGATTGTACTCTTACTAATAGACACCTTTGTTAAGGACAAAGATTTATGATTGTTCTTTTGTTAATAAATAACTGTATATGCTCACCAACAAGCAAATAGTTATCCCAATGGGCTATTCATGCAAAGCGTTGGTAGCTAAATCAATTTTTGGGTATGCTAAAGTCTACAAAGTATTTTAGGGCATCAAACGATGCAAGTGTAGAAAGGATCTACAAATGCACATCTTTATAGTGGTATGTCTCCATGATGGTTCCAGTGCAGTTGCAACTACAACAGCTGATAAAATCCCTCTATCCTTTATGCTTTGATGGATGTCAAAATGGTAGCAATCTATTGTAAAAACATATTTGTAGAGGCAAGGAGAATGGTAGCAATTTGTTGCAGAAAGATATATATCTAAGCAGTGGGATTGTTGAAGGAGTCAGATAAAAAGTTGCAACCAATCCAATCCAATCCATTTCCATATGTTGGTTTAGGTCATATCATTCATGTTAGGATTGTTTTTGGGACATATACTCTTTTTGGTAATGAATATAGAGTAAAATGGTTGCTCTCATTTAGATAGCAGAGAAGTGGAAAATCAATCAAGATGAAGAATATCCAGTTTCAAAATACATATCAAACAATACAACAATCTATTGAATAAAATCATTTGAGCTACTTATCAAAGCCATGGAGGAGTGGGAGAAGCCATTTGAAGCCATGTTGGGGAGGATTTCATTGGATTTTTCACTATATTGGGCTTCTCACTGTTAATTTTTAGATTAGATATGCAAAGCAGAAAGAAACATAACACATAACAGAAGACACAACAATTTATCCTAGGAAAACCCTTCTACTCAAGGGGAAAACCTAGCAGGAATTTAATCAATTATAGATCAGATACAATAGTGCAAGAGTTGCACTTGAGAGCCAATAAAAGGAAAAATACACCAGTATAAAAGAACATTGTAAGTAGTGCGAATTTTTGAGCAGAATATCAAACTCTTTTTGATTAGCAATATCCTTCTTATTGGCAAACTTTTGCTTGTTAGGTGAATCTCTGCTTGTTTAGGCGGACTTCTACTTGTTTAGGTGAAATTTTGCTTATTTGAATATGAATGTGAATGTTGTAAATGAGGAGAATCTCTCTCCTATATATATACAAGACTAGGCGTCATACCCCACTTGGGCCGACCCAGCAAAGATGGACAAATGTTTAGAGAATAAATATTTGTGATTTGGTCGACTTGCCTTCAATGAGTTCTTTTAGAGATTATACCTCTTGAAGCTACCAAAACATCAACACTCCCTCTTAGCTAGGGAGGAATTGCAAAGTCTTCCTTAAGTCCCACTCAAGGGTATCATGTCTTGTCATGGATTCTCTCAACATGACATCCACAGTGGCTACACCCAATTGTGGGAAGCACAACTTAGTCTCAGAGATGTGATTCATGCAATTATTTCTCTGCCTCAAACAAATATACACTAAAGGGCTTTCACCTCATATTTATCTGTCTCAGAGAAATATACACTACAAGGGCTTTCACCTCATATTTCTTCATCTTAGAGAAATATACACTACAAGGGATTTCACCTCATATTTCTTCATCTCAAAGAAATATACACTACAAGGGCTTTCACCTCATATTTCTTCGTCTCAGATAAATATAAACTACAAGGGCTTTTACCTCATATTTCTTTATCTCAAAGAAATATACTCTACAACAGATCTTAATGATGTTGTGACTCCCTCTCGGTGAGGGCATAATTTTCCACATCATTTGTAGCCTTTGTTGGTTTGTCAGACTCCCTCTAAATGTCATTTTTGCCTCCATTAAGTATCCTTTAGATCTCCTAAAAGTTTCCTCCTCTTCGAAGTAAATGGTCATAATGACAATCTGTATAGGCTCTCTTGACGAAAACCAATCATACGAGCTGAATTTATGCTAGATTTCTTCGGCCATGCAAGAACCTTTCCTTCAGAGAAGGCAACCTTGTACCCTTTGTCCTTCGAGGCTGAAATGGAGACAAGGTTCCTTTTGATCCCAAGTACGAACAATACATCACTCAATTGAAGAGGGATACCCGAGTCTAGCTAGAAGGAAGTGGCCCTAGCTCCCTTTACAACATAACAAGCATAATCTCCAATTACAACCTATAAATTAGACTCTTTCTCTACTAAGTCTGTAAGATGCTTGTTTAGGCGAACGTCTGCTTGTTTAGGCGAACTTCTACTTATTTGAATTTGAATGTGAATGTTGCAAATAGGGAGAATCTCTCTCCTATATATATACAAGACTAGGCCTCATACCCCACTTGGGCTGACCCAACAAAGATGGACAAATGTTCAGAGAATAAATATTTGTGATTTGGCCGACTTGCCTTCAATGAGTTCTTTCAAGGATTATACCTCCCAAAGCTACCAAAACATCAACACTCGTATCGTTGCCAAACTGGGAATTCCCACCATATTTGTTGCCAACATGTTTGCCACCATTTCAAGTTTCCTTGAAACCATTATAACAAAGAAGGGCATAACGGTCCCGAAATATTTGGTTCCTACTAGAAAATGCTTGTAGGAAACTTCAGAAGTGGAAAATGAAGGCAAAAGGAAAGTAATGTTTTAAATGGTCTATTTTATGCATACATTTGTCTAGTATATGAGGTCATTTGGTAGACCATTTTGAGCAAAGAAAAAGGTATCAATGGAGAAGTGATGGATTCAAATCAATTATGCATCTACTTACAGTTTGGGTGGCAGATGTGTCTCTGATTGGGCATAATAAATCCATGAACATAGGGTGGCCACATATTGGCATCACCCATCTAGTATAGTTCAAATCCTCTTCACCCAAATAAATCCAACCCATAATGTTAAGAATGTGGTTTCCAACAATAATGTGCAGTGTGCAAAATAAAAATTAAATGTGTCGCATAACGTGTTGTGTACAAAATAAAATTAAAAATTAAAAAATGAGGTTAATTGACCAATAAAAGAAGTAATCATAATCATTATAACAATTTATTGGCTAGAAGTAAGATTGCTACAGTAAAATTAAGAAACATGAGGTTAAATGACAATAGTATGGTATTTATTTTCTTGAATTAAACGTGGATTCATTAATTACATTTTGTTGTGGGGCTATTATCAAGAAGGGTATTGGGGGCTATTGGTTAAAGTTAATGTTCTATTAAATAATTAAAGGGTACTAAACAATTTTAGTAAGGATTGGTTGAGAATTTAAAAATAATAATATTATCTAAAGTGGTTAAAGTAATGATAGTAATATTATTATTGGTGTTAATAGTATTATTGCTTTATTAAATGAAAATAATATGACTAATAGTAGCGAAGTCTAAACATTATTGTCATCATTTTGATTTAAGATCATGATTGCAATGAAGTTGATTATCCATTGTTAATATTACTATTTGATGATGTGCAACGAAAATAGTGTTGTAACGTCAAGGTTAGATTTAGAAAAAAAATGATTATTAAGTTAATTATATTGATAAGGTCGTAGCATTATGGTAATTGTAATGATTAAATAATAATATGACTATTGATAGTCACCTTGAAAGTAAATTAACACTTTGAGGTATTTGTAGCATTATTATTAACAATTTAATTATTGTCGCATTACTGCTTTAATAGCAACATTGTTATCAAAGTTTATTCATAAATCTATTAAGAATAATACCTTTAATAACTAATGAATAATGGACGATAATATCAATAAGGAGGATTATAATAATATTAATGGGTGAGTGAAAGGATAGTGTTATGGGAAGGATGAAGGGGAACGAGAACTTATTAAAATGTTAGCAATCTTACTTCTAGCCAATAAAAGAATAATGTGTGATTTGTTGCACCTAGGAGAAGGATGACCAACTCCTACCGTTAATTGGCCACCTATTTCTCTATCACCCATAAATGAGTACACCACCAAAGGTTTATTTGTGATGGCCTTCCCTACTTTGTTTCCAAAAGGCGAAGGAATCTTCAATCAACAACATATGAAAGAAGTTAAGGTACATGAATATGCTTGCCATCTTCTAAGGTACCATGATAATAGGTTTGGCCAACACCCAAGGTTTAGGTAATTCATCCTTAATATAATCATGTGTCCTCGTAGCCAAGCAACATCTATTTTTGTCCACATACATCTAGATAGTCATCTATCGTCAACAACTTTTGACCTTTGCCAAAGACTAAAGGACCTCCCTGATGACAAACTAGCCGACCAATTAATGCATTTTGGATCATCAATACGTGGTACAAAACCATTTTGGAACCAACGTAGGGGTGAGCTTTCAAACATGGTCATTCAAATTGGTTGCCCAACACTTTTTTTTTACCCTTAGTGCAACAAATACTAAATGGCTAGACTTGCATAGTGTCATGTCGTCTACCACACCCAATAATTCTCAAGCAACTTTTAGGTGAAGGCTACAAAATATAGTCCAAAATCCATACCTTACCATACTTTACATGCACCACATATTTATTGCTTTTCATGAGGTCTTGGAAAAACTTCTCTGTGTAATAGATTATTGGTATAGGTATAAATTTTCTCATTCCATACTTTTATATAACGTTCCTGTTTTAGTTGCTTCCTAAATTACCTCTCCCCAGTTATGAGTGGCAACATAGAGGTTCAACACATATCCATGGTTTTATTTGGATGAAGAAGGCACCTGAAATTACCAACTTGCAGTGGAATAACACTCAATCAGTACAAAATGCAATTGACTACATCGACAAGTATGTCTTTGCATGGAACCGCGCCCTCTTCCATTAAGAAACCAAAGTTTTCTCTGATCTACTTTCGATAACCCTTGTTTAATGGACACAAGTATGATTATGTTGTCTAATCCTTCCATTGACTATAATGAACTAGTCAATTGTGTTCAACGCCACACAAAGTGTACCTTGCAAACATGTCTGCGAAGAAAAGGGACCTCTCTTGAATGTCGATATAAAGCCCCTTGGAACATGCAAGATAAATCAAGCCTTACAACTACCAAAATTGGCCAAGCCAAATACACACCTGCTCGCAATGATGACCACTTGAATCTTCACAACCCAACAATCCTTTCTATATGGAGAGCCAATATAGATTGCCAACCAAAATAAAATTGATCAAAGAGAAAAACAAGGTGAATGTGTACCCCCTCATAACCTAAATTTTTACCTTTTTAAAAGTTTAGATGCAAGCACATGGACTAAGTGGAGTAGTGAAAACTAAGAAAAAAACATGAGGGTGCACACATTCACCTTGATTTTCTCTTTGACAATTTTTCTTCTTGTATCATTCGTCTTGCCATTTTAGACTTCTTTTGTTTGGTACTTTTTTTAATTAACATATCTTTGTCTTGTAGGAATTTTTTTGACATGGTTATTTTATAATATTTTGGTACCTAATACTATGGTTTTGTAGGTTCACAATCTGGGGCAATCATCCCTCCACCTAAATTTTTAGTAAACTTTTTTTTTTACTATTTATAGTAAAATTTTCAAAAAAAATGAAGCACCTAATGCACAAAAACCTTCAAATATTCTTCATAGAATCATGGATTTTTGTGTCATCTTCTTTGTGTGGATTATGGCTCCATACTCTTCATTACAACACACTTCTAATTAAGTAGTACTATTTTTTGAAATAATACTTTGGAGAGAATTTCCACAACTTTTCTTCAAATCATATAGTGGTGAATCGACCTTCCTATTTTTGCTTCCTAAAAGCTAGTAAAAAACATGAGGGGGTACACATTCACCTTGTTTTTCACTTTGATCCACAGTATTTGATATTGTTGTGTCCCACCCATCTCACAAAAGATAAACCCTATTTTATGTTTATAGTTGCAAGAACCAAAGAAGGTAGGCGGCGACAATAGTGAAAGGAAGCAATTGTTTCTCATGGTTTGCTGCTGCAGAGATGTTTATTTATTTTTCCTATACTCACATCACACTCTACTTTCATCTCTAAACTAAACTCACACAAATATGCACTATTGCTTCTTATTTATAGCATTGTCATCATATGTATTATACCCTATTTGGGGACAATAGAAGAAATATTGTTGCTAACACTTCTTTCAATTTCATATGGATTTGTTTTTTTCTATTCGCTTGGTTTATTTATGTACACCAAGACTATCAAGAATTTGCCTTGAAAGCATGCTCTCACTAAGTGACAACAATTATATGAATACGAACTACCATGCAGAGGAAGACAATGAGGATTTGGTGGCTGCCTTTGGAAGGCTTGTAGAATTAACATGCAAATTGAGGCTAAGAATAAGGTAGGGTTTTCATTTTCTCGGTCATAAGACATACTCATACATATAAGATGCATAAAATGGCAACAAAATACATATAAATTACATAATGGAAAAGTTCAAGGTACGAACAGGGAAAATCTTGAAAAACACCTTGTTTAGATGAAAGTGTAGGAGTGGCTCCAACGTCTGAAGTAGTAGCTGAGATTGAATGTATGCAGGCAAGGAGCAGTTATTATTCAAGCTTCTCTTAGATGGATTTTCGTCGTTTCTTATGCTCTTTTGTGTTTCCTCCCTTACTGTGTATCAACTTTGCTTGACTATGATGGTCTCCATGTGACTTCTTTGTGCGTTGTGTAGATATCTCCTTATAAGGTTTTAGGGTTCAGAAAGTGCTCTTCTATGACTGGTAAGAATGTACTATTTAAAAAAATACTACACATTAATTATGTATAGTATTACATTTATATCGTATAATTATAATTATAATAAGATTGAGTTGTTTCAAGATTTTAACTGTGTGGTGATTTTGGCATCAACATTTTGGATCACACTCCATGATCCATCATTAGGATGAAAGGGAGCTGAGAAGTAAAAATGAGTGATTGCATACCCAAATGGGATAAATATAGGGGTAAGAAAGAAAATCAAATCAAATAATAAGAAAGGACACCTGTATAAATATATAAACTAAAAGAAATGAAAAGAAAGAGGAAGTTTAAGATAAATAAAGAGAAATAAAATAAGAATAATATTCCTTGTTAACTATGTAGATCAAGGAATATAAGAGAACCAAAAACCTTGACTAGAAAATAAATAAGGATATAGAGGGAGGAAATGATAAGAGATAAAAAATAAATGAATAAGGATAAAGAAAAGGAAGACTAAGAAAGGGAAAAGGTTTAGAAACAACATTATAAAACTAAAAAAATTCAATAAAAATCAATATAAATAAATAAATAAGTTTGAAAATATGAGAGAAACATGATAAATAAAAAGAAAGAAAAGGAGAAATATAAATGAGAAGGAAACAACCAAAAAATAATAAGAAATAAAAGACTACAAAATTTAGAAAGATAAATATCAAACAACCAAAAAGATAACAAGAATGAAGGAACCAAATAAAAAAGAATTAAGATCGGAATAACAAAACATATCTTACATTAGCCTATCATCAAATAGATTATATATATATATAGGAATAAATATGAGAAATTATTTATTTATATATGAATATATGTAAATATATATATATGTTATTATAAATAAATATATATAATTATGTATATGGAATTTTTTATATGAAATAATATGAAAATAAAAATACCTATAAGAAAGAAATAATAAACAAAAATATAAAAAAACCTAAACTAGAATTAAAATAAAGAAATGAAAAAGAATAAGAATACAAAAAGAGAAATAAAAATACCCCAACCCAAACATAACAAAATAAAAAGAAAAAATTAAAAAGAAAACAATATGAATATATATATATAAAATATATAATTAAATATAAAAATAAAAGATAAATATAAGATATTAAGAATATGAAAAAGATAAAAATCATCAAAAAACAAAAAAAAAATATTTATATATATATAGAAAGAGACAAAAATAATGCTTGCTGAAAATTTTAGTTTTATAATAATACTTATTGTAGTGTATAATTATAAGAAGATAAAAATAAGAATTTTAAAATAGATCAATATAAGGATTTAAAAATATAATATTTATAATAAATGTAATATAATATTTAAAATAGAACAATAAAGCTTAGGGAAAAGAGGAAAAAAGAAAGGAGGTGAAGACTTAAAGAAATCAAAGAAAATGGGCACGAGGAAGAGACACAAGAGAAACAAAGAAGAGGGCAGAGGTAAAGGCCACAAAAGTAGAGAGGAAGGAAAGAAAGCCAAAGGGAGAAGCCTATGGAGGAGAGGAGGGGAGGAGGAAGGAAGGGGAAGAAGAGGGTGAGATGAAGGAGGGGAGGAAGAGAAAGAGGGGGAGTGGGAGGGGCAGTTAACACTAGGAGGAGGCATTATGCTCGGTATGGGAGGATGGGTTGAGGGAGTTTAGGTTGGATAACAAGGGTTTCCGAGAGGAACTAAGGGACAACCCTTCGTCATGATTGAGGTTAGAGAGGTGGTTGTGGATTTCAATCACTTCTTTAAGCTTCCTTTTGAAAAAATTATGTTCAATAGACATGATTTGAGTGTTTTCAAGGCAAATGTTAGAAGACAACTCCATATTCTATCAAATTTTTGGTACCACATCCCAAGACTATGTTTTAAACCATACAAATATTTCTTCAATTCGCAAACCAATTTACCTTTACCTTTCACCACGTAGTGCTCTGGCTGTGTCATATAAATATCCTCCTCCAAGTCACCATGAAGGAAAGCAGTTTTCACATCCATTTGTTCAACCTCTAAATCATAAGCAACATCAATAAAAATCAAAAATATAATGGATGTCATTTTTGCAACAAGAGAAAACATCTCACCATAATCAACACCCTCAACTTGAGAGTAACCTTTTGCAACCAACCTTGCTTTGTATTTCTCAATACTTCCATTTGAACCAATATTTTTCTTGAACACCCATTTACAACCAACAAGTTTTCATCTTTCAAGCAATGGTACAAGATCCCATGTATCACTCTTTTTCAAAGATGTAATTTCTTCATCCATAGCAATCTTCCAGGATTCTACGTCATTTATACATAGTGCCTCTTTTATAGATTTGGGTTCACCCATGTTAGTATTCAAAGCAAAAATACATCTCCAATCATCAGGTGAATACCTTTCAGGTGGTTTTCTATACCTTGTAGACCTGCGAACAAGTTGAGTTGGAGGTTCATCCTCCTCTTCTAAAGACCTAGAGCTAGATGAGCTCTCCTCAACTTCTTGTCTATCCTTGGGCATCGATTCAACTTTCTCAGGTGTAGAAGGAAATTGAATCACATCTTCCTATTTACTTTGTTTTGGCTGCAATGTAACAGAAGAAGGCTTAGTTTCTCTAAAAATAACACTTCTACTATCTATTACCTTATGTGCAATGGATCCCAAAGCTTGTATCCTTTCATACCATAACTATATCTGATGAAGATACATTTCACAACCTTGTTTTCTAACTTTGTTTGCTTCTCCTTTGGCATATCTGCATATGCCTCACAACCAAAAACTCTAAGATGTCTTAATGAAGGCTTGTGATCCGGCCATGCCTCTATAGGCATCTTATCAACAAGAGCTAATGTAGGAGAACTGTTAATTAGGTAACAGGAATTGGTAATAGCTTCAACCCAAAACCTTTATTCTAGGCCAATGCCACTCAACATACTCCTAGCCTTCTCCATCAGTGTCTTGTTCATTCTTTCTACAACTCCATTATGTTGTGGAGAATATGGAGTTGTCTTCTATCTATGAATACCACAATCTTTCCAAAATCTATCAAAATCAATAGAGAAAAATTCACCGCCATTATTAGTCAAACATTTTATTTTCTTTCCAGTCTACAACTCAACCATTGCTTTAAATTCTTTAAATCAACTGAAAACTTTAAATTTACTCTTTACAAAATATACCCATGTCCTACTATAATCATCAATAAATGAAACATAATATGTGGATTTACCAATTGAAGGAACATCTACATAACCAAATACATCATAATGAATAAGATCCAATACACCACAAGATTTATGAGAACTTGAGTAAAACTAAACGCGATTTTATTTTCCATAAGTGCAATGCTCACATAAATCAAATTCAAGATTACAATCAGACAAACCTTCAACAAGATTTTTATTTTTCAAGGTCCTTAGACCCTTTTCTCCAATGTGGCCAAGTCTCTAGTACCATAATATAGTTTTCTCTACAGGTAACTTTGTCTCAAAAGAATGAGCACCCTTGGGTACCCAAAAACCATGACCATCTATTGAAGGTGAAACCCTCACTTCTTCCATGAACTTGCTTTTCATAGTACTATTGCATTCAACAGTACATTCATCAAGCTTATACAATGTGCCATATCTGACACCTCTAGCAATCACCATAACACCTCTGACCATCTTGCATCCTGCATAAAAAAATACTACCTGCACACCTACATCTATTAGTTTGCTCATAGATAACAATTTTTGTGCTAATCTAGTGATATACAACACACCATTAATCATTTTTATTCTACCATCGGGAAACCTGATTTTAACTTTACCATGACCAACAATGTCTAAATGAAAATCATCACCCAAGTACACCTTACATGCATCAAATTCTTCATATTCAAAAAACTAATTTCTATTAAAGGTCATATGAAAAGATGCACCTGAGTCAATTAACCATGCATCATTACTTGCACGAGTTGCTAAAGCTACAATGAATGTGTCACCATCTTCCTTCTTAGACACGAAATCATAATCAAATTTCTTCTTTTTCTTCTTCTTTGCAGTCCTTACGAACATGTTTAGGCTTACAACAGTTCCAACAAATAACTTTGGACTTTCCAAGAGACTTAGATCTCCCCTTGGAATTGGATTTGTCACACTTCTCATTCTTCTTGCCTTTTTCCTTAGATCTTCCATAAAAATTTCGGGCCTCCTTAGCACTGACGAATACCTTCCTACCCATCTCTTCAATTAGCAAAGAACCCACCACATCTTCAGTCTTCAATATAACAAAAGTACTCCCAATAGCCATAACAAGAGAATCCCACGAATCAAGTAAAGAATAAAGCAAGATTTTAAATTTCTCTTCCTCATCCATTTTGACACCAACTGATGCCAACTGAGCCACCAGCATATGTAATTCTTCTAGGTGGTATGTAATTCATCCACCCTCTTCCATTCTCAAGGAATACAATTTCCTCAAGAAAATCTTGTTCACTAAAGATTTGGCTTGGTACATCTCACCAAGCTTCTTCCATAGTTTTTGTGCAGAAGTCCCTTCATGGATATTAATTAAAATAGAGTTTTCAAAGCACAATTTGATTAGACCTTTGGCTTTCCGGTCCATAACATCATATTGAGCAACTTGAGTAGGATTTGCAGGCCTTGAAACATTCTCATCAACAATATCCCACATATCTCAATATATCAACAAATCCTCCATCTTTAGCTTCCACATCTCAAAATTATTTCCAAAAAAATTCTCCACCTCTATTATCCTTGATGAAATTTCCATCTAAAAATTCTCGCAACAAGATCACAAAGTGTCTTTTGCACAAGCTCCCACTCAAATCTGGATTAGTTCAAAAAACCCAATAACCTGCAATTAAAACCAAAGGTGATCAAGCTATGATGCCACTTGTAAGGAAGCTAAGGTAGTGGAAAAACTTCCTACGCTAACCTTGAGAGGAGAATAATGCAAAACTTTTACAAATCTTTAACAGTTACAAAAAAAATTTAAAAAATAAACACAAGTATCATGCATACCACAACACAATGATTTACGTGGGAAAAACCTTTTGAGAGAAAAACCCCACACTCCAAAATCCGCCCAATATATTATTCAGAATCAAAAGATTACAATATACTTACAAAGCAAGCTTCTCACAGGATTATCACCACCAGAGATCAAGAGACACCACGACCACTATCAGACTCTCAGAATACACCACGTATACATACATCCCACCTGCTTATAACAAAAAATTTGGAACCTTCTAGAATTAGGGTTTTACAAGGTCATTTTTCATTTGATGTGTTAACGCAAAAACCTTAACGTGTCAGTGGAAGAAAAAACCTTGATGTGTCAACGATATTTTTTTTGGGTCGTTGCCATGAACCCCACATCTTGTTACAAGTGCACAATATTTGCATGATCAGTCACCACATACCAACATACATCCTATCAATAAATCGTATATAATTACAAGGTTGAGACACATTTTCCCAACACAATCACTTCCTAAACATACTAAGCTAATTTTGCACAAAAAAATGAAGATAAGTTAGCAAAAGGGTTATATCTTAATTGTGATAGAAAATATAGATGAGGACATGAAATTTACTAAAAAATATTTTTATATATTGAAGGGTTTAGTGAAGAATTAGAGGAGTAACTAATATTAGAAGGTGACAATGAGTTAGATGATGAATCAAAAGATACTCAACCTACCATTTCTTGTTATACACTTGCTAGAACCAACACCCCACAAACTATCAAGCTGGTGGGTTTCTTGAAGAAAGAGAGATTAATAGTATTGATACAATAAGGAAGCACTCACAACTTCATTAACAAGAGGTTAACTACTCATTTAAATTATTTTATATTTCTCACTCCATAATTTTAGGTCCAAATTGTAAATGGGGGTAAATATCATTTGTTTAGAAAAATGTCATAGCATTAAATTAACCAAAGGAGAATATCAACATAAATATTTGATTTTGTTATTCCCATGAGCGCAATAGATATAGTGTTGGGAGTAGAGTGGTTCACTACATTAGGAAAATTGAAATAAACTTCCAACAAATATTATGATATTTCACTCAAAAAGAAGGATGCTCAAACTAAGAGGGTTGTGTGCAAAGTCGCTATATATGGTAAGCTCTCATCAAATGAAAAATATGATCAACAAAGGGGCTAATGGATTTGTCTTCCAATTATTTTCATTATTAGCCTATCATTGAAATACTCCTACCTAGCTATATCTGCAAATAATTAGAGATTATCACCAATGGGTTTTGTGGGGAATCCTAAAATACTACCTCCTAGAAGGGATCAAGATCATGTCATTTAGCTAATACTAGGGAGCCAATCACCCAACATCAAGCCTTATAGGTACCCATATATAAAAGTGATATTGAGAAGATTGTTCAAGGGATGTCATAGGGAAGTATCATAAGGCGTATCCATAATGCTTATTCCTCTCTCATATTAATGGTGCATAAGAAAGATGACACTTGACACATGTCTAGAATACAGAGAGCTCAACAATTACACCGCCAAAGGTAATTTAATGGTTTTAAGAATTGATTATTTACTACTTGAATTGAGTTAAGCTATATTTTTTAAATTGATCCGAGTTTAGGTTATCACCAAATTATAATTAAGGAAGATATTTCCCAAGAAATCATTTAGGACTCATTTATGGGTCATCATGTCATTTAGCTAGTACTAGGGAACCAATCACCCAACATCAAGCCTTATAGGTACTCATATATATAAAAAAGTGAGATTGAGAAGATTGTTCAAGGGATGCCAGAGGCAAGTATCATAAGGCATAGCCATAATGCTTATTCCTCTCATATTAATGGTGCATAAGAAGGATGACACTTGGCACATGTCTAGAATATAAAGAGCTCAACAAGTACACCACCAAAGGTAATTTAATGGTTTTAGGAATTGATTATTTAATACTTGAATTGAGTTGAGCTATATTTTTTTAAATTGATCTTAGTTTAGGTTATCACCAAATTAGAATTAAGGAGGATGTTTCCCAATAAATCATTTAGGACTTATTTCATATTTAACCCATTTTTCATAGAAGTTTGTATTACTATTATTTGATAATATATTGATTTATAACAATACATGGGAAGACCATTTAAACCATGTTGATCATGCATTACAAGCTCTCAAAAAACACCAATTTTATGCTAAACCTTTCATGTATACTTTTGGTCTCAAAGAGGTGGATTAATTGGGTCATATTTTCTTATTAATTTTGATTAATTGGATTAACTGGATTAATTTGGGATTAAATTTTGATCTTAACAAAATAAATGCTATGTTGGAGTGACCTATTCTTAAAACCATTAAGAACTTGAGGGTTTTCTTAGGAGTCACTAATAATAAAAAACAACTATGAAGAACTAGGACTACATAACAACAACCCTCGTAGCTCTATTAAAGAAGGGTCATTTTCAATGGAATGAGTTAGCTAATAAAAGATTTGAGAGATTGAAGGAAGTTGTGTACTAGTCTAGTTTTAGCCACTCCAAACTTTACAAATTGGATTTATTTTGGATTAATTGGATTAATTTGGGATTAAATTTTGATCTTAACAAAATAAATGTTATGTTGGAGTGACCTATTCTTAAAACCATTAAGAACTTGAGGGTTTTCTTAGGAGTCACTAATAATAAAAAACAATTATGAAGAACTAGGACTACATAACAACAACCCTCGTAGCTCTATTAAAGAAGGGTCGTTTTCAATGGAATGAGTTAGCTAATAAAACATTTGAGAGATTGAAGGAAGTTGTGTACTAGTCTAGTTTTAACCACTCCAAACTTCACCAAGTATTTGGGGGTATGTAAACCACCTCATGCCCTAGCAACCTATTGGTTGGCATAGCAACAACATACCTTGTGGTACCTGCAATTACTGGTACCGACAAGGTACCATTGTTGACTACGGGCTAAACAATTAAAAAATTCCACCCACACTAAATTTAACTTAAATATATGATGTTGTCGAGTCTGCCACCTTATGGTGCTCAGGCACTGTCGGTGCACCATTGTCACCACCAAGCTACTGATAGGGCCACTCAAGGGCCATCCTTGCTCAACTTAACAACCTAATTATATATTTTTTTCTAAGAGGCATAACTTTTGCCTCAGGTGTCATTTTTTCAACTTATTATAGTCATTTGAAAGGTGATTCTGAGTACTTCACTATGGTATTAGTGGTTTTTCAATTTTTTCTATTTTGACATATAAATGTTTGCTAGAAGTTGAATGTTATTTTTAGACTTGGAGAGGTCATAACTTATGTATATGGAGTTGAATTTTGGACTTATTATAGTTGATGAAAAACTTGTTTAGAGAAATACACAATGGATCAAGTTTGGAGATGTTTTGGCATGATTATTTTTTGTTATTTCCATCATATTTTTTTATGGGTTCTTGTTGATTCTAGTAATTTTGTGAGCTTATGTCTATTTGGATCTTGGTAATTTGGTGTTTGAGTCATTGCATACTCGCATGTACATCTCTGATTACTCTGATTTGATATGGTTATCAGTATATTATTGAGTTTTTATGTTGCATTTTTGGATCTACGTGTTGTGTAGTGTTGTAGGTTATCTATACTTACAAGTTGCATATATGACTCAGATGTGGGTTGTCTATGCCCATAGATGCTTCAGTATTGTTGCAGATTCAAATTTGTGGTATTGTTTAGTCACTTGTTTTGTTGCTTTGTTTACATCATGTTGAGGTGGGGAGATGGTATTAGTAAGTGCAATCATGATGTGGGACCTATACTTGTTGACTATGTGATGTAAACATGTGTGACACAGTGGGAGTTTGTTGCTAATACATTTGGTGGTGATCATGGTGCCATGGATGTTCCTTGTGCCTTTGGGACTTTGACATGGCATGATTTTTTATGTAGGTGATTTTTTGGTGGTGTTGTATTGTTTCTTATTTGGTTTGTGGTAGTGTATCTTCTTGGTTTGATGATCATGGTTTTTCTTTGCCTTTTGGGAGCTCTTGGTAATGCAGTCAAGTTCTTTAGTTGTGTGACGATGTTTGGTTGATCTTCATTGAGGATGTTGTTATCATGATTTCATGAATAAATTAATTACGTGATTTAGTGGGAGCTTGTGACGATGATGGTTTAGTGGTGTTGTATCTTCTTGGTTTAGAGATTGTGGTTTGTACTCTTCTCTTTGGGAGCTCAGTGTTGAGTTCCTTGATTTTATTGGGGTCATGAATCTTCATTTAGAGGATGGTTGTCATGATTCCACAAATAGATCAGTATCACGGTTCAAAGCGATCATGTGGTGATGATGTGGATTCATTACTTGATGGCGGATGATCTTTTGTAGTGTTTGTTGGTGTCATGGATGGACTCTTGGATTATGTTTCTTCCATGCAATAGGGTTCTTTGACATTTTGGGTTTCATTGATAGGAGATGACTATCTTTATTTGGTTTAGAGATTTTGACATCTTGGTTAGCCATGGAGGACTCTTTACTCTTTAGTCTTTGGTTGAGATGTTGGTTATGAATTTGCATTTGTCATTTGATCCCTATTTAATAAGATGGTTTTGTTATTATGTCATGATATACTCTTGTTTGTGCATATTAGAGTTTTAGCATGATACAGGTGCACAATATGTTCATTGGAGCATATGATCTTCTTTTGAGGAGATGTAAGATCATGATGTCATGATTAAATTCTTGATTCATGATTGGGGCTTTGAATTTTATCTTGGTTGGTTCTCTTGATATTCAGTACATTGATCATTTTCTTAAGAGCTTCATGATGGTGTTATGTTGCATTTGGAGTTTGGCATTGATTGATTGGTTACATGTTCTCATGGATACTTGGAGAAATAGGTGAGGCTAGGAGATGTCTTATGATTAGAGACATTTGTTGAGACGATCAACTGGAAGTCCAAGGAGCCTACACCTTGGTTGGATGTGATTTCAACATGGACCTATGAGGAAATTGTTCTTAGATGATTCATGATGATAGATATATTGGAAGATAAATCTCATTCCCTACTCTTGGTCTACTTAGAAGTCTATCATTTGAGAGGTATTTCCCATTATTTTTTTTAGATGTATTGTGTTTTATTCTTTTTCTTCTCATGCATATGGATCTTGAGCTATGGATAGTTGGTTCTTGAGGGTTAATTTAAGGAGTGTTGGCATGATTATCTCCTTATGCATCATGAGTTATTTCATTGATGTTGAGTTTAGGAGATGTTATTGGTCTTATTCCCTTCATTTAGGATTGACTTTGGTTTGATATGCATACATATTGATTATTTTTAGATGTGGATAATGTTGTTCTCTTTGGGGTTTTATGGAGGATATCATACTTATCACAACTTAGTGTTTAGAGGTGTGTGCAAAAGGATATGCTACATGTTTTGATTTGTAGGTTCTCTTGTTGGTATTGTTCTTCTTCCTAGATGTTTTTCACATGACATTAGATTTGGGATCTTGAGTGGAGATATGGTGATCGCTATGTTTGTGGTCAAGTGTTTTTTCTTGTACTTCATTATTTTTTGGTGACAACATGGAGGTTACTTTATCTTTTTTCTTTTGTTGAGTGTGAAGAAATTGGGAGAGTTATGGAGACTTGTGGTGAGAGTTGTATTGCAACATATTGGTTTACAGGTTTTATATATCGTTGTGGATGTTCCTTGTTACTACATGATATTTTTTACACTCTTTATGTGATGCTAGTGGTTGATATTTAGATGCCTTGATAATTTTTAGATTTGACATTACTTATTCAGTGGGAGTTCCTGGATGTGTATGTTCTGCATTGACATGTTTGGCACTTGGAGCTTGCGATTGCATGTTATGGGTTGGATATGTTGATGGTATGAGGTTCACTTGTTATGATTAGTATACCTTTGAGGTATGGATAATTGGATGTGTTAGAATTTGTTGTGGGTGCTATTTCAGCTATGGTTACTATATATTGACAACTACTAGTGCATATTTTTTACCTTTGGATTGAGTGTTTGTGTTTTGGGATATTGGTTAGAGGTAGGACTTATTCTCCTTTGTGACAAATAGTGTGGAATATATTTGTATGGCTTCTTATCTTTGTGCATTGGCATGATGGAGGATGAGAGTATTCATGCTTAATATGGTGGTCACCTTGATTCTTTTTGTAGGTATCTTGATGGAGCATATGAGGCACTTTGATTCCTTTATGGTATATGTGGCTATAGGGATTGTTCCCTTGTTCATGTTTGAGTTTACTTGTTTACCCCTTATGCAATATAAACAACATGTGGGATAATGTTAGGAAAATGTGTGTTGTCCACCTTGAATAATGTTATAATGTAATATTTTATTATTTGTGGTGCACCTAAGGGATCTGGGGATGTGTGCATCACATGGGTTAGCATTCTTGGGGACACTTTATGTGTTGTATGTAACATTGTGATAAATATTTAATGTCGGCCTACACATTGGAAAAATATTTAATATTGGGAAAACTCAGTACCAAAAAGTAAATGTGGGGGTTAACAGTTTTGTAAGCTCATGGTTTTATGTAATACCACTTGGTGGTTTTCTGTGAGCTTATGTCTATAAAAGAAAGTGCATGGGTAGTTGTCTATTCGGCTTGTTGGCTAATTGGTCATTTTAGCATTTATGAGGTTTAAAGCATGGAACGAGATGTGTGGTTACATTCTTGTTCATATGGAGTGCTTGTAGAAGGCTTAATGTTTCAAGGGTATTCATGGAGATCTAAAGATGTATTGTAATCTTTATTATTGAATAATACATGGGTGATGGATGCTTTTGGAGGTTGGGTATTTCCTTCTCGAGGGTTTTTCTAGGGTATATCTTTTGTCATATTTTATGGTATGTTGTCTATTCAAGTGTGTATGTAGATTTTAAATACTTGTTTGCATACATTTCTCTATTTGGGTTATGTGGAAATTATCTTGGGTAGATGCATATTTCATTTTAGATTTGAAGAAGGAAGAACCATAGTGGATTCAAAGTTAATTCTCTAGACACACACAAGGAATTTTGAGGACTAGGACAATCATTGAGTATCTCATTTAGTGGAATAAGTGTTTGGTTGAAGATTCCACATGGGAATATGAAGATTTTGTGTACAAACATCCACACTTGATCAACATCGAAGACATGCTTTTTTGAAGAGGAAGGCATGCTACACCCCTTAATCCTATAATATGTACAAGGTTATGATTAGTCAACTTGTGGCTACATTGGCTATATGATCATTATTACATTCTCATTTATATATTTAGGTCATTCTAGGTGTTAAATGTAGGTATCTAAGTCAACTTGGGTGACATACAAGGCATATTTATATAGTATATATAAGAGCTAATGTCTAGTTTATTATCATCATATTATAATTTGTGTTCTTAGATACTTTTGGAGGTTTACCCCCTCAAAGTTGCTTATTATTCTTAAATATTATTGATTATTTGTAGATTTTATCCTCTTTGGTGCAATCTATTTTATTACACTCCATTTTTGCATCTGTTTTAACAATCATTTTGGTTAACATTAATTTGTATGTTTGTATTGTAGGTTCATTAAATTTTTTTTTTTTTTTTAAGTTTGAAAACTTTTCCAAGCTTTCTTATCATCATTTTCAACATAGTTTACAATTATATACTTTTAAATAATTGGTTTTAATGTATAATTATATGCAATATGTTGTTAGAACAAGGTAAACTACTACAAATAAAAGCTCTTCAAATAGTATGAAAATATGTCTGTTCTTAATATATTGGATTAACCATTATGATATTATATGAAAGTGTATAGCAACAAATAGAAATCAATAAGCCAATGTAATTTAACAATAAAACCAATTATACATTGATAAACCCTTTCATACAAACTTCGCCATCAAAGAAAGGCTCAAGAATGTATTAATATTCAATGAAAAGGGGTACATAAACAAGACACTTATCTCTTCAGTTCAAAAAAATTTTGATAGCATATGTGTACATACAAATAACCCACAAAACTACTATCTTGTGCCTTCAATTTATAAAAAATGGGAGAAAAAAAGTAGAAATGGTTTCCCAAAATAATGTACAACCAAAACCTATGATTTCATGAAAAAACCCATGCCTCATGAAGAGCATATTTCGAGAATAGTAAAGAATAATGGACAACATATTTGACTCACAACTACATCGAATGGCTATACCTCCTAATAATGAAGTGAAAATTTCTCCACCAACATGCATGAGATCCACTAGATAAATACATGAATCTTTATAACTCCTTTCTAGCATGTAGGAGTGGAAAAGTACCATTTGTGATCTCATATTAGTTTGAAATTACCATCATTATGATCCACCTCCTTCATAAATGCCACTATAACTAATATTCTAATTCAACAAGGACAAATATTAATTAGTAATATCTCTCAACAATATGGGCATCCAAGTACCTATTCCAAGTTTCTTAAATATGTGACATTTGTACATTAAGATTGCAATCAAATATCACACATTCCTAACATTCTCCCACATGATTTATATATTACAATGACATCCATAATAACTTTTAAATAAATCAAGCACAAGATATAAGGTTCATGACCTTCCTACACTAAGAGAACTTTGTTGTCACTAAATTTTTGTGAGAATCTACAACATTATATCGAGTGTCAATCTTCTAAAACACAACCTTGATATTCTTTGTCATCTCACAATAAATGATACTATATATCAACATTCTTAGCATTAGCATGATATATCTGATTCTTGGCCAAACAAATAACACTTTAATTGTCATGTCTAATTTTAACGATCCTACAATCAAACAACACCTTAACACAATATATATAACTATACCACCTCCAAAGAGGCATGTTTAGTAGTCACATACTCTCCTTCAATGGTGCACACAAAAACCATGTGTTTCCTCTTACTCATCCAACTAACTATATTGCTAAACAAAGATAACACATGGCCATTAGTGAACCTTCAATTATAAAAGCCACTTGTCCAATTTGCATCAATAAAGCCCTGTATATTCAATGTACTATCCACAATTAATACTATGATGACATAAGAAATAATTAAAAGTACTTCAAAAATATATAAACACCCTTTTAACATAATTCTAATGCTCCTTACTAGGGTTAGAAATAAACCTACTCAAAGCTCTCACTACTTGGGGTAATATTAGTCTAGTGCAAATCATTACCTACATCAAACTAGCAACAAAGCTAGCATAGTTCACATTAGTCATATCTTCAAAAATCATTGTATAATATAAAACATTAGTGATTATACAAGGTATTTACACTCATAGTGATTCTACAATCTACAAGGAATCAACTCTCAATGAATATTTATAAATTTAGATAAAGCATGATATGTTAATAGCAAAAGATTTATCAATAGATACATGTTCAATTTAATTTTTGGTGCCATTAGTTGGATGAGAACTTGTTACACCCCGTTTCATAGTTACCGAGTTAATTTTACCAATAAGAGTAAAGATATTGAAGAATTTTGAATTGTGACTCTAACATGTTCGTTTGGTAAATGAAATATGTGAATATGCAATAAGATGTTATTGATTTCAAAAGAATGAATATGTTTTGAATTAGTGGAATGACATGAATTGCAATATGAACGTTCTAATGCTTTGTAGAGAGAGATGTTATGACTGTTGATTTAATTTGGTATTCTGATTATGAAAAGAATATATGCAAATGATTGTTTGATGACCAACTAACTACCATTACAATGTTCTAATTTGGATGTAGATGCAGGGATCAAGCCTTTGGAAGGAGGGGAAGTATCACTCAGGACAAGGATTTGGTCTAGAAACCCTTAACATAGCCTCAATTGAACTCTCACACACTCACGTATAGAATGATTAAGTCAAGTTGTAGTTTCAGAAATTGGTAAGTCAATCCATAGAATTGTTTGTTCATGTGATAGATAGGTTGTGATCTCATTCGAGGATGTTTGAATTGGTGGACTGCTTGGTTGGTGAAAGCTCTTTTCTTATGTTCTTGGTGTAATTGATTAGACATATATACATAAAACGTATATATGTGTATACATATACATGTTGATGATAAGTCCATGTACATGACTTAATACGTACATGAGTATACGAAGGTATACTTACCTCTGCATGCTTATGGATGAATTGCTCACGAGCATGAGGGTATCAAATGGACAAATAGACATATATGTATATGGATATAAATGTCAAATATATATGTGACTATCGATAGGTTGGTAAATATATGTGTTTGACATGATGGTCAAAATAATATATAGATAGTAAACATGTATAAATGCTTATATATATATATTTAAGATACATATATGTGTATGATAAATATATTTATATTATTATGTAAGCTCTTGATATTATTTTACAATGCATATTATATCCAGTATGGCACTGGTTGTATATAGTGTTATTAACATATTAAAAATGCCTTCTAAATAAAAATTAACGCACTATATAAGTCACAACCTTCACACAAAGGGAATAACACTTTGTAAATAATGCAATATATATAATTTAGAATGAGGCGCAACATATAACATGTAAAATGTAGTTTATAATAGATAAAGTATGAGACAACAAATATAATGGTAAGAGGCATATCTAAGAATTCTTGACACGACCTTTGATAGATGCCAATGAATGTGTGACGTTGTTAAAGACCATGTCAAAAACAAACCATAGTAAATTTTCATGTATAGATAATGAGTCAACCAAGTCAAACTCTTTAAATGTAGAAATTAGACTTATTCTTCCAAGTGAAAACAATGACCAGGTTAATAGGGAATGAGTTGATTTGGTGGCGCCAAACTATGAATTTGCATAAACCAGATAGAATTATGAAACTGCAAGTCAATTTGTTGTTAATAATCATGTGCTTATTTGAATCAGTCAACCCATAGCTAGCCTTGGTACTGTTGAGTATTTGCTTTTACTGCTACCACCTTCTTCTTGAATAAGCTGAGTCGAATTATGTTGCTGACAGATGTCAACATGACTAGTTGAACTGCATTCTTGTCTCTTATTGTTGTATAAATAGGTAAGCTATTTCTCTCATTTGGACACCCATTTTTAGTTACATTATGTTGCTTTTGTTCTAGAACTATTCATTTATGAGTTGGAGATATTTCGTGAGAGCATAGTGAGGGATGTTATTGTGAGATATTGCATTGGGTGAATATAGTGTTTTGAGGAGAAGCCTAGCAAGCTGATTTTGTAAAGTAGAGAACCAGTTTGGTCAATTGGATTAAACGATCAATAGGCATGAGATTATGTTCTCCTTATGTTTGTATTTTGATATGAAAGATTGATTGTCTTGTCTGAATTGTTTGGAATTGCATGAGAATGCTTGCATTGGTGAAATGAACAATTTGCTTTTGGAAAGGAAAAGAATCATGTTGTTATATTTTCCTTATGAGTATATTTAAATTATCCATAATAAGGAGTGAATGTCATCATTAGTATTATATACTAGGAATTATGAAATGTGATTAGCTTAAGGAAGTGTCTTTAATACTCTTATATAACCCTTATGGGAATTTAGATAATGAAGTTCTATACATAGATTTTCTAAACTACATGTATAATTTGAAATGTATCAATGTCATGAAATGATTTGAAATAGTAGCTTATTATGCTAGGAAACCTTTGAAATGATAAGGTTATCCATACAACAATAGTGATGGTATGAAAGATAGGATGAGACAACATGCAACCCACATCGATAATCTATACTTGCATGATTACTTGTTCATTACTTTGATTACTGATTGAAACCCTAGGTTGATTAAGCCTACTTGGTTGGGTTGTTTATATGATCTTTGTTTGGAAAACATAGGTTTAGATTAACCTACATGGTCAGACTAGTCATTGATTTTTGACTTTGTCCTGGAATTAGGATATACCAGAGTTGAGACTCACCTATGTGAATAAGTTGATCACTTGAAATTGTGAATTATTATTTGGTTGGAGCCATGGGTGGGATTACTTTGTAAAGTTGGAATTGCCATTTGATTGGTTTATACTCTTGACATGAAGTCACTTTGTTGATGAAATCTACTTTTTGATTAGTCTTTTATTGGTGAGATTACACACTCTTGAACATGGTCTTTTATTGTTGAGACTATATTTTTGAATGATTCATTTATCGATATGATTATTATTTTGATCAAAGTCATTTATTGTTGGAATCATGCTTTGAGCTTAGGTCATTTATTGATGAGATTATACTTTTGATGAGAACCATTTATTGTTGTGATATATTCCTGAATGGAATCATTTATTGGTGAATATATATGATAAGATGAAGCTTTATGAGCTTGAAATATGCTCATAATTTGAATATTATGATGTATTTTTAATACCCTCACTCTTTTGCTGATGGTTGTTTAAACTCTTTGATTAAAGACTTTTTATCTAAAATCGGGTAGTATCCTGTAGCAACACATTCCTATATTCCTGCAGCTTAACATCTCTGTGTGTTTGTATTTATTGCCCTGTTTGATCTCCCGAATGACTGATATAATGCATGTGGTTTTTGGATAATGAAATGGATTTAATGTGTGATTAATGAATGTGTATCATGTTATTGTGTGCATGCTTTCTTTTGCTTCTGTCACCATGTGTATCGTAGGTTGTTGAAAGAGGCATGAATGAGTCAAAGCACAACAGATCTCGACCCTGCAGTAAAGTTCATTTCCAGCATGACATCGAGAAAGTTGTTCCAACAAAGACTCTCTGATCAGGTCATTGGGAGGAAATCTAAATGATCATTAATCTAGGAAGAGTGGAATGGTAGATTCTCTTTGAATCGGTTGAACACATATGCTTTCATTTATGAGAAGTCTGTTCCTCAGCGTCAGGAGGCATTTATGTCCACGTCTTTCTCTTTTAGAGTTAGGTAGTTAGTTGCTTTTCTATAAATAAGTGATCCTCTTGCGTGAGTGAAAAAAAATAGAACATAGTGTATTAAGATTAGTATTATAATGAGAATCAGAGTTTTGTGTTAGTTTTCTTACAAGCAGAATGATCAATGTATATGATTCCAAGTTTATGAATAAAAGCTGATAAAGTTTTGAGTTCAATTCTTGCATAGACTGGTTGATGCTTGCTAAGGGGGCCCACTTAGTGAGTATTTGTAGTTAGTTGTTTATTTCCTATTGATTATAAGTTATAATTTCATTCTTGAAGGTTTTAGCGCAAACTCAATCTTATATTGTTCCTGCAGCATAAGACCAGTTCATAGTTTGTTCCTTAGTAATAGTTGTCATGATTTCTGCTTTGATTAAGTTATGCTTTAGTTAAGAAGACTTTACATTACGTTCCTACAGCATAAGTAGAATTCCTTCCAAGCATTTATTTCTAGTAAATTGTGGTTGAAACTGGTTCTTAGTGCACATACAGTACCGCTCCATTTCAAGTATAAGTTCCCTGGTTTGACAATGTAAATGAACAACCATAAGAAAATGCTAGTCACTTGTTGGAATGTCCAATTCCCAGGTTAGGATTTGCCATGACTTTTATATCCTTTTGTGGAATCGACCATCAAAGCTTATGTACCTATACTTAGATTATGAAGTTAATATTTATAAGTTAGAACCATGTGAGCTCATAAGTTATTCCTAGGATTAGATTATCCAATGAAGGGATAGCTTATGCATGAGAGATGCCTAGTGGAAGTAGCATTGTAAGTTTAAAGGGGAATAGGTTGTTCCTGGGGTTAAATATTACCTCATTAAGGAATTACCTATGCATAGTGTAACAATGATCTTTAGACAAACCGAACTAGGGAAGTGTATGTGATCTAGGATGACTTTTTATACGAAACTTTGGCCAAAGTAGTGTAATGTGCCACTGGTTGTACACTGCCAATTTTACTGTGTTTCTTTTATGCACTAGTCCATGATTGATATACAAGATAGGATGTATATGATATACAAGATAGTATGTATTCAAGTTCTAGTCATGTAGGGCACAACACTGAGTTTGGATAGGCTAAAAGTTATGAGGTTATCAAACCAGCTCCTTCGTCGAAGGGTAGGGCCATCTTGCCACATATGGCAAATGTGTGGGGGACCACATAAGAGTCAATAGATGGTGGAAAAGCGCTTGAGTGGGGTGATCCCACAATACTAGTTTACAATTTTTGGCCAAATTGGACATTGAATTGAATTTTTTAACTAAATCTTCACTTTCAAGCACATATAACTGCTAAACCGCAAGGAATTTGAAGATGATGCAAACTAGCGATTTGTGACATTTTGTCTGTAGATTCTAATTATATATTTTTTTATTTTTTTGGAATTAGATTGTATTTATTTTTCCATCTCCTTTGAAAACTAGTTTTTAATAGTAAACACCATTTTTAAAGAGTGACGTGTACTTGCTAACACATAACTTTTTTTCTATGAAGGATAAAATTCTTTTTTTTTTGAATTTAGATTTGTAACTACGATATCTAGTGCATGCAATTGGTTTCATATCATTTCATTGAATTTTTTTTCTCAATTAAGTTTTGAAGTCAAATCAGTTATAATTTAGACATGATTTACTTGCTAACACAATTTTTTTTGTATGTATCAAAATTCAAATTTTTTTGTTGGACATCAACATCTAGTGCATAGATATTTTTCATTTTTTTTTATAATCTTCTATTTTTCCACATGTGCAGAACAAAGAGCTTGATTTTAGTTGAAAAACGTATGTTTAATTAAATTTTTAAAAAATAAATAATAAAACCAAAACATATTAAAATTATATTCAATGGATAGCTCATTCTGAGGACTACCATCATCTAGTTGGGTCTATGAATTTTCCTCCTTTTTCATCCTCAACCGAAGCTTCAAAAGGCAAAATTTTGCATAAATTTGGTAGAAGAGGGGGAGAAGGGAAAAAAAGGGGGGTTTGAGCAAACCCCCCTTGACCCCTTTAGCAAAGGGGGGTTCACTTGAACCCCCCTTGTTTTGAAAATTTCCTTTGTTTTCATTTACAAAAATGTGCCAAAAAATGATGTCATCACAAAAGGGGTTTGCTCGAAGGGGGGTTTGCGTGAACCCCTTTTTGGGTTCATTCGAACCCCCCATTGCTCAAACCCCTAAAAACCCCAAAAAAATTCATTCGGAGCATTTTTTCAATTTTCCTTCCTCAACAATATTGTAAACTAGTATTGTGGGTTTACCTAGTGATGTTTCTCCTCCACAATTGGTGGCTAAGGTTTGGGGATGTTTGCATCAGTATTGGGGACAACTAGGATGCTTGCACCAAAGAAAGAGGACATCTAGAATGTATGCACCAATGTGGTGAGATCTAGATCAATTGTACATCTATTGTCGAAGGAAGCTCAAAAGAGCTATGTATGTATCTTGTACCCATTTATATGGAAGGTCGTAATCATGAATGATTAACTTGAGTTTATACAATATGAAATCTATGTTATCGAAAGATTTGTGAAATTACAATGAAAGGTAAAGGAGGTTTGGAATAGTGTTATTTCAAATGTGCATGTAATTTTCATTATGGGAAAGAATTTTTTATTGCTATTTCATGGCATCATGTTTTATTCACTTAAGGTGAAAGCTTTGAAATTTTACTGAATAGAACATTGGGGTCGTTATAGAGTTAGTGATAGGATATTATCTTTGTCCACTATAGATGTTGAGTACATGTAATATATTCACGCTTATAAGGAGGGAATTTGGATTAAGATATTGTGTTTACATAGGGTTGAGTAAAGGAATTATCATGTTTTTTATGATATTTAAAGTGCCATATGCTTAGTAAGGAACTCAACCTTTCATGCGACAACGAAGAACCTAGATGTCTAATACCATTTTATGTGTGACACGGTAGATGAGGGAGGGTGACATTAGAGAATTTGAAACTTTGTATAATGTCGTAGATGCATTGAAAAACCCAGTTAGCATAGAGAAGTTCAAGTTTTACAATAAGTCTATGGGCCTCTTGGTTTGTAGTAGATAGTTGATAGTGTTAGTATTACCCTTTATCTTGTAAGATGTTTGAAAAGTGAGAGAAACTAGGAAAGGTGTCTCAACCTTGAATCCTAATGTTAAGAAAAAAAGGAAAATCGTTATTTTTTAGATTAAATAGAACACAAAAATGTAATTTTTAGGTATGCGGAGGTTAATTTTGGCCCCAAAAAAGTTGAAATGGGACTTAATTGGAGTGAGTAGGTTATAACAACATGGACCTCTTAAAAATATTTAATTTCTAAAAAGGGCTCAATCCACTTCCGAGAGCAAAATTTATGGCCTCCATTAGTTGGGCCTCCCACATCAAAAATGTAAGGGCATCTACGATGCATAAGAGAGCTATAAGAGGGAGTTACACTTTTTGAACAACTTATGATGCATGTTATGACACAACATAAGATGTATTTGAATTGAAATAATGAATCAAAACTAGAGTACCATAGTTGGTTCAAGTAAATTATGACGAGCTTATAGCAAGTGGAAGAAATATACAATTTTTAGCTCGTGGACTCATCTTGGGATTTGCGTATTAGCTTTTGACTAGGGATTTGAGTGCCATATTTTGGGTGGTTTTAGCTCATGGTTTCCTAATTACCATTTGATAGTTTTCAGTAATGTTTCTCCTATTTAGTAATTGCTCGAGATGCAGGTTTCATAGTGATCTTTGTAAATGTAGTGTTATGGTGCAATAATTGCTCTATATCTCTTGTTGGTGATACATCTATAAATATTTAGACTCTACAAGTGTATTTTAACCATTAATTATTGAAAAATACATTGAGTTGCTTTAGAGTCTATATTTTTCTCTTGAGAGGGTTTTCACCATGCAAATCATTGTGTTGTGGTATATTGCTTTTGTGTTTATTTCCTTGTAACTAATGATCAATTTAATTTCTTCATATGTGTCCCATCATAGATTTAGTCTAGGAAGTGCATTTTGCAAATTTTATTCCTTTAAAGAAGAATGATCAACAAAAAACATAATGTCGTGTATAAAAGAACGTAGAAAATCAAAACAACATGGATTTATAGACATAAAATAACCACGAGGTGCAATAATTCCATGCATAAGTAAGTGAGAAGTACCTTCATCACAAGAAGTATTATTTAATCATAAAAAGTATATGTATCATGGGAATCCTTCATAGTTGATGCAACTCAACAATTGAGAATCCTATGGGATTGTTAATTGTTGCAACACACATCCACACAAATCTAATTGCAACTATTGAGATTACAACTCACAAGATTTTCTAGCACAAGGATTAACAAAGATTCAAGAGCAATGTTATTTTCTATTATCAAATCTTCAAGAGTTTACAACAATAGCATCAAAGAGCAATAGGAATGAACTAGAATTTCAACTACTTGAAATATTTTTAGATTCAACCCTTAGAAATCAAATTCAAGAACCCTCCAATTAGCTACAACAATAGCAAATGCAGCCATAAAATCATGTCGCTTCACTCCTGGGCATCCCTAGCTAGCTTCATATGTAACTTTCCTTCAAACCCTTGAGCTTTCTTTCATTTTCTTTTTGTTGTTCTCTTTTCTTTAGTTTGGCATTGAATTTCTCTATCCCAATAGTTGCATTTTTCATTCCTCTCTCCTTCCCGTGTGTTTCCATATTCCTCATTAATCCCTCTTCATTATTTTTAACAAGAATTTTGAATTCTTTACTAAAATTGTCTTCCACCATTTCACTCCACTATCCCACCTCTAGGCATCCAGATTCTTCCTACCTATTTAATTAATGCAAAATTAAAATTCAAAAGGAGTTACAAGTGCCAAAAACGGCCTCCTCCAATTTGGCGAGGCAAAAGTCATTTTATGAGCCATAAAACACATGAAAATCAAGCCTTTGGTGTCATATATCCAAAATAGGTATTAGAATGTAATTTTAAATATGCTAGAAATGTGTGAAAAGTACCCCAAAATCATGCTTGTAAGACCAAAATAAAAATTCACAAAAAAATCAAATAAAAAATTGCATTTTTTGTGTGGTGCAGGATTGCTCATGCACCCGAATGCTCCTGCATCAATAGTAGATATCATAAATCAAATCATTTGAAGGAAATATGCCCAAAGATAATACACAATGAGAATCAAACACATTACTAGCACTATCCATAGGAGAAGTGTGCAACATATTATAATATTGGATAAGTGTAGTACGAGTATCCAAAAGGGAAGGAAAAGCAATGACTAAATCCCTAAAAGAGGAGAAAGTACATATGTGGCAATATAATGCTTTGATAGACATTGTGGTCCTATTCTTATGATAAAAGATAATGAGAGGATTAAGAACAAATGAGTCACATGTCACAAATTACATAAACATGTCAAAATCCATAAGGGAAGCATGGATATAAGTCAATGATAAAGGAGCACGGGTGTCCATGATATAATAATGGAAAGATATGTGGGGCATGTAAGATTATACAATGAATATCCAAAAAACTAAGAAAAGTAGACATGTGGTAAATAAATGAGGCATAGTCTATTGTAAATTAGAATACCAATCTAAAAGAAGATTTGAAGCAAGTGTAAAATGCAAACCCTAAAGTCAATGTAAGGGTGAGAAAGTAAGGTGAAAGATAATGTGTAGGTACGCACACCAAACCCAGAATAAAGATGCATAAATGAAACACAATAATGAAAAAATATTTTTTCTTGAAAGAAGGTGTAAAAATTAAAAAAAAACGTCTATTTGAAAACACTAATAGTGATAAGAAATCCTCGAGCTAAACCGGGTCCCATATGATTAGATAGGCTCACTAAAAATATAAAGGGAGATAAAATTCCCTCAAGCTTAATCTAGGCCAATCAAATGTAATTCTTATAACTTAGTGCAAATTAAATTAGACTAATAAACAAGAGTTTTGAGTTTGGATAATTCAATAATTAGTGCTAAATTAGGAAAGTAAATGGAAAGTGGGTAGGGGTACTTGGTTTGTACATTGAAGATGTGTGACTTCATCGAAGATTCTCGAATCTAGATAGTCATTGAATAGAAGTGATACCTCACTGTCTATATAATGTCTCAAACTCAACACAAAATCTACATTTTTTATGGGGTCAAGTTCATGCCTTAGGGCCTTATTTGCTTTTTTAGATTTGTCCTTCTAACATGTGGATTTGATCCTACTTCATGTGTGCCTCTCTTCTTTGGTTCACTTATGTGTGCTTTGTGTTTTTCTCTACTGTAAAGATTGACAATATTTAGAAATATCTTTAGAGGGTTGCTAACTTGGTCAATTCAACTCCTCGAAAATAACTAGCTTTATGATTGTGCCAATGATCAAGAACACTAAGCTTCAACTGCATACATGCTTCTTGGAGAATGCGTAGATTTAAGTTTGTTTTAGTACACCAATGGAAATATTCTTACTGTATGGTTCCATGGGGGGTCTTGGGCTTCTATTTTCATGGATCAAGCGGTCCCATGAAGAAAAACAATTGTGCTATGGGATTAATTAGAATCTTGTCCAAAACAATAGGAGCCCCTATCTTTTAGAAATGAATCTTTTAGCGGTGAAATTGAGGTGGGGCTAGAAATCACCCCTACAACTTAGGAATTTTTTAGAAAGTTTTTTGCCACTTTTCTATCACTTAAAATTTTAAATTCCTAAAAAAAATTAAAAATGAGAGAATTTTTATTTATTTATTAATTTTTACCAAAAATATTCCAGTTCGATCCGTAAATTTTGGAGCTCAAACTTTTAAGATGAATTGCAAAATTGAATTCATGGGACCACTAACCTTAAAATATTTCTAAAAAATCTAGCAACACCCATTGAATTTTTTTAGGAAGCCCCCCTCCATGGGACCATACCCCTAGTATACTTTTCTCTTTGAATGCAAATGATGTGTGAATGATTCTACAACGATCAAATTAATACAATTGAATATATTTAAACACAACTATATAACAATAATTTGTGCAAAAACATATATTTGGCTGGCCCTTGGTGAAAAATGAATGACCATTAATCATAAAACCATTACACAATAATTAAAAAACATTTAAAAAAATTAAAATATTGTTCACTCTTTCCTTTCCTTGCATTTTTGTGAGGCAAAACATGTGTTTTGATCGGCCCTGGGCGGTAATGTCCTTCCTCTCGCCATGCTTGCTGTGCAATAGATTTAATGTCGGCCAAAAACAAAGTGCTTTGTTGGCATTTATGTCATCTAGGGCGATGGAGATAAGTTAAGGAGCTTCTGACGCGGCTCGTTTCTTCCCTCTCAATAATTTGGAGTGGATAAGGTTCCGGTTTGGTAAAGTGGTGAAGGCAGGCTAATAATTTGTTTGTATGGGAGGAGAAGATTGCCGAGACGTATTTGTTTTTGCATAACGGAGGAAGACATAGTTGTTTATATGTTGTTATCTTATAACAGTTGCCTCTGTTTCGGTCCTGCGCTGGGTATCAGCAAGTACAGGGAAGCGGGATCATTCTCAAGGACGACGCAGAGCAATGTCTTTCTTTGTTTTCCATACAAATTTAATTCTGAAATGGTCAAATGTTATGGGCGCCATGGCTATGAATATGATGATGACTACGCTGATGATGATGATGATTTGGATTTTGATTCTGATGGATATTGCAGTGAGGAAGTAAGTTCAATGTTCTGTACCGGCATTTTACATTTTCTGTTTTCTGTTTTTTAATGTTATATTTATTGTTGAATTTAGACTTTTGGGTTGCTGGGTGTCTTTATTTTGGTGCGGTGAGGGGATTTGAACCTGGGTTATAAGTTTCACACATTGTTTGAATTTTGTAAGAGTGAGTCATTTTTTTATGTTCCCTTTTGGGGATTTGAACTCGAGTTATGTGTTTTAGGGGTTGGTTTTGGGGGTTGGCTTTACAGTGTTGGATGAATGCGTTGTTTTGGGTTGCGAAGGGATCTTTGATGTGGTGAGGAGGATTTGAACTTGAGTTCCGTATTTTGATCAGTAGGTTTTGTGGAGCCCGGTTAACACAGCAGATTGGGGTTACCATATTTTTGGAATTATTAATTTTTTTCTTTGACATTTCTCAGGAGGTGTGTCCCATTTTGTCTCCAGTTTGATTACTTTCCAACTATTTTTTTAATAAATATATATGTATTTATCTTCTTTTCAGTATCTACCTACTTGTCAAAAATAAATTCTCTGCATTTCGATTTAAATTTTTGCTTCGTGATGGGTCCAGTAGTGAGGCCTGAAACATGTATTTCTGTATCAAAATGATTCTGTGGTACATTAAATTTACAGCTTTCAGCTGCAATTTTCTTGGACATGGCATCGGAGACTAGGAGTAATTTTCTTCTCAGAAAATTAGTTAAAATCTTTCATTTTCTACTACTCCATGGTCACACTGACTCTGGGTTCACGTTCTTGTTAAAATCTTTCAAGTTACAAACTTCTAGCTCTATCTCTCCCCTGCCCCCAGCTGCCACTCAAAGTATAGTGCCATAAATTCTATTATGTATATATGTTTGCACCTCTTCATAAGGCCACTGTTAAATTCCGGTAACTTCTTTAACCGTCTGACATTACTGTATGTTGAAATTGTTGTATTTATCCAGAGACACAGGGCTGTGGGTAGATATGCCATTTCAAATGAGGGTGCATGGGGAAACAAACATGGACATAAGTATATTATTTATAAATTATTAAATACTGTTCCGAGAAGATTTGAGCAGCTGATAATTGCCCTGCCGGCCCAAAGATTCAGAAAGAATTAACTACTTGAACACAAAAAATAATCAGGGGTGAATCTGAACCTTTAATTTTTTGAGCGGGCTTTACATAAATGTTGCGTTTAGCATCCACATACTATTATGAACTAACAATATTTATAGAGAATCAGTCAGAATTGAGCTGAATCTCATTATTTACCAGCTTCATAACACACATCAAACTAAAGCATACCACCTTGAAATTGAGGTTAACTGAAATGTTTGATTTCAATGCTTGTTAATTTTTCTTGCATTAAGAATGTATAGAGAAGGAGGTAAAATATTTATTTTTTAACTTATTTTGCATTCTAGCAGTTATCTGTAATCTCTCAAGTATTTCATGCTTGCTGTAAATCAGCACATTGTTATACTGTCGAACTTGAACTATACTACAAATTGATAGAGATAGATTGCAGGCTGAGCCTAGAATTAGTTTTATGAAAGTGCTGGGAGGAAAATAAGAATTCTAACTCCATAGACAAGGTGGAAGCAACTGTGAAAAGAACAATGTATGATAACCACACAAAGCCAATTGTGTCACAAAGCAGGTCACTCTACTGCTGCCTGCCAGGGCGAAAGGGGGAAGCAAAATATTCGGAGAAGGAAGGATTCCTCATTCCTGTCTAACTCACCTTTAGGTGAGACGTTGTGTAATGAGGCTTGCCAAATGGTCGATAAGGAAAATTTAGCAGATTGCCCTGCTAAAGTCAGAGATGGCTCTAGTGTCACCATTCAGGAGTCCTGTGGCAGAGTTATCTCTTCTTTCCCAAACAAAGAGAAAAGAAAATTGGAGATTTCTTCCTCTAGAGCTGGTAAGCTTAGAAGGGATTCTCAAACTCCCAATTCTTTTCTCATTGTGGATGATAGCTGGCTGCCCTCTTCTGCTTCTTGCAAAAGGAAAAATAGAGATCTTGTTAAATCTAGCAGCAATTGCTACCAAAGGAAGATCCACTGTTGGTTTTCAGAGCTCATTGGAGGATTCAAGCTGCCTTGAATGGTTCAGTGATATGTGTGTTAAGTCTCAGCTACTTGTTCAGGACTGTTTATTTGGATTTTAGCTGGTAGTCTATTGCAGGTGTGCTGTTGAATTTGTATTGGCTTCATGGTTGTTGGTTGGAATCTATTGCTACATCTGTATCCCTCTTCGTAAAAGGGTTTGGGCCCTTTCAAAAATCCACCTTTACCCTCAATCAAATAAAAATAGAAGTTATGATACAAGAAGCTTCAATCTAATTGCGCTAAATATTTTCAGTTGCCTCCTTCAATCTTCCCCTCCTAATTGGACTATTGATCACCCAATTAGTGACTCCTTTGCCCTCTTGTTTAATTTCACCACGTCATGTCTTTAGGGAGTGCAACCAACAATTAGATGTTTTTGCAAACCGTGGAGTTCAAATTGAGGGTATGTAATGTCCCTTGCTGGAAATTATATCAGATTTGCAATAAAATATCCCTTTCTGGAAAGTATATCAGATTTGCAATAAAATAATATCTCACTTAGATTTGCAATTTGCATCAAACAGTGAAATTGAGTATGAATTAAACTTCACCAAACTATGCAAATATGAATCAAGAAAGTGTGCAACTGTCATATGATGTTGGATTACTGAAAATATCATGGAAATTACATCATATTGCTGTCACAAACAGCAGATAACAACAATGCTACAACTGCAGTAAATTACAACGGAAAATCCTGAAAGTGGAAACCAAACAAGCACCAAACTGCTATCAAACTCTCACCACACACCAAACTGAAATATACTCATATGAGAAGAAATATATATGATGGAGAAAAATACATAAAAAGATATTTGCTGCAACCTACAGCCAATCCAAAACTTGAAACCACAACACTTCTACACTAGCAAACCCTTGCAAATTGGGTATACCAAAACAAACACCAAAATACACTAAACTGAATAACCACTGATTTGGGCAGAAAAATACTTGAGAGAAATGCCTCCAATACAAATATATTTGTTGCATACAACAGCCACCCAAATTGAAATCCAAAACACACTCAAACTGGAACAAACCCTGCAAATAAATTGAAGATACATTACCCAATTGAAGAGCACTTGGCACAATGGCAATCTTTGGATGAAATTGCACCTGAAGACCCTTGTAACCATTGTCTTTGAGCCTCAATCCCCTTGGTTTACCAGCCTTGGAGATATTTTCTTCATTGGTTTACTAGTCTCTGAAGAAGAGAAAACACTTAGCCAAAATTTGCAATCAGAATCCTCCAAAATGAAGCCCAAATTCATGTTTTATTGAAAAATCTTCAATTTCCAAGCTAGGGATCTAAAAATCACGACCAAGGAGAGATTCCCTTTTGCATGTAGTGCATGTAACCTTTGGTGCCAAGTGTAAAAGCAAAAATAAAGTGCACCCCAGGGAAATAATAAAATATTTCCATTTCTTGCACCCTAAGTCACCATATTCGGCAAATTTCATCTGTGAAATTCAAATTTAGCCGAATTTCAAAACTTAATTAAAAATTCGTTTATATTCATCATTTATTCGTATGGTATAATCCATAAAAAAATTTCTTGTTTTTAAATGTTTTTTTTAGCGAGCCCTGAAATTGTTGGAGATGGCTTCGACCAAGGCCATGGGACAAAACCACGCCAGGTGAGTTTGCTGTTGCTTGCTAGTTACGCAGAATGTCGTTCGTGACTTTGCTCCCCGACTGCACATGCCTTTGGTCAAATCTGCACCCTCCAAACAAATATTTGTTGTTGCACATAAAACTCACACGTACAATAGAATAAGGCTAATATTAATAATTTATAACTTATATTTACTAATACATATTTAAATTTTTTTATTTTTTTTGATAGGTAACAGGTTAATTTTATTAAAATATAAAAGCAATACATATAAGTAGTTGACATTCTTAAAATGTCAGAAATGTGACTCCACACCTAAAGATCTACATTACATAACACCTTTACAAAATTATGGATCCATATCCCGCCTTCAGCTACCAACTATTCGTGACGACACAAAAGGTGCATCTTTCATTCATCCTCCCGTCCTTGTCCAGCATCTTCATTGCGCCAAAAAAGAGCTCCTTCATTCTGGTGCCTCCCGTCGCCAATCCTTCGTTTCTCCACAAAATGGGTCGTTGTCTCCTATCCAAAAATGACTGCAATGTCTAAATTATGCCTGCAGTCTTCCCCATCTTCTAATCCTTCCTTATCTTGCTCTTTTTTCACGGCCCCCATAGTCTTCTTCCTCGACGCTGCGATCTTTTCTTTCTTGGCACAATCTCTGGAACCGCAGTCACCTCCTGGCATCGCTTTGTTTCAAGCCTGCGCAGCTCAGTCTTAAGGTTTTCCCAAGCCAATACCACATCCAATTTATATAATTCTCTGTCTGTTGACTTCCACCACCTTATGAACAGGATTAGCCCTTCCGTTGTAGCTTCATCCATTTCCTCGATTCCTTCGGACACATCAAACCCCACCCCCGGGACAGCCCACTCCATCAGCGATTCCAACTTATCCATCAGTTCTTCCTGAAACAAAATTAGCAAGATTCGCTTAGTTTCCTGCGGATCTTCACCAATTTCCATCCCCCATGCAAACAACATGGAAGCAATATCCACATTTTGCCTTCCTCTATGTGTCGCCTCTCGAAAATGAGGCCCAAGAGCTTCCATTACTGCATTGACGACTTCATCGGTCATCACCTTTAGAAGTTGCATCAACCTCTTAACAATTGGCTTCCCAAAGAAAGCCTTTTGCTGCAGTTTGGTAGAGAAACCCATCATCGCCTCCATTGCCATAGCACTGTCTTTTCACTTGACTGCCTACGCTCCAAGAAATTCATTCTCTTTTACCTACTCCTCCGGATTTTAAAGCCCACCTCTCAATCCTTCCAGGCATCCGTAGCTCTAGCTCTACCTGGTGGTTATTACCCATTTACTTCGGTTGGCGCCAACTTGCCACATCACCTAATATTTATTAGTTTGTCTAATCTCCCATTTTTGCACGCCTGACTTGTACTGTCGCTCATAACTATATCGGATATGACAGGATCAAATCTGGCCAGTCCTCTTCCCAACAAAGCCACCACCCCTGAACTCCCCCGCTATACATATTTAAATTTTAATAATAGAATTTTTAACATGTTAAAAATTAATTAAATATATACTATTAAAAAATTGTAATATTAAATTTAAATAATTTAATTTTTGTAATGATTTCAAATCTATTTATCAATGTTAAACTATTTTGACAATTTTGTAGATATATTATTTTATTTATAAAATATAAATAAATAAATAAAAAATTACACAAGGCAAATTTTAACCGAATTTTTTACTTTTCGAATTTTTTCTTCACCGAATTTCATCCGAATTTCAATGTTGCCGAATTCAAATTCGAATGCGGTGACTTAGCTTGCACCATTTCATAAGCCAATAAAAATCCATTTTGCCTTTTTTCAAAAAGCCATGCCCAACTTGACTCAATTAAATATTTCACAAACCTTTGATAATTAACCTCCCAAATTATCTTAATTAATTCATCTTGAGAAAACAACTTTTCCGATTCCGCTGCAAGACATGACTTGTTATTTTTGGAAACCCGACTTACTAAAAAAGTAATTTTCTATATTTAGAAATTTCAAGAAAAAGGGACATTACAGGGTATGCAAAGATGGTTGTTCAATGATTACTTTCCCTAGAAGGTGGCGGCTATCTCCCTTCATGACAATGCAGCCCACTCGTGAGAATAGGACACTATCCGCCCATTCTTTGATGACTCTATTCATCATGCTCTGTTATGGTGTAGGGCAAGCAAATATCATAGTCTTGAATGATTTTTGATGTTGTGTCCTTTCTGTTTTTTGTTTCGGATCTTATATGGTTCTTATTTCTAATTCTGCTTAAGATTGTGGTCTGCTGTAATTATGCTGAAGTTATGCTTATGCTGTGCTGTTCGACAAATGCCTTGGATAGTTTTTTGCTAAATTGGCTGTAAAAGTGTTGGCCCTTTCAAAAACCCCTGTTTACCTTTTATAAAAAAGAAGCTTTAATTGAGAAAATCAAGTATGAGGAAAATCAACTAGAAGTGGCGATTCCTGAGCTTCCTCTCCTTTATCAGGTCAAACAGTTACAAAGAGTTCAGATATAGTATACAACAACAATCTCACAGCTACTATGCTCATTCAAACGACTCTCTGCACCAACAAGTCTTTCAACCAGTTGAACTCCCTAACACTTTCTCCACACTATTACCCATTCGTGTCTTACAACTAGGCTTATGCTTCTTATATATTTCAGTGTTGGATGTGTCCTCTCGCGCATGACCTCTAACCATTATGAGACATAAAACGAGACCATCCTGTGCTTTTACTCTTATATTTTTGTTTGAAATGGCCCAAACGGCCACAAGTATCAGTATGGAACCACCAGGAAACATTTGTATGGTCGCTGACTCATGCAAACGTTATCTCTAACTCAACTACCATATTGACGTATCTGGTGATTTTGATTGGGTAGTTCTGTTTCTGACTGGATTCTGTTTGTTTGGTAGGGTTAAAAGTTTCTATGGGTCCTTATGGATCAAGCAGTACAGGTAAAAGATCAATGACAGGTTGTTTTGAATGCTTTTCTTTTTCTTGCATTTGAGAGTATAGAAGAAAAAAGTAATAAGTGTAGGGATTCTAATGCTTTTCTTATGATTGCTTATTGAAAGTATGCACAGGTGAAGAATTTGAATGCTAGGGCTAGTTTTACTTTGGGAAATTTTCATAGAATGTTCTCAAATGAAGACGCTCAGCCCATTTAACAAGAAAATCAGCCTATTTACTTATAAATTTTATGACATTTTTCCAGTGCATTAGATTGGAGATGGTACAAATAAACATGTAAGCTCTTGCCTTTCATCAGATGCATCTTTCACAGCACTGAAATAGCATCTTTCATGGCATTGAAATATGTCGTAAGTTTTGTTTCCTGAATAATATATTTCTTTTTTCCCCTAATATGTTTATTGTTTTTCAGGATCTTCTACCAGATCTTAATAACTTGAATTCTGAGGATGCTAAATCAGTGGGAAAAACCTCTGATCCTAGGTCACCGAGGGCAGTTAAAGGTCCATCTTGCTCCAAAAGAGAGCTGAAGCATGTAAATGAAAAGACAAATGTTCTTCCAATGCATGAAACAAGACTATCGAGTAATGTTACATCAAGGGCTGGTTCATCACTCCTGCAACCCACATCTTTGAATTTATCTCAGAAGGAATGGAAAAAGAGAGCCATTGAGAACATCCAGCAGCAGAAACTAATACGTATTGCAATGGAAAAGAAGAAAGTCAAGCAGAAAATTATGTTTAAATCTTCTGTGCCCAAAGATGTTGAGACTCTTGCAGAAGGTATTTCAATGGAAAAGAAGAGAGCTGAGCAGAATGTTATGCTTAAATTTTCCAAGCTTGAAGATTTTGGACCCCTTAGTGGAAGAATATCAGTGGGAAAGAAGAAAGCTGAGCAGAATATTTTGTTTAAATCTTTCAAGTCCAAACATGTTGACTCTCTTATGGAAGGTATTGCAATGGAAAAGAAGAAAGCCAGCCAGGAAATTATGATCAAATCTTCTAAATTAAAAAAGGTTGACCCTCTTACAAAAAGCATTGCAATGGAAAAGAAGAAATCCAATCAGAAAGTTCTGCCTAACTCTTCCAAGTCCAAATATGTTGACCCTGTTACAGAAAGTATTGCAATGGAGAAGAAGAAGACAGAGCAGAAAAATATGCTTAAATTCTCTGAGGCTGAAGATGTTGAACTTCTTACAGGAAGATCTATGTCAATGCATTCCTCAACTGCGATCTTGGATGTAGAGGTATTTCTTAAAGCTGCTCGCTGAATATGATACATTTTCATTCTGGAATTTTTCTTTCAGTCATATAGAATCTCATTGGAATATGTTCTTGTCAATTCTTGCTTGTTATGAGGTTGAGGATTGCTTTATCTTTTAATTATGAGCAGATTAAAGCAGCAAAGATTGAAGATATCAGACGTTATTATATGACAAAGCAATTAGGATATGAAGAAAAAAATGGACCCTTAATTCAGTACTTGAGGAGCATGGGCTTTAAGGAGTCTCATTTGGTTCGAATTTATAATCGGCACAAATCTGCCCTACAGATAAAAGTAGAAGCTGTTCAGAAAAGATTAGATTTTTTAGTAAGTGTGGGGGTAAAATCTGAAGACTTGGTGAGAATTATTACAAGGCATCCTCAAATATTGGAGTACACTATTGATGGAAAAATAAAATCACACATTGAATTTTTGCGAAGCTTGGGTGTTCCTGCTTCCCGATTAGGTAGAATACTTACAGCAGCTCCATCCTTGCTTTCATATAATGTGGAGCTTTCTTTGAAACCAAAGGTAAGATTTTTAACTGAGGAAGTTGGCATCGAAAGGAAGAAGTTGGGAAAAATTGTGGTCCTAAGTCCTCAAATACTGATTCAAAGTGTGGAAGATTCAATGAAATGTAGGTTAGATTTTCTATCAAAGGAGCTTGGAGCTTCGAAGAATAGTTTAGTGAAAATGGTCACAAAACATCCACAGCTTCTCCGCTACAACATTGAAGATGGTATAAAGCCAAGAATTGATTTCTTAAGGAGCATTGGAATGAGTAATGCTGACATTGTGAAAGTTTTAACAAGTCTCACCCAGGTAAGTTTTCAATTCCATGTCTAGTTTGCCTGAATTTTTCAGAGGGAAAACTATATAATCCAATATGTAATGTTCACCTATTTACATCAGGAATCTATAGTTTTATTTTTTGTTGACCCAAGGTTGCCAAAATGATACCTGTTTTGCAGATTTTGTCTCTATCAGTGGAGAAGAGCTTGCGTCCCAAATATTTATATTTAGTCAAAGAACTCAACAACGGAGTTCAGTCATTGATAGCCAACCCTGCATATTTCAGTCTTTCACTTGAACAACGCATCTGGGCTCGTCACAGATTCTTGATTTCCTTGAACAAGGTGCCAGGTGGTTCTTTCCCACTCACAGCTTTACTTGTTGCAGATGATTCTTTCTGTGTGCAGTGGGCTAACTCAACTCTTGAAGAGTATGAGGCATTTCGAAAAGAGTTGATACTAAGCAACTTGAAAAGGCAGCTGTTACAGAAGTATGGTTCTCGGCTGTAAGGAAATCCATAGCAACCAGAGTGTTTGTTTGGTGATGTGACTACCCAAGCTCAACTGCCAAGAGTTGACAGAAATGATTGCAAGATTACTTTCTGAAACACAAACCAAGGCAGGGTGTTGCTGCTCTTTGGAAATTAGGAGATCATTTGCAGTTTGGACTGGTCCCAGAAACAAAAATATTCTATCTATGTTCCTTTGCAAAAATGATAATTATCAGTGATAGTTTATGTGAAGCCGCAAATTGTCATGTGGATGAGAGTTGCTATGCTTATTGACAGTCTCATTAGATAATTCATAGTTGGTACATTTCACCTGCTCTGCTAAAAAGGGAAATGTTGGCCATGCAGCTTCAATATCACTTCAAGTGGCAGATGGACATAAGTTTGGATGTGCTGACTAGTAGTTGGTGTTGGGATTCTGGGTATGGGATAAATTGCGGTTTCATATCTAGTTGATGATTATCACTGTAGTGCGCTGTTGAGTTGCTTACTTGCAGTTCTCATATCTTCAAGAAAATAAATTCATGGATTGTTATAGATCAATGTGATTATATTCTAACAGGGAACTAAGCCAATAAAGCGAAGTATCCAGGATTGCATTTTCAAAGCAGTTTTGTTTCTCATATCTCAACCTTCAATTCAGATGGATGCGACAAAAATACTTTGCATTTGGTGACCACTGCGTGAATGGCATATTTTTTAGTAAGGTCAGTAATAAAACTGGTTGGCTGTCAATTCTTTTTAGCATTATCAAGAGTGGGTCTAGAGGAATTTCCACACGTGGTTTCTCATACACCAAATTGGTGTCTACCAGTGACCTAAAAGGATACCTTTATCTTGTCTTGATCCTTGTTGCTGTAGACCTCAGGGATCTAGAACTGAATTTCCATAGGCGAGCATCAAGTTTATAATTGCTAGCTCCGTAACAGATTGATTTTGAAATGACCTGAACACAGAAAGTCTCTATGAGAAATGTTCAAACTAGCAAACGCTTTCATCCAAGTTATGACAACATTGGTATTGTTCAGAGAAATGTTGAGAGGTTCTGTTTTTGATTACCATCTTCTATTGGCCGGCGAGCTTAACTATAAAATGCTAAGTTTCTTTCAATAAGGTATCTTCTATTTGTTGAAGATTTGGTGAATGTTGTGTTACTATTAGGATTCAATGCTGACAATTCATACCCGTGTAGACTGATGGAAGTAATCCTATCAGTCTGACAAAAGACGATGAGATAGCTACAAAAGTAAAAACTAAAAGAGTAAGTTTATTATATGACAAATTATAACCTCTATTTCTCTGCGCTAAATATACAATAGCCTATTTGATAGCGAGACTTACAGAAATAGCTTTTAACCTTGTGGATATCTGATCACAAAAAATAACATTCCATAATATAGCTCTCTTATCATAGCTATTGCAACCACTTAAAAATAGTAACCCTATTTTACCTACTAGTCTAGCTATTGCATTCCAGCCCTGAGCACCACCATCTGAAAAGCAAAAAAAATAGGTTTTTAATAAACCAAAATGCCTACCTTGACTAAAATTGAAGTAATTTTGCATTAAATTTGTTTTTAATCAAATTCTTTGAAAATCCTTTTCCCGACTTTAAAAACAGTAGTTTATTTGATATTTTTTTTCGAAGATGCAGGTGGGAAATTGTCTAGCTTGTCCACATTGAATAAGCTAGTATGTATTTTGTCTTTTGGCGGTGGTCTTGCAGTAAGATAAAAACTTTGTGCTAAATAAACAAACTCAAATCCCACGGAGGTACTCAAAAGTTAAAAAATAGCCCTTTATCTTAATAGAAAAGCTTTTGATATTTACAGATGCGCTATTCTTGTTGGGCTAGTCAAATCTACTTTAACACCTGCACCCTAGCAATGGATTGAACAGTCCCTTCACACATATCGACAAAGCTGGGGATAAAGACAATTTCTTTAATTACAGAAGTTCTTTTTTTCGCTTATAGGCCTTCTGAAACTACTTTTAAAATAAAAACTACTAACGATCAGATGACAGTCTTAAGAGGTAAAATTAATAATGAAATTTAAGTTAGGGTTAGTAGCCCAACATTTTACAATTAATATTATTCTTACACAGAATTTATCGCTATAGACTGTGAAAAAATTCTCTATCTGCCTATTTTGGCGGTTTGATGATAAAAAAATCTGTTCCATTATTACGTTGGTTTGCGAAGAGCATATGACGATATTTTTTCTTAATTATGCTGAGAGGTGTTTACTGTGGCAGCAACGTATGGAGCGTCATGTGAAAAAAAGCTAAAATTACATTCGGATCGCCTTTCAAATTTAACAAAGAACACTGATGCAAATTTAATGCGAGATGGTAAAAGAATTTGGTGCCCGGAATCCACGTCTACCGCCACGCAAATTATCCAGGGTTCGAATCTCTTCGCCTTTACGGCGGCCAGGGAAATGTACGGAAATAAACAAGTCTCCGCCTTTTTATCTTGGGAGATCACATTTTCCAGAGGCTTGCAGATGGCGATGGGGTGTCAATACGAAGAAGAAGAACGCCGGCATTGTGTTGGCGTCATCAGGGGATGGCAGGGAGACGAAGGTCGAGACGACTGGAAAATTTCTCCATGCTTAATTTTGAGGATTTGTCGTCTTACTTAGAGTCCATGACCTTCAAAGCAGAGGTATATTGCATTTTTTTCAAAAAATTTAAGCCTGAAATTAAAAAAGTTCTTTCCCCTAATCGTTTTTTTCGGCTAAATTGCGGCTGCAAATTATGTCACGGTTTGTCATTTTTTCCTTTCTATTTTAATTTAACTATTTTGAAGGCAAATTTGACTCGATGATCAATTACACTCAAATTTGGAACTGATTTGGTTTGGCTGCTTGGGGAAGTTTGAAGTTAAATGAATGAATGAAGACTTTTAATAACGTCTATAAGGTCAAACAGTTTATGGGAACCACGGATCAACAGTAGAAAAGAACGGAATAACAGCTTGAAACAGAAGCCACTGCCCACCAATTATTTGATCTCCCTTTCCTTTTGGATTTTGGATTTTCTACTATGCATTTTATTCAGTAATCAGCACTTTTTGATATTTTCTCTGCCTCAAACAATCTGTGTAGAGTGTCCACATTTAGAATTTCGATATAATTGATCGAAATATTCATATAAGTTGGACATTCCATGATGTAATGCCATTTCATCTCAACATGTTTTGAAAAAATCTTTAAAACTAAATTATAACTAAATTATTTGGTGTCCACATTATTGGTGAATGAGCTCTTAAAATGTCCAACTATGAAGGAATATGTGTGTAAGTGTGAGATTAGGTGTAAAGCACAAAACATTTTTTAATACGACATTATATCATATACAAATGAAATTGAACTAATTCAAAAGAATAATCTACTGATAACGTCATATTTTTTTCTATTTCCAAAAAATTATTAAATCACAATGGCTCTCAGATCGTGAGTACACTATGATTGTTAAAATGACAATTCAAAAAACGAAATGGATGCTGATGCAATGATATGGAACTAAATATGATAATATTAGATGATAAATAAACTAAACTAGCATGAATTGACATGAAACAGATAATTGCAGCTATAAGAGGCAACCATGATATGAAAGCTTGATTGCTGGATATTGGATGCTTGATGTTTGAATTCCTGCAGAGTAAGAGTGCATAAGTTAGATTATCTGGATCTTTTTCTTGGTTCAATGAGGCTGTATTTATAGAATTCCTGGTTGTAGAAATGCACATGGAAGGCATTGAGAGGTTTGGATTCAATCTGGAGGATTGAATGGTGAGATATGAAGGAGATTGAGAGAATTTTGGTGATTGTCTCTACCCATGAAAACACCAGGCAAGAGAAGAAGAAGGATTGATGGAGTAGGATTGAGAGAAGAATTTGGAATGTCTCCAAAACTTTCTGTGAAGTTTCAAAGCATTAATTGTGACATATTTTAGACATAAATTAGATATAAAATATCTAATTCATTTTTGAAGAAATATAGATGGAATATTTTTTATGCTTTTATTCAAATATTTTGATTTATTTAAATTAGCAAAAAAGGGATAAATAATTTAATAAAACGAACTATAGAAGTTGTTTATTAAATTAAACAGAAGAATATGACAATTAATCAATAAAATGTTTTAATCTTTATTTAATTAATTTAGAATTGATTTGATAAAATAAAATGGGGATTTGATAATTAAATCAAACAAGGTATTTAATTTTGTTTAATTAAGATGAATTTAAATGTGAACTATATAAATAAATATTTTTATTTATTCAAAAGTAGAGGAAATTAGGATAATTAATTAAATAATTTGTATTTAATTAATCGGATGTTCCAGACCAATTTTAGGTGTATATATTTTGCTCCTCTTCGAAGTGATGTGTTTACGCGTTGTTTCGAAGAAAATTTTGCTGCTATTGCCAGGATTGATGATAAAAATAATAATTTCGTATGCCCCAGATATTGATTTTTAGATAATTGATGATAATATGCCCCCTCGGGAGATAAATTAATGATGTGATGATTTTTAGAATTTTTTGAAATTTTATGATTTTCTGATGATATGATGAAGATATGATGATGAAATAATTTCTCTTGACAAATGATGAAGAAAAATAGTCCGCAGATGAATTCCAATTAATTTCACAAATAAAATTAATTAAAAGATAATAAAACCCACCAAAAATACCTTTCCAAAAATTATATATAGTCCAAAAGGTCATTTCAAAGTCATTTCCACTATTTGAGTTAAAAAAAAACCTTGTGATAGAGACATTTCAGTCAGCTAGAGCAAGATGCCAATCTCTTACCACACTCACCATTTCGAGTGTGTTTGACGTCATCGACAACTGGCCGTGTATAGACCTCCGGTATGTACCCCTTATCCTCTTCGTAATTCCTGCACTTTTTGTTTTTTATGCATTTTATGTTTTTAGATGTTTTTTTTCGTATTTTAGTGCTTTCACTCCGGTGTAGCGCTTCCATTTTTAGATTAACACTTTGAGTTTTAGCGCTTACGTTAAAAATTCTAACGTTTTCATAGGATAATGTAGCGCTTTCGTTGATATAACGCTTAGGATTTGAATTTTAGCGTTATGATGTCGAATTTTAGCGCTTAGAGAGTTTTAATGCTTTGATTTGGTGGATTAGCGCTTTCATGGTCTGTTTTAGCGCTTTTGGTGAAGCGATGCTTTGACGGATTGTTGTAGTGCTTTGATGCGGAAAAACAACTCTTAAGGACTTTTAGCGCTTCATATGCCTATTATAGCGCATTGAAGTGCTGAAATAACGCTTTCGAAATTTTAGCGTTTTGGGTGTCTGATTTAGTGCTTTTGATCGATAAAGTAGCGCTTCTGAGATTTAACGCTTTGGAAGCCTAATTTAGCGCTTTCATGTTAGAATCGAAGATTTTGACTTAGTGAACCCTAATTTTGTCATTTCTAATCATGTCCATTCTTCAGATTGGTATGATTTGATAATCCAAATTTTTGATGTTGGATTGTGATGATTTAAATAAGACTAGTTTTCATGATAGGCGAGAAAAAACCCTATTTATGATGATCCTCATGATAGGCGAGGAGATGATTCAATATCTGATAAATCTCATGATAGGCGAGATTTAGATAATGTTTGATGAACCTTATGATAGGTGAGGTTTGTTGATGTTCGCCCATGAATTTTGATCGAAAATTCATACCAAAACTTTTGGAATATACTTGATAGTAGAATGACTTGATTTCTTGACATAGTTCACTGATTGTAGATTTTTTATTATGATGATAGGAGGATTTGGGTACTCTCCAGATGCGAGAGCGGTTTCCATGGACCACAGACTTGATACCTCATCTGACACCAGATGAGCTTCAGGTGATAGGGCGATGCGGCTTGACCAGTTTGCTTGATATGCTCTAGATTAGGATTAATCGGGGTCTGTTGACTGCTTTGGCTGAGAGGTGACATAGTGACCACAACACCTTTCATCTGCCCACTGTCAAGATGACGGTCACACCTGAGGATGTGTGGCGTATTCTGCGTATTACGTTCATGGGAGAGATTGTAGTGTATGATTCCCATAGGACCGGCGGTAGAGATGCTCTTTGTAGAGTATTTCGGGATTAGGATATTGCAGGTCCGAGTGTTCGATGGACGAGGATTGCCGATTGCTACACGACACTACCAACAGTGCTAGCTGGATTTATTGGAGGTTTCCTTTGTCTTGATCGCAGGTCAAAGGGATTTCTCATTGGCTGGGGCAGGACTCTAGAGAGCATGATGGTTCATGGTACCAGATATGCGTGGGGGATGTGCATGTTGGCACATATTTATCATGATCTTCATTCGGTTGTGTACCTAGGGGCACGAAGTCTATCGGCAGGGATGACCCTGTTATAGGTGTGGGCATGGGAGCATTTCTCTATTGCTCGACCATTTCTAGTGGCAGATAGACCAACAGACAGACCCTATGTGTTTAGATACAATAGTCGGTTTACACAGGCTCAGATGGGCAAGTTAGAGCACTGGAGGCGAGTGTTTGATGACACAGAAATAGTTATTTGGCGCCCATACCTCGACTGTGAGCAGTGGCACGAGGATGATGCAGTGTTGAGATTTCTCTCTGATTTCATGTATCTCATCGGCCAGACACTGTTTGTGTTAGAGAGATTCTTGTTGCATCGAGTATACAGACAGTACGACATTGTTTATCGTATGAAGCTAGGCGACGAATGTATATTCCTGATTGGAGGCTTTGTTTATCGTATGATGCATTAGTAGAGGGATACAGGGCATTGCAGCCATCACCCTGAGACATGCAGAGAGACATTGCAGAGGCACCAATTACTGAGGAGTATGCCGCATTCCTGACTTTGGTTCCACATCATCGCATTACCATTCCAGATGAGCTTGCACCGCTACCAATAGAGGAGGATGTGGCAGAGGGTTTCACAAAGAGTGAGGGTGGTACGCTGACAAGCAGTAGCACAGAGAGTGGCAGTGATGATAGTAGCAATGATGACAGTGATGGTGGCAGTGGAAGAGACAGAGGGGTAGGACCATCCAGCAATGGTCCATCATCCAGTAGGCCTCGCAAAAGGCGAGCAGTGACAGTGTCCATCAAAGACAGATTGTAGGTCTCCAGGCACAGGTTCAGACTCTGCAGGGGCAGTTGGTACAGGCCAGGGGTATGCTCATTCAGACTCGGACGCAGATGTAGGCTCAGGCTCGGGCACATGCTCAGACGTTAGCGCAGGTTCAGGGATAGTTGGCCGTTGTACAGACGTAGGTTGCCACATTGACAGCCAAGCGAGACAGTGCTTGACAGATTGCCGAGAGGGCACAGGAGACAACATAGACCCTACAGAGAGTGGCTGATGGCACCTCAGTAGGAGATTATATGAGGGAGGTTCTGCGGGCTGGCCGAGAGGCATAGTTTTATAGAGGCAGATATCATGATGCCGTGCCTGTTGAGCGCAGAGTCAGCTATGCTGCCTTGAGATTTGGGCGGACGCACACACAGACAGTCAGTGAGGGAGTGACACTGCCTCCACACAAAGATCCCACAGATCCTGGTTTTTCTGGGGGTGGTGGTGGTGCTGGTCCTTCCGGGGGTGTTGGTGGTACTGGTCTTGTTGGGCCCGCACATTCTGACAGTAGCAGATCGTAGATGCTATTGTGATTCTCCGTTTTGAGACATGATGTATATTATTATTGTAGCTCATTGATGATGTATTTTTATACTTAGACTTCATTGTATACTTGACACTTGATGATACATATATTAGATGTAGTTGATGTGATTTTATGATGGTGTATGATTTCCATGTGATGGATGCATTTATTATGTGATGTTTAATGCAATATGTGATGAATTTATTTCAAATGTGATGATGTAATGATAAATGCTTTTTATTTTATGTAATGATTCGATGATAAATGTATTTGTAGAATATATGATACATGGATATATGATGTGATGTATGAATGATAAAAATGATGAAACTATGATGGAATGGTAATGTGATCAAAATGTATGTATGGATGGATATGGATGTTCAAATTTTGATAAAAATGTATGGATGGATGGATAAATGTTTTTTATTTTATGTAATGATTCGATGATAAAAATGATGGTCTTATGATGAATGATAATGGAATGATGTAATGAGAATGATGACGTGATTGTATTTTAAATGATTTAATGTATGGATGGTAAATGATGTATGCATATGCTGTTTGATGGATGATAATGTAATGAATGTTTTTTTCTAGTAAAAATGAACATAATGTACTCACGGTACAATTTAATTCATAATTTATTTGATGTATGATGAAATGGAAGAATGATGAAATGATGAAACTAAATGATGAGATGATGACTCCTATATGTTTTTGATGATTTTTGGAATTATGTCAAGTATACTCAGTCTTATTTTTGTAGATTAGATCATCATTGATTTGGAACCCTTTATGCAACAAGTACTATGCAGATAATGAATATGATGAATTCAATCTAATTTTAACATGCAACTATATGCAAAACGATTGTCATTTTAACAACACCTTTGTGTTTTTTGTCATCATAGAGCTTTATTAGATGTTGAAAGTGAATACAAGCGTCAATGGTATGTGTTAGACCAATGACAATCTGAGTACTTCTTTCATGATTTTTGATATTGCAAGCGAACACAAGCATCTAGGTATGATTTAACTGAGATGACCTGAGCATTCATTGCGTAAACAGGTAGTGGTTAATCATTTTAATGTGAATTCTGAATGTCATTGGTGATACATTTGCATAGCACATCCCCCGACTATTCATACATTTATATGATTAACTTACAAACAGTAGATAATAAAAACACCATTCTTCTTCCTTGTTCCTCTAGCTCAATACATCATTGAGTTACTCCAAAGAAATGATAGTAAAAAATACAATTTATCCATTATTGACTTAGCGTGTTTCATTCATTATTCAGATTTTAGATCATCCATTCTGATTTTTTTGATGTTTTTTTGATTTTCGAGATTTTTGACCAAAGGCCTAACCTAGTAACCTATCTTAGGGGTCTCGAGGGCTGATCAAAGATTAGCCTTGCCTACGTTACATACGTAGAGACCACGTAGTTCGACTGACACAAAGACTATGTTTTTGGATTTTGCTTTTTCAGACTTAACTTTTTGACATGTTTTTGGATTTTCGATTGATACAGATGGTTGATACCACTGACGATGATTGATGTTGTGCTTTGATCTTTGTTTTTGTTTTCTTCTATACTGTTGTTGCCCTTTACTGAAATTGATGTTTTTGTTGCCCCTAGCGATATCCAGATGTTGCCCCCAAGCTTTGGAGTGAGACTGGACTATTTGAGAATGATTTTGATATGGATGCAAAGATGGCAAGACTACTGACATGATATGAAACGGTACTAACTGCCAGACTAATAATCCTGATATATATCAAAATAGATGGGAAAGATGATCTTAGAATCACATACGATGCCTGTTTCCAGGTTTTCACCATATGTTTTGATTACACTTTTTGTGTTTTTGTATTTCTCATTTTTCTTTGTTTCTTTCTTTTTCCTTTTTTTTTTTGTATTTTTGCGTTGCCAAGATGCCTGTGTGCCAGATTTTCACCAAGGAAATCATTTTCAGAAGTTTGACCCATGCACTAGGAGATTTAAGCATAGAATTTTTTGAGATGGATACTATTGATAGGTTCATCAAACAAATCCCCTTCTGACGTTGATAGCTGATATGTAACTGATCCATACACTGATATGACGACAAAAGGACCAAGCCAGTTAGGCTCAAATTTCCCTTTCTTCTCTCTGTCTTGCTGATTCCTAGGGTTTTCATTTAGTACTAAGTTACCAACCTGAAAGACTCTCGGTTTTACCCTGTGGTTGTAATTTCTTGACATCCTCTGTTGATAAGCCGTTAGATGGTTAACAACTTGTTGATGACGCTCATCCAACAATTCCAGTTCCCGCAATCTAGATACCCTGTAGTCTTCATCTGAAATGATACCTCTGAGTGATACACGAAGGGATGAAATTTCAACTTCAATGGGCAATATGGCTTCTAACCCATATACCAAGGCATATGGAGTAGCTCTTGTTGGTGTTCTAATACTTGTTCTGTAGGCCCATAGTGTAGGATTGAGTTGAACATGCCAATCACGTCCAACATCGTTAACTATCTTTTTGAGAATTTTGAGTATTGTTTTGTTTGAGGCCTCTGCTTGGCCATTCCCTTGAGGATAGTACGGGGTTGAAAACCAATGTTAGATACGAAACTTGTCACATAGCTCCTGGACATCTTGATTCTTGAAGGGTCATCCATTATCAATGATAATGGATTGAGGGATTTCATATCGACATATTATGTAATTCAAAATGAAAGAGGAGATCTGCTTCCCAGTGATGGTTTTAAGAGGCACTGCTTCTATCCATTTTGTGAAATATTCTGTAGCTGTTATGATGAACTTGTGTCCATTGGATGAAGATGGATTTATTTTTCCTGCCAGATCTAGGCCCCATTGACAAAAAGTCCATGTTGATGTGAAGGGATGCAGTTCTTGTGCTGGTGCATGAATCAGATTGCTGTGGATCTGACATTTTTGACATTTCTTAACAAACAGGTAGGATTCTTTCTCTATGCATGGCCAATAATATCCCAAACGGAGGAGTTTCTTAGTTAGAGTTATTCCACTCGAGTGAGTGCCACAAATACCCTCGTGAACCTCTCGTAGGGCTGTTTCAGATTCGTTGTGTTCTAGACATCGGAGTAAAGTACCATCAAGGCCTCGACGATAAAGTATGTCGACGATTAAAGTATGTCGTGCGGATTGGCGGATGAAGTTTCATTTTTGGTTCCTGGATAGATCAGGAGGAAGGACATCGTTCTTTAGGTAAGCATAGGTCGTTTCATAGATGGAGGTTTCAGTGGTTTCTATATGGCAGATGGTAGTGGATTCAGGATTATTATGGGAAGGACATGATACTTGTTCTACCATAAACTCATAACAAACACGCTTCTCAGACAATTGTAGTAATGAAGCAATTGTAGCCATAGCGTCCGCAATTTTGTTCTCAGCTCTTGGAATTTGATCAAACTTGACACTGACAAAGGTCTATTTCAGATTATCTAATTGTTGCTTGTAGGGAATCAAATTTTCATCTTTTGTTTGATACTCGTCATTTACTTGATAAATGACTAGTTGAGAGTCCCCATATACCTATAAATCTCTGATCTTCCATTGAATTGCTATTTTGACCCCAATAATTAATGCTTCATATTCTGCCACATTATTTGTACACTGAAACATTAATCTATATGATTTTGGAATTGTGTGTCCTTGTGGAGAAATGAACAAAATTCCTGCTCCTGATCCTCGCTGTGTATATGATCCATCAAAATGTAATACCCATTGTTGGGGCATCACTGTCAGAATGGCTGCATCTAGAAACTCCATGGTCATTGGTCGATCATTTGGTAAAGGATCCTCTGCTAATTGTTCAGTGATTGTCTGACCCTTGATTGCCTTTCTCTCTATATATTGAATGTCAAATTCACTTAATAGCATGACCCACTTTGCCAATCTACCTATTAAGACAGTTTTATTGAGTAGATATTTTAAAGGATTGATCTTTGCTACTAGCTTGATTGTATGAGTTAGCATGTAGTGTCTCAACTTTTGAGTAGCGAATACTACCGTCAAGCAAGATTTCTCTATGAAAGTGTAATTGATTTCATATCCATTTAAAGTCCGACTGATATAGTAGATAGCATGTTCTTTTCCTTCATAATCCTCTTGCGCTAATAGTGCCCCCAAAGAGATATCTGTCGTGGCAATATACAATATGAGAGGCCTTCCTTCTGTTGGTGGTATGAGAATAGATGGTGACATTAGATACTGTTTGATTTGATTAAATGTTGTTTGACACACCTCATCCCACTTGAAAACTATATTCTTATGCAATAGATGATTAAAAGGATGAATTTTGTCCGCTAGCTGGGAGATGAATCTTTTGATTGATTGGAGTCTTCCTTGCAGTGATCTGAGTTAACTGATATTCTTAGGAAGTGGCATCTCCATAATTTCTTTGAATTTTGCTGGATCCACTTCAATGCCTTTTTCCAAGACAATGTACTCTAATAGTTTTGCTGATGTGACCCCGAAGACACACTTCTTGGGGTTTAACCTGACATTGAATTTCTCCATCCGTGTGAAGATTTTGTCTAGGATATGCAGATGTCCTTCCCTAGTACTATATTTTACCAAGATGTCATCCACGTAATCCTCCATGAAGGTGTGCATCATATCATGGAAGATTGTCGTCATTGCTCTTTGATAAGTGGCTCCTGCGTTCTTTAGACCAAATGGCATGACGTTCCAGCAGAAGGTTCCCCATGGACATGTGAAAGCTATCTTTTCCTTATCTTCTAGAGCTATTTTTATTTGATTGTACCCAAAGAAACTGTCCATGATTGACAACATGGCATGCCTTGCCGTCAAGTCCACGATGATGTTGATATTTGGTAGTGGAAAATCATCCTTCGGGCATGCTTTATTTAGGTCCCTGAAATTTGTACATATCCTGATGCTATTGTTCGGCTTTGAAACAGGTACAAGGTTTGATATCCATTCAATATATTCTATAGACCGTATGAATCCAACATCCAACAATTTCTTTAGCTCTTTCTTTACCATCAATGCGATATGGGGATGCATTTTTCTTAATTTTTGCTTGACAGGCTTGATTCATGCGAGCAAAGATAAGAAATGCATGAGAAGATTTGAGTGTAAGCCTAGCATATCGGAATATGACCAAGTGAAGTTGATGCTTCTTTCTTTAAAGAACTTGATGAATTTCGGTCTTTCTTGGTCTGTCATGGATTCCGCTAGATGTAGGATTTTTGCCTTATCTTCAATGCCGATATTCACAGACTGTGTTGGTTCCACCAGGACTGATGATCGTTCATGATAGTGTTCCGGAAGAGTGTCAAATCTTCCATCCTTAAGTGCCTCAAAAAGGTTTTCACCGTTAGATACATTCTTTATTTTTTCTTTTTCCAGATCTAATGCTGCCATAGAATGGTTATCACCATTAGATCTGTTTTTCCTATTTTCATTTTTGCAACTGAAAAATTTGACACCCTCCTGTCGAGTCGTGTTGTTATGAGTATTATAGACATAATTTGTACCAGGTTCAGTATGACATAGGAATTTTACGATAGCATCATCGTTTGTAAATATTGGTATATTCAAAGGTTCAACAGGTTCCCAGTCAATGAGTTCAGGATAGATTAATGGCATGAGGTTATGAAATTCATTCAAGGTGATGGATGTAAGGGTTTGGAAAACCATTTCGTCAAAGTCATTTATTGGAATATCGAGGTCCATGATGGTACTTTCTTCCATATTGTCTAGTTCACTTGAGGTCTATTCGTCCCCACTCGAATCATTGATATTTAGTGGCACTGGCACGATTGGTCCAGACCCAGAGCCTTGGCCCTCCTCACGTGTAGGTGTATATTGTTGGATGACATCAATATGAATATCCGTAAAAGAAACATCAGAACATGAATCCCATTCATATTCGTTTGAATCTGTCTCAGATCTGTTTCTAAGTTGAAGGATTATTTCCATAGTCCTCTTTTCCAGTTCTTGTTTTTCTTCACTAGAGTATCCTAGTCCCGACTTCTCTTTTGTGTGGAGAGTGAGGGGTGTAATAGGATCTATGATTCTATCTTTTCTTAATCCCATAGGTCCTTGTCCTTCATAATCCATTTTCTCTAAAATAACTTTTCCTTTTCCATATTTATCAGTGTTGATGTTGATATTTTTGACACTGCTATTTGATGTAGAGGGTTCCTCATCTTTGTAGAGCCAATCCAAGATCGCTTTGTTGTTTGTTTCATCCTCTATGGTACCCTTTTTGATAAACCTTTCTTGAAGAACTGTGACCGGTAATGATGTTTGAGGTTTTATCATAGATGGTTTACCATATGTCCTAGGAGATGGCATTAACTGTGATAGGTTAAGCGATTGCTCCATAGAATACGTTCCCATTCCTTTATCAGTCAGATGTACTTGCTCTTGAAACTTTTGTGATAAAGATGTTTGCTGATCCGAATTATCTGTTGATTGAATTTCAATTGGACTTGTTTCTTTTTCTTTACCCTTTTTTTCGACCCACTTGGTGGTGATACTTGGATGTTGTTCTTCGTTGGATGATCGTGAACTGGAAGCTTCCCTGTTGTGTGGCACCAAGGTATCTTGGGAGATTCTAATTGTGTCACAATGTTGAGGATGATTGTAATCAACAGATATAGTCACCTCCTGTCCATTTATGGGGAACTTCAAACATTGATGATATATCGAAGGTACAACATGCATTTCATGGATCCATGGTCATCCCAAGAGAATGTTGTATGTTAACTCTCGTTCCAAGACTTGACATGCTATATGTTTCATCGTTGGCCCTACTTGAATAGGTAACATAATTAATCCCTTAGACGATCTTTCCTCCTCATCATATGGTTTGATAGTAATTTTTCATCGAGCATCAATTGCATTATCTGAATATCCTAGTGCACGGATTAACTTGAGAGTGCAAATGTTCAGACCAGCTCTCCCATCTATTAGGACCCTCTTGACGCGATGATTATGGATTAAGACTTCGATGTGAAGTGCAGTATTATGGGGATGGTTTAGTGAGACATCATCCTATTCAGAGAATGACAGACAATGCGGGGTAGTCAAATGCCCCACCATAGTTTGGAACTGGCAAACATTTAGATTCGTTGGTACCATAGTGGCTACTAATGCTTGTTCTAAAATCTCCTTATGCGATGGTGATAATTTAAGGAGTTCTAGTATCGATATTTGTGCAGGAATGTTTTGCAGTTGATCGACAACATTATAATGAGATGGAGGCGGTAATGCATGTGTGGATCCAACTCCCTTCAACATTACCTTGGATTGCCCCCTAGTCATAACATTTGCTGGTTGATGTTCTTGACGGTCTCTAATTTTTAAGACATTGATTTGATTGTCAGAGTTTTGTATGATTGGGAGCGAATCCAAAGGGGTAGTGTTGTTAATTATGGTTTCGCTAATGTCATGATAATTTGTATGATTAGTCTCTACTTCAGATAAACAAATGATTGTTTTTTCATAGAAATGATTGATGTTCTTACCTTTTTAGTTTGAGGATGATGATGCTCCTTTGTCATAGTTTGGCAAAGGATCTTTGAAGGCCAAGTGATCGTTATTGTTTTGGGGTGGTTCCACATATGCTTTGTTGTTGTCGATCAAGTCCTGTATTGTGTGTTTCAACTCCATACAATCGTTAGTTTTGTGACCTTTGTTATTATAGAAGTTGCAGTAATCTGCGTCATTCCACCATGGTGGTTTGACCTTTGGATCCCAGAATCGGGCTTCCCGTGTAGTGATGAGGCCATTGGTGACCAATTCTTTCATTGCTGATTCTATCATTTGGCCTAAAGGCGTGAACCTTCACCGATTTGAGGGTTTCTAATATGACTGTGTTTTTACGATCTCGTTGCTTTGCATGACATTTGACTTGACAGTTTGTTCATTGCTTTGATTCCTTGATGTAGATGCTGTTAAGTTAAAAACTGGTTTGATATTTTGGGAATCATTCGTTGTTTCAGTGGAAGTTGTGTTTCGATTCTTTTACCAAAATTTTGGCTTGTCATTGTTTGAGTATTGATTGGAGGAGTTACTTGTGTTATTTGTTTTATCGTTGAAATGCTTGATAACTCCTCTTTTGACTAATGCTTCCTCAATTTTAAGATCGTTTTCTATTACTTTTTCAAACGTGGGAGGACATTGTAATTCCAATCTATAACTCATTTCCTCCGTTAAGTTGTCAATGAACAACTCCATCTTTTCTTCCTCAGGAATGGATCTAGGATATCTGACGAATAGTCATCGCCATCTTTGCAAAAAGGATAAGAACGTTTCCCCTTTGTTTTATTTTAGGTTGTAAAGATCCTTTATTGTAACATCATGTTGGATGTTAAATGAGTATTGGGAGATGAACTTGTTGACAAGTTCTTCAAAAGTCTTGATCCCTGGTTGTAGTTTTGAGAACCACTCCATACATGTAGCCCCGAAACTTCTCGAAAATAACCTCATTAAGTAAGTTTCCTCTTGGGAAAACTCAAGGCTCATTGTTTTGAACTCCCAAATATGATCTATTGGATCTGTTCTTCCATTGTACTTGTCGTACTTTGGGAATTCGTAGTGTTTTGGAAAATGTATTAGGCCAATTGTTAAGTGGAAAGGATAAGGACAAATGTCCTGTATCACATATATTTTAGTACTTCCTTTCGTTATATCCTGCATCTGTTGTTGTAATAGTTGTATTTGGGATGTCAAAGCAACAAATGGATTTGTTGTTTGTGTGGGTTGCAATATTTTAGTCTCACTTGTTCTAGGTGCTTCCTTCAAATGATTGACATCAAAGTCTTTGGGAAGTTTGGCACCTGATTCAGCTAACATCAAAAGATACTTCTCCATATCTTGTTCTAAGATTTTCTCCATAAATTTATGGAACTTGGGATCTTGTTGAGCTGTTTCTATATCCTCTGGAATTATTTCGTTCTTATCATTGTGGTTCAGATTGTTCCAAGGATTTTCCTCTACCATTGTTCGAGATGTTTCAAGTTCTTGCTCGTAGAGTCTCTGTTTTTGGGACCTAGTGAAGATTGACATACAAATTGTTACTCTTTCTTCTGAAATGTTGATCTTCTATGCTGAGAAAAATGTCAATTAAAATTTTTAGCAAAATTCGAATAAGATGATTGATCTTATTGATGAGACTATGTTAAAAATTGTGATTACTGTACTTGGTTTCGTGATAAAGGATGATAGTATCCTGATGATGAAACTTCAGTGTAGTAATCGATTGTGTATTTTGATTTTGAGACTTGTGATTTGCAAGATCTTGTTTCAGTTGATAAGATTTGAAATTTGCATAAACCTTTCTGTTTTCGGTCTCTAGACAGTGATTCTGATAAAAAAGAAACTTGGTTCTGATGAAAACTATGGATAAAATGACTTACTGGTAAAAAAATTGAACTCTCTGTTTTAAAAGCGCTAAAACAGAGGATAGAGGCACTAGAACAGAGTCCCGAAGAACTGAAACAGGTGACAAAAGCGCTAAAACAGTGCTCAAAAGCGCTGCAGAAAGTGATGGAAGCGCTACTTTACAGAAGTGCTGAAATAGTGCATGAAAGTGCTGTAGATTTTGATGGAAGTGCTATCTTTACAGAAGCATTGAAACAGTGTATGAAAGCGCTAAAATATAAACTGTAAGTGCTGAAACAATGCCCGAAAGTGCTATTTCACGGAAGTGCTAAAACAGTGACCCGAAGTGCTGAAACAGGATTCCAGAGCGCTACAAACAAGACTTTAAGACTCTCTATTCTAAAATTTGATCTAGCCTTGTGGCATACTATATCATGGATTGTGGAAGATAAGAAGGATGTATGCCCTGACTACGGTTGTGATACTGAGTGAGAGCTCTTCTTTGGAAGAAGGCTCGTGAATATAGTGGTTCTACTGTGTAATCTAAAGTGTGACTCCTAGCAAAATTGTGATATCTATGGACGAATGTTCTATGTTGCAAAAGGAGTTTTCAATTTTGATATAGAAAAAAGTGCCCTCTTTTCAATTTATTTCGATAACTGAGAGGGTCCTTGGGTTTTGTGATTTTGATTTTCCTCTTGAGAAACGTGGTGGGCTTCCACTTTCGCAGCATGGATTTTCCGATCTAACTTGACTTTTTGTTGTTTTTTAGGATGATCTTTAATATGATTTTAATGAATTTGTGAAAACACAACAAGCAATTGTGAATAATTGTTTTTAATTGAATAGATCGTGTATGTTCAAGAGTCACACACGATTCTTATTGATTTTGACGGGTTGTTTTGACAATTGTACACAAATCAAACAGACTCACACTTAAGGACAAATAGGTCATCATTATACTCACAACCCACATCTTGAATTGCGTTGACGCACACAACCTTGTCACCCCCTAGAGGGCCCTCGTGTTTTTGTCGTTTCCAGGCACGTACTCAGAGTTGGATTTCTCATCCCTTGAGCAAACGGCCCATGGCAATTATATGGTGAGTGTCTTGGGGGTAGATTCTTTCCTCCCTTTGCACTGTGAGTATGACAATGTATGGATATTGACTCGGCGAGATACTACTCTATGGTTCGTAGATAGGGCTTCCGTGCGGTGCGACAATTGATAAACTCCTTCAGGAGACCTCCCAATCTTTAGAACAAAGATTTTGGGGATGGTTATCTTGCTCACTACCATTAAGTTGGAATTTCATCAACAACTTGCATTTTTATTATAGTGGGTTGGAATCCTTGGCTTTAGGTGTTCCCACTTAGGTCATTCCCATAGGGTGAGTAATTTTTCCCACTACGACAAGCCTTCTAAAGGATTTAATAAAGCGTAAATAGCATGAAGTAAAAGTGAATCTGGCACTTTGGTTACCCAGTTAAGGGGAGAGCATAAGCCTAATCACCACAAGCACAACATATAAGTTGTTCTGTTTTAAGCCCAAAAATATTTTTTCTAATCTATGTGAAGGTGTTGCTTCACATAAATCATGTTTGTTCTTTTTAACTTGTACTGTAAAAATGTGATGACTATCCTAGGATTGATAAATTTGCCTTTAAGAAAACAAAAAGTGGCTACCCTAAGATTGATATATTTTAGAAACCAAGAAGTGACTATCTTAGGATTGATAAATTTTAGAAAACCTGAAGTGACTATCCTAGGATTGATAAATTTTAGTCCAACTGTAAAAAAAATGAAATTTGGCCGCAATCGCATCGGATCCAGACTGATTTTACAAAAGCACTGAAATATTGCACCGAAGCACTAAAATAGTTACCTGATGCGCTAAAACACGAAAACGCCGAAACAGGACATCGAAACGTCGAAGTTTTGTCATGGAAGCGCTAAATCATTGATGCGCTGAAACAGGCGACGAAAGCGCTGAAATTTTTGACAGAAGCACTGAAGTAACATGGAAGCGCCGAAATAGATCACAAAAGCTCTATAGTATTTGATGAAAGCGCTAAAATAAAACATGCCGTGAACCTGTATGACACTTTTCCAGAAAAATTGTAAAATTGAGAAAATTGGGGGTAATGCCCCACGGTGGGCGCCAAATTGTAAGTGTGGGATTAGGTGTAAAGCACAAAAAACTTCTTAATACGACATTATATCATAGACAAATCAAATTGAACTAATTCAAAACAATAATCTATTGAAAGCGTCATAGTGTTCTCTATCTCCAAAGATTTATCAAATCACAATGGCTTTCAGATCGTGAGTACACTATGATTGTTAAAATGACAATTCAAAGAACGAGATGGATGCTAATGCAATGATATGGAACTAAATATGATAATACTAGATGATAAATAAACTAAACTAGCATGAATTGACATAAAATAGATAATTGCAACTACAGGAGGCAACCATGATAGGAAAGCTTGATTGTTGGATATTGGGTGTTTGATGCTTGAATTCCTGCAGAGTAAGAGTGCATAAGTTAGATTATTTGGATCCTTTTCTTGGTTCAATGAGGCTGTATTTATAGAATTCCTAGCTGTAGAAATGCACAGAGAAGGCATTGAGAGGTTTGGATTCAATCTGGAGAATTGAATGGTGAGATATGGAGGAGATTGAGAGAATGTTGGTGATTGTCTCTACCCATGAAAACACCAATCAAGAGAAGAGGAAGGATTGATGGAGGAGGATTGAGAGAAGAATTTGGAATTTGTCTCCAAAACTTCTCGTGAAGTTTCAAAGCATTAATTGTGACATATTTTAGACATAAATTAGATATAGGATATCTAATTCATTTTTGAGGAAATATAGATAGAATATTCTTTATGCATTTATTCAAATATTTTGATTTATTTAAATTAGCAAAAGAGGGATAAATAATTTAATAAAATGAAGTATAGAAGTTGTTCATTAAATTAAACAGCAGAATATGGCAATTAATCAATAAAGTGTTTTAATCTTTATTTAATTAATTTAGAATTGACGTGATAGAATAAAATAGGGATTTGATAATTAAATCAAACAAAGTATTTAATTTTGTTTATTTAATTAAGATGAATTTAAATGTGAACTATATAAATAAATATTTCTATTTATTCAAAAGTAGAGGAAATTAAGATAATTAATTAAATAATTTGTATTTAATTAGTCAGATGCTCCAGACCAATATTAGGTGTATACAATATATATTTTTTTATTGTATTAGTATTTAATAAATTTTTAAATACATTTTCTTAAAAAATAGGCTACAAGTTGTTAAGAGTTTATTTATTTATTTAATAGTTATTATACATTTTGTATTAATAGTATTTTATTTATTTAATAGTTATTAATCTAAGAGATATTGTGTACTAATAGTATATTTAAATATATAATCATTTAAAAAGTATTATTTACTAATTTGTTTATTAAAATGTATAGTTAATTATTATTTTGTTTATTTAAAGTATGTAATTATTTTATTAAAATTATTAATGTGGAGGTATTTCACAATGACAAAAGGGGTAGAGAGTAATGATGTGTTAACAAAAACTCTTACCTTTATTCTTAAATTTTGTAGCCATTTACATATCAACATAATAACATAACATTTTCAAAATAGTTTTGAATTATATTCTCACCTCTTTTTTTGTGTTAGACATCTATACTAGTTTTATAGAGTTATTAAGTTTTTTATGTGTCTATCACACATTTTATTTGTTTTACATTTAGTTTTTATCATTTTAGGAGGGTCACAGATGCCTTCTTTGCACCTTTGCTATTTAGTTTTGACCCAACTCTCGAAAGGAAGAGAGTGTAAGGCGAGGCCTACAAAGTGGTAAGTAAGGTTGGGTGTATATTCTTGCAATTTCCAACTTTCACCTACACGAGGGTAGGTTGTTATACTGGGTGTCCTTACATGTTGCCCGAATATCCCTCAAATAAGTGGATACTCATGGAGTTATGGGGACAACTAATTTTAGTTCACAAGGAATGCATGAGGATTCACAAACTAGGTTTCAAATTTCCATTAAGAATTGGTAGATATACCATTCACAGTGTACAAAAGACAAAGTTAGTTGTTGCAAAAATATAGATCATGACAATAAGGACATATAAGTACAGATTTGACTTTGATTACTAGGATATGAATAGGAAATTGAAGAAAGGTCACCAACACAAAAACTGCTTCGAAGACATATGGGCAGAATGCAGGGATGAAGAAGACATCCGCAAAATGGATTACTGTAGGCTAACCATAGAGTAGATTAGAGATCTTGATGTGGCTGACCTACTAGAGGGTTTCAAAGACCTTGGCGACATCATGAATGTTTCCTACGAAGAAAATGAAATTTCTAGGAGACCTTTGCCTGCAATACAATGGTCTAAGAAGGAAAGTGTCTCCATCAGGGAAAGGCTTGGCCCCATATTGTCCAACATAGCAGAATGGTTGCACAAAGAAGGTTTCTAGATGAAAGCCTTCAGAACAAAATCAAAAGGAGAAGTACTTGGAGTAGAAGCTAACAACCAATAGGAACTCCGCACAAAATACAAGCATGCGACTACTCCCTCTTTGAAGACATATGGGCGGAATGCAGGGATGAAGAAGACATCCGCAAAATGGATTATTGTAGGCTAATCGTAGAGTAGATCAAAGATCTTAGTGTGGCTGACCTACTAGAGGGTTTCAAAGACCTTGGCGACATCATGAGCGTTGCCTACGAAGAAAATGAAATTTCTAGGAGACCTTTGCCTACAATACAATGGTCTAAGAAGGAAAGTGTCTCCATTATGGAAAGGCTTGGCCCCATATTGTCCAACATAGCAGAATGGTTGCACAAACATGGTTTCTAGATGAAAGCCTTCAGGATAGAATCAAAAGGAGAAATACTTGGAGCAGAAGCTAACAACCAATAGGAACTCCGCACAAAAGACAAGCATGCGGCTACTCACTCTTCTTCCTGACAAGGTCCTAGAATCAAGTTCACTGTGTGCAAAAAGGATACACATGTAGTTGAAGAAGAGGCCATAAAATCTGAATTAACTCATTCAAAAGGAAAAGGGCCCGTTTCTAAAGAACAAGAGTCTAAGGAAGAAGGAAATGAAAGCAAGGAATTGACTTCTGAAGAAAATTTTGAGGAAGAAGAGTCTGTTGAAGAAGAAATTTTTGCAGAAGAACAAGAGGTCAAAGAAGATAAAGGCGAACAAGGAGGTGATAAGGAGGAACTCAGGCATGACAAAGAACAAACTCTATCCCCACATGAGAATATTGTTGAAGATCTTCCTCGAATGTCATCACCTGTTACTTCAAATGTTCCTCATACACCTCCCAATCCTAACACTCCTCCACCTCCTCTCCCTACTTCACCTCCTCCCATATTTAGTACACATGCAGTGGATGTTTCTCTTCCCCTCGTAGTATCAACCATGCTTTCTACTCCCTCTATAGTTTCAAGCACACAAACTGTCGATGTTTGTCAAGCTCTCCTTCATCCATTCCAAGTTTATCATCTCCATCCTTTGATGTTTCATTTGAAGCTGAATTTGATAGATTTATGAATGTTTACAAAGTCAACTTGGTATGCAGTCTACTAGAGAAATCATGGTAGATACTGCCCTGATTGTTACCATACCATTCATTTCTACAGAAGTAGTTGTGACACAAGAGTTGACGACAAGTCAAGAAGCATAAACTTCCTCCCTTCCTCCTTGGTTGGTATCTCAAATATCAAAGTGAAAGAAGCAAATGATCTCTTCAGAAGAGATTTATCTTGAAGAGATAGCCCCTCCAAAAGCCAAGGGGAAGAAAGAGGCAAAATTTCATTCAAGGCTTCATGTAGACAAAGCTGGTCAAAAGTTTGTAGAGATTGGTCTACCCCTGCGAGAAGAAGGCAATGTTGCCATGGAGGACTACACAGTCACAAGAATCCAGCTTGACAAAGTGATGAATGAAAGTGCAAAGGTGGATGCACAGGTACTCCTAGATGCATTAACAGGAAGGCTTGACAAGATGGAACAAGCCCGAGATGTGTACAAAGAGAAGGCTAAGCGTTATGCAACTATTTTGGGGAAACTAGCAGGCTCTTCAAGAAATGCACAATCTATGGCTATGATAAGCATCAAGGAACCAACAGTACAAAAGGTGACTTTTTTTGCCTCCAAGGGTAAGGCGTTGTATGATTTCATTGATGAAATGATAGAACATGGTTCACAGGTTATCACTACTGCGGATGAGAATGCCACTCAGATAGCCAAAATAAAATCAAAGCTTGATAAAGAAGAAAGCATACTTTTCCAAGAGCAAAAAGAATGGACAAACGCCTCTCATTTTGGTCACAAATGAAAGAGGAAAAATTGAGTAAGTTGGTGGAAGTTGGGGTAATTCCCGACAAAGAGAAATATGTGGAGGTAAGAGAATCTCTCAAACACTGCATTCAAGTGATCAAGTCTCTTATTGAAGATATCCACCAAATACAAGAAGATGTCGAAGGACATCGTGTTATCCTAGAAGATGAAATTAAGGAGTTATCGGGTAAGCTCCTTGATGAAGATCATATTTTCCTCCCAACCAATGAACTTTCACAGATTTACAAGGAAGCTATCATGAAGCAAGTAGAGGATGCCAACTTTTCAAAGACCTCCATGCATGTAATTTGTGACTTACGACTTTCTCTTGATAATCTCAAGACACATCTTGAAAGATGCAAGGAACTTCACTCATCTGCCAAAAGATCAATCACTAGAGTTCACACCATAGTGGATTACACTATTGGTCCAATTGAGGCATTCGTCTTGGAGACAAAGAAGAGATATGAAGACTTCCACGCCCAATGCAAGGAATCATGAAAAATTCTTTTCTTCTCCAGTGTTGGATAGTTTTTGCTTTCATCTACGCATTTTGTAAATAGTTTTCGACATCTCATATGTCCTTTTGAGAAATGTAATTACATGTAAAATTAGAGATGTTTTCCTATAAAGGTGGATGCCATTTTTGGAATAAGTCAATTAGTTAGGTCAAATTTTACTAGATTTGCTCCTAGATTTTCTCTTTTGATTTTCCTAATCTTGCTCTCCTCTCCCATCTATAAATATTAGAGGATCCTATTGTAATCTTTTATCTTTTATCTATTGCAACAAAGTGCTGCCCATTTGGAGAAGCCAATACATGAAACTTTGTATTCATCTTTGTGTATCTATTTTGATAAATAAAGAAGAAATTTGCATACCAAACTTTGTGTTGGATCAATTGTCTTTTGGATTTGATTAAGATTGGTAGGGATTAGTGTGTGAGATCTAAGGGCTTTGAATAAATCTGTGTAAACTTTATGTTGCACTCTTTATTCGGATTTGTGTTTATGTTTGGATAACTATTGGTGGATTATCTACAAGACTTTGTGCTTGTAAATCTTCATGTTGTTCGTGGAATTGTTGTATCTAAGAAGACTTTGTGCTTCTAATATGACAATCGTTACATCTCTCAAGGGTCCATCGATGAAAAGCTACATAATGACTTTGTGCCTTTGTGAGCTTTTCTTTCTTATCTTATTGTTTATTATTATCATGCTGGTATCTCTAAGATTTGCTTTATCAAGATAGAGATATTGGAATTACTGCTCTGTTTTTAGTTTAAAGTTCTATCGAATAAGAACTATCAACCGTGAAGCATTGTAAAACATATTTTCTAAAAAAAGAGAGAAGTATGAATGTGACACACCCCCATCTCGTAATTGTAGTGTACATATTTGTGAATATTTAATTAGTTTTACTTATTTTATGTAAGCAGTAAGAAGGGTGCCTCCCCTTTCTGAGAGGAGAGATTACATCTCACACAGTTGTGGTTGAAATCAAGGTTGTGTAATCTATTGAAAAGGGGATTACATAATTTTCACCCAACATTGTGATGATTAAATGGTTCCATTAAATTACTTCTACGATAATGTGCTTTATATCCAAACTTATTGCATCTATAGCATATGACCTTGTTACCAACATGAGAAGTAAAAGAATTATATCTTCTTGAAAATCCAACAACATCATTTTTGACTTGTGTATTACAAAAACTTGCAGTGTGACCTAGACGGTTGCATTTATAACATGGGACATTACTTCTTCTATTTTACCATTCATAAGAAATCTTATTCCATCCAACTTTCCTTTCATGCATCCAACACTCTATTGCTCTATGACCAAATTCATAACCATGAAAAGAGTTTTCAACTGGACATTTGATGCTAGCATGAATGAAAGATCTTCTAAATTGTTCTTGTTGGCTTTTGCAAGAGCATTTTATTTTGTCTTCTTCTTGTCTTCAGTCTTAGGAGGAGCAGAATAATAGTTTATATCTATTTTCCTCCTTGGTGTTTCTCCGACCTTAGAACTCCATCCTTTTTCAAATCCTAAACTAGTAGTATCCTTGTGACATCTTTGCTTGCTTAACATCTCATTTAAGCATTCAATGATCTTTTCAAATTGAAGACTCTTGTGTAACTTAGAAGATGCATTTTCTAGTTCATTTCTCAAAGAAACTATCTTTGATTCATATATTTCACAATCAACCTCTTTTTCCTTAAATTGATTTATAACTTCTTCTATTTTCTTAACTTTTGCAACTTGTACCTTCAAATCTATGATCATTTTTTTTGCTTCTTAAGGGCTGAAAGTGTTTTGGCTTTGGACTCCTTTTCTTCTTGAAAGCCGCAACTTTAATCTCTGGTTCTCCTTTCTGAGTTTCTTGATCTCATCTAGGGCATAAATGAGCTCACCTTCAAGATCAATTTCATATTCATCTTCATCATACTCCTATTCACATTCACTCACAGTGTGGTCTCCTTCTTTATCAGCATTCTCAACTACAAAATCATCTTCTCTTTCAGATATATCAAATCTTGTGTCAATTGGTAGGGATATTTCTTGCAACAACACATCACTTTATTTGATTGGAACTTGTTGAACAAATTTTTGCTTAGCACTAACATTTTTATTTTGTCCTTTTATTTTTCCCATAGTACTCCACCACCAAGAACAATCCAAGTTGATTAAATTCTTCAGGAAACCTACCACTTTGATACCAATTGTTGGAGTATAGGACCATTGAGAGGGGGGTGAATTAGTGGTCTAATGAGAAATAAAATTTCACAACTTAACTCACTTGTACTATGCAAATAGACCCATTGAAAACACTTCAAACATTATAGGTATTGAATGTTGAGGGAGTCGCAATGATATGCAAATCATAACATAACACTTGAACAATGATGACCAATCAAACACAATATGTTACAGCACCAAGAGGAGACATAACACAAGTTTTATGAGTGGAAAACCCTAAAAGGGTGAAAAACCACTTTGAAAATAAGTTTCGTTAAGCCTCATTGGCTAAAACCTCACTAGTTACAAATTATATGCCTCATTGGAAAAACAACACGCCACACTGAAAAAATAACATGCCTCATTGGCTAAACAACATGCCTCACTGGCAACCCAATATGCCTCACAGGAAAACCATCATGCCTCACTGGCTAAACAATATGCTTCACTAGCAACCCAGTATGCCTCATTGGCAAACCATCATGCTTGATTGGCTAAACAACATGCCTCACTGGTAAACCAATATGCCTCACTAGCTACACAATATGCCTCACTGAAAAACTTACAACAATTTAGAAGAAATAAGCAAAACTCAGAAGGTTACTTTGTTTACAGTCAATTCACTGCTCTATTTCTACACCACCAAAAAAATTATCTCCCTTATTCACACATACATCAACACTAATTCATCAATCAAATATTACAATTCTAAAATCTGCCTTCACACCTCAAAACTCACACCCGAATTGTTAATATTATTTGAATACACATATAAAGTATTGGTCACCTATGATATCTTTCACATAGTGAAGTTTCTTCCAAAAAAACTTCAAACAGTTGTGACCACGTTTAGATCATTATAATCTATGCAGAGAAAACACTACACTCCTTTACAACCATTGAATACTGTTATTCATATATGCCTTTTCTCTTCAAAACTATACTTCCAAATTAACCAAATTCATATCAACTTCAATACATAGCTCTTGAACGTTGGAATTCAAACAACCCTTCAATCTAATATGTTGATCTTCAGATTGGCACCTTCATGGTGACCATCGATCATTCTCCACAAAAAATAGTTACATAATAGAGCCGAATATTATGACTGTTAGAATCTCGTCAAAGCTTAAGCTTCTAGAAATAACCGTTCATCAAGTTTAAAGGAGAGCCATTGATCCTTGACACCCACCAACATACCAATTAAATTATATCCATTGATTTGTCTTTAGGCGGTATAATATAAATTGTTAACTTGTTTGACCGATTAAGGAAGGAGAAAGGGTTGATAAATCAATGTAAATGACTCCTTAAGTGGTCACTTAAGTGACCCTCGACCGATTATCTCCAGCCAATAAAAGAAAATAACATAAAGAAACTTTGTTATAAAATTTACACAAAGTCTTCCATTTAGGGTTTTAGAATCAAGATTTCAACCAATGAAGTAAGCCTAGACAAATTCAACACCTCTATGAATTTGCAACCATGTGACTATACTATGACTTCTGATTCAAGCATATACCTTTGATGCAGAATACTGCACCTTTGATATTGACAAAGAAGATAAGCTTGGATGAAGTTTAGGTGCTAGAGTTTAAACTTTAGATATTTAAGTAAAGTTCTCAACAACAAACTTCTCCCCACATCACTAACTCCACCAACCATGGTTTTATGCAAAGCTCCTGTATTAAATATCACTGAATTCTCATCAAGTATTGTTGTTATAAAACAACTTTTTTGGAAGAATCAAGCATATTCAAAGAAATGAATGACAAATACCTCAATACCTCTAAACAATACCTTTGACATATCAATTACCATGAAGTGATCAATACCATAAACTGAATGATGGATGAGTAAAGAGGATCAACACCATGAAGCAACTCACTGAAGAAGCATCAAGCATCAAATCAACACTTTGCATGACAGATCAAATAAAAAAACTCCATCAACCTTTGATCAATGAAAAACCCTACCAACAAACTCCATTTACCTTTGACATCAATGACAAACAACATCAACACTTAGTAGGGTACTACCATAGTAAATTAAATGAATATCACTCACATACACCTTGGTTTATTTTATGATGGGAATCTCCTGGTTTGGTTCGGATCCTTAATTAGAGCATTCAAAAGCATTTATTTTATTTGGTCTCCAAAATAAAAAATTATGGGTTTTAGATCTTTATTTATCTCTGAAATGCTCTAGAGAATTTTTCCAACAGGGTTTCCATTTTTTGTGCCTTTTGCACACACGCCCCGTAAAATGAGGACCCCCCCTTTTTGTTTTTCTTTCACTTAAATTGGTTTGGCTTCACTTTTGGTCTCGCTTTTTCCCTTTGCTTGGGTTGGTTTTTGAAATTTTGGTCTCCTTTGGTTTTTTTTCTATAAATTTGGAGAAGTTTTCCTTTTACGAGTTTCCATTGCGGGATTTCTCTCCATGGAGTCCTATTTGTAGGATTCTTGCTATGAAATTCCATCCACGAGATTCTATTCTTATGGCGCCACCTAGATCTTGGCCCACATTATCCTTCAGGCCGAGTTGGTCCCAGTCCCGCACTATTGTGATCCCTACAACCTTCATGTTTCTACATTTGCCATGCCTTCGCTCTCCTATCAACCCTAATTAGGGTTCCATTATGTGCGATAAGCTATCCATAGTGCATTTATTGCACCATAAATTATGGGATGTATAAATAGAGGATCGAAGCCTCATTTCATAACTTTGGGCACCCAAAGTATTTGAGGAATTCTTTGAGATTTTTTCTTAGCACTTTGGTTTTAAATTCCATCTTCTCCTTGTCCCATGAGGAGATTGTCGAGTGGGTTGGGTTATTACTACTAAATCTAGGTAAGTATAGCCTGTTTAAATTAATTATTTTTTGATAACATTTTAAACTTGATGTTTTTGTGGATTTCATGCAAAAATAAAATAAAAATGATTACGAGTTCCTTTGATTTTTTTGCCAAGTGTTTTCATGCCTAAGTTTATTTTTAACATGCATGTGAAAATCCCATGCAAAGTTCTTATGCAAAAATCCCTTTGCGAGATTCCTGTTGTGAAACTCCATTAGTGGATTTCCCTACCTTTGGTGCCTCTCTCATAGGATTCCATATGACACTTGGCCAATGAATTAAACTTAGAGTCTTTTGGACCCTTAACCTCTGCTTGGAGTCCTTTTCACATGATTATTTGAACTTGCAATGAAAACTTACCATTTTGAATGCGTGTAGAGGTTCCTTGCGGGACTTCTATTGCGAAGTTCCAACTACGAGATTCCGTCAGACTGGCGTCGGTGGGTTCCATCCTCGCAGTTGCTCCATCTCCGTAGCTGGCTCATCCTCGTAAAGCATGAAAAACTGCAAAATGTTACAATGAGCTCAAATTTGATAATTTAAATGATTTCATTCATGAATAAGGTGATTTTAAGGTGGTATTTTCATGATTTAACATGCCCATGCATGATTAATGCGAGAATTGATTAGACTACTCCATAAGATTAAGTTGCTCATTATATGTTATCTTTGCAGATTTTATGGAAAAGTTGATAGTGACCAAAATGAAGTTTGAATTCTGCGTTGTTGAAGTTGTATCCAAAATCAAATCCACCTGGGAGAAGATCACTGGCACCAATCTTGGGCATGTAGATATCGATGAATTTAGAGAAAGGATTTCCGCAGGACCAAAGATAGATTTGTCTTAGAGGATTAAGTGAAGTGGAATTGTACAAGCAATAGGATTCCCTCCTTCTTTGGTTTTCCCCATGCTGATATCGACATGTCGAGAATATTACCACAATGATACTAGGAGAATCATTACTGCCAAGGGAAGGGTGTTGGCCAATTTATCTACTCCCTCTATATCAAGAATGCTCGGGATACCCTCATTTTTAAAAATGGGAGTCATAGACCGGGCACATGCAATGAATGTATGGATTGTCAACCCTGATAGTTGCTTACATCTCATTAACAAACACTAGATGGACAAGCCCCGAGCAAGTGCGGGCAAGTTGCCCAAAATGTTATAGAGGAGTGACTTCACTAAGGAAGTTAATGATTTGGTTACACTCTTGAGCAAGATTACGGGTGTTCCTTCTGCTTCTACATTCAAGGAATGGATGCATTACTTTATTGAGGAGATTTTGAGAGGGAAAGTTAAATTTGACTAGGTAGTGACAATCTCCATGAGTAGTTTTCTACATTGAAGAAAACATAAGAATTTTATATAACTTCCTATGTTGTATATTTGTTGGCAGCAAATTTCCAGTATAGGGGCCTCACTTGTAAGGGAAATCTTGGAACTGGTATAGATGATTACATAGTATATGATTTCTATCCTCAATTAAAATACACAAATTCCAAACATCACTACAAGGGAGTGAACGACGTATTTAATATTTATATTGTTAAAGTGTTACAAAGAGATATGGGAGCAAGAATGTCCCATTCGATCAAAGCACTGATAAAACAATTCAAGTATTGGTTCATCCAATTCCCTAAGTTCACTTATTTTAGAATTGAAGAAGAATTCTTGGGGGTCCCTTATAGGTTGCCAAAACACCCCACTAATAGAATTGTGCTACTAGAGCTAACAAGGCAGTTGTGCACCTCACACTGCCTACTACAATCAAAATATCGAGCTGGGGTACCTTACTCCATGACACTAGAAGAAGTTTATATTTGTGTCCATTCGTGCCCTCAATAGAACATTTGGATGTTAAAATTCAAAGTTTTGGGTTTCAGTTTCACAGTTTGAGGAGCAGTGTTGATCCTCTTGGCAAGATGTAGAAACAGGTGGGAAAGTAGTATGATCACCGGTTACATATCGAAGACTTTTGGGCCAATTATGAAAACAAACATGAAGTCAGGAAAAGGACTTATATGAGGGTCACTTTGGAGTTTATTCGCACTCTTGACCTTTTCAAGGTGTCAGATCAATCGCAAGAGGGTGATTAGCTCCTGGATGAAGAAGCACATAGAAAAGTTTCCAATCGACCTCTTCCTTTGCTTGATTGGACAAAAGAAGAAGAGATTGATCTGATGTAATTACTCATCCGATGTTGAGGAGGATGAAAATATGGGTTGATACACAATTTTCCCTTCTCGAAGCCCAAAATATTGAACTCATGTACGAGGAGAAGGAAAAAGAGGAAGCCCAAGACAATGATGACAATGAGAAGACATCAATGAAGAAGAAATGTTGGGCACAAGCTAGAACTACTAGTAAGTAGGATACTTCTCCTCCAAGGAAAAGGAGGCAAGGAGAAAATAAGTTCAAGAGAGGCACCCAACAAAAAAGCTAAGGGTGTATAAAAGGAAGAATGCAGAAGGTGGTAGGTCCACATCCAAGAAAACCAAGAGGGTTGGTACCGTCATAATGGAAATAATTCAAGAAGAGTCTTCGCCACTGGCAAATTCGCAGGCTCCACCTTCCCCTTCTCATCCACCTCCACTACCTCCAATTTCTACTCCACCATCACCACCTTCTACTTCTGCTCCTACTTCCTCCGCTTTCGCTCTTTCTCCTCTCATCCTTTCCTCTCCACCTGCCATTGATATTTCTGTTCATCTCACATCCTCTACTCCCTCTACCTTTGCATATTGGTAGAATCTTCACCTTCTTCCTCAACCAATTATTCCCCTTCTTCATCCACTCTCTCCACACCCCAATTCACCATATTGACTTTACCACCTACCAGCCCTTCCATTTCTTCTTCCACCTCCCGGAGTCTACCAGAGTCCTTTATGGTTCACTTGAGAAACCTACCACAACAATCATCAGACATCTTGCTGTCCCTGGAAAACAGAGCATTGATCAACCAAGTTGCATTCACTTTACCTAACTCTCCATCTCAGCAGGTACTAGAGCCACCTTCTATGGAGAACATGGACAAGATTATGGAAGAAATGCAGAAGCAAGCGTAGGAGAATCTAGAGGCCAAGGTTGTAGTTGAGGAAACTTCATCTGCTCCCAAACATGATGAAGAAACTTCTAGGAAAGATGAAGGGATTAAAATTGTAGAACTAGAAGAAGAGGTTGAAGGAGAGAAAGAAACGGAAAAAGAGAATAAAGAGGAGCAACATAAAGTGCAGCCAATAGACCAAGAGGTCGCAACAGATAAGTCTACTGAGACACCATTTAATTATGCTCAAACTACCACTCCAACATGGCTGAAAGAGCAATTGAAGGAAAATATTTTTGTTGTCAAGGATCCCAAGGCCAGTTTCGAAGTGATTTTGGCTCGTATGGGACAACTTAAAGAGAAAAAGAAGGCCAAAGTTAGGTCTCACATAACCAAGGATCCTTTGGATCTAGAATAATTCATATAGCTACACCAATAATGGACAAGGATGCTGCAACAATTTTTTTGGCAGAGTATAATATTTCTTCTGTTGATATCTGCCCAACCAATAGATCTTAGGAGATTGACGAGTTCTAGGGGTCTGTCTCCAACATTTTGAAGAGGTTGGACAAAGATCAAGCCACAAAGAAGGAGCTAAAAGCCGAAGTTGCTGAATTAACTGCCTTCATTCAACCATTAGTAACTCGAATTCAAAGTATTTCGAGTATAAAGTGAATGCTCCTATGCTTCTGTCGAAAGATGATGTTAATAAGATAGAGCAGATGAAATTGTGGGCCTAGACGACTACATAATGGATTGACAACATTGCCACTACCCAAGATAAGGCAAATGGCGTAGCAGTGGAAATACACAATAACTTTCTGATTTTGAAAGAGGAGGTAGACAAAGAAATTGAGGATTGTATTGCGTATCTGAAATATTATGAATTGGCTTATCCTAAGTTGCAGATTATTAGAACTTTTTCTATAGAAGTATTGAGAAGGAAGATATAGTGCCCATGGATAAGATGAAAGAGCCGAAATTTTTGTTGCACGCACTAGATTTTCGGAGGGAAATAGTGACTCAAGTTTTTCTTGGAAACAATTGATGAGAGAATAAATGAGTTACTTGCTGATTGTGATCAATTCCTTAGTGATATGGTGTAGGCTCCTGTTGTTGCTATAGAAAAGTTGGATGGCGCGATGCTGAAGAAAAAATTGGAAGGTCATACAAAAACAACCTATTGACAACTTGAGCAGGGAATTTTCAAACACTGCTACACATTTTCTGGTGCATTCCGAGGAAGTGAATCAAGCATAGAAAATCCTGTGTGGATTTGCATAGATAGTTAATGGAGGAGTATGAAGTTCTAGGCTACAAAATTCATGCCACACAACCTCCTCCCAATGAGAAATTAATGACTATCGTTACTAGTTTTGTCAAATATGCTATTAAAGAAAAGGAAGCTAGAAATATTGTAATTGATGATAAATTTCTATAAATTTCTAGCCAGTTGTAGTTAGTTACATAAAAGTGTGTGCCCGTATTTAATAAAATGTTGCATTAATATATTTTACATCTTCCTATGTTCACATGTGATACACTTTTAAATTGGGGTAGTTTGAATGAATATTTAATGCACCTCAAATATTAAATGCTAATGTAATATTGATCATTGGTGTTGAGTTAATCTCCACCATTCATATTTTAAACCTTCTCTATAAAAGTCAGCCTCTCATTTGCAAGGGGTTGATTTTGGAATTGTTGTAACAACATTTTGAAAGTAATACAAGCAAAGGCATTGAAGTGTTGGTGAATTTACTTGTTATTTCTAAATGTATGCATGGTTCCCTCCTCCAACTTTATTTCCAATTTTAGTTTCATTTCAGTTAGGATGATGAAAAAGTGTTAATTTGTTCAATGAATTTCTTGCTCATACCAGTTGTGGTTTGGTGATTGTAAATTGCGGTGTATGATTAGTCTGAGTTGTTTATTGCATTGGTTCAACTGTGAATTCTTGTCCATATTATGCCAATAACTGGGTATATGTCTAATGTTTACAGTATGAAAATATTTAAGATTTCTTTTGAAGATTGCACTATTTCTATAGTGTTGCTGTTTTTGTTGGCAATATGTGTTATCATTGATGTCAACTCAATATGTGTTGTCATTGATGTCAACTTAAGGTCATGTTTGTATAAAGATTTTGTATAGAAGTTGAAGAGGCTGAAAAATGATTAGAGATATATTGATAGTGGAAGACTTGAGAGAGTTGGTTTGACATAAACGATGACATAGAATCAACATAAGCAAAACAATATAGAAGCATATCGTCTGAGGCAAAAACTACATATTTCCTAAGTCAATGACCTTGTTTTTTAGTCCGCATTCCTCTGCATTGCATTTTTGGTCGTGTGGTTCTGGAGTTAAGTTTGGTAGCTAGCAAAGAGATTTTTTCTAAGATTTCATGGGTTAGATGTGGCTGTTCTCTAGATTGTAGTATAACATAGTTAAGTGTCTCAAATGTTCTCTAGTTTGCTCAACATTTATTTAGAGTGATATATATGGTTGTGTAGACTTGGAGACATGTTCAAAGAGGTGTATGGATTAATTCATATGTGTTTCAGATGTTTTGGTGAACCACAATACAATATCCTAAGTGTTGATGTGTCACAACTAGTCTAGGATGCTTTGTTCTTGTATGTTCACTGGGTTTCTTCATTTACCCCCATATATTGATCAGATTCTTTAGGAGAAGGTTGTAAGGATGTTGTTGATTGCCTAAATTGTTCACATCTTGGTCCGCATGATGTTTTTAGTTCCTCCTCAATGGTGAAAAGATAAACAGTTGGCAGTTTTGGTGGTGTTGATGTTGTTTGGGCCGACAATTTGGTTTCCTTTATTTGTGGTTGATTCTGATTAGTGAATTTTGCCTTGAAAGACGTATTGTGATGCTTTTGGGCCTTGTTATGCCATGTGTTGTGATCCACAACTTATTTCACTTCATAATGTATATGTTTGGACCCGATCTATGTAGTATCATACGTTTCATCTAAAGGTCATCTTGGAGCCGACCTAATTGGGTTTTGAGTTGTTGTGGAGGGTATTTATAAAACAAAATTATTTATGAATTGATAGAGGAGAGATTGTGCAGTATGTTGAATATGAAGTGTGCGAAGTCAGTATGATGGAGTAATTGTGTGAAAAAGGGATTGCAACATCAACATATGTTAGACGCTTCTTTTATAGCAATTCATGTTCATGTTTTCATTATAATTTTCATGTATCTTGCTATCAAGTAGTGAGTCTCTTCAATAGGTCCTTGTATCTTTCCCCAATGTTATGCAACTTAGCCTGCAAGTCCTTAGGCAGTGAGCCTTAAAACAATATTATAATTTTTGTAAGCAGTGTGCTTTATATATTGTGAGTTGACTTTCATCGTGATTTTTTCCTCATTGGATTTTCCACGTAAAAATCTTGGTGTCCTTGTGTGGTGCATGCTTTCCTTTATGTTCTTCTTTTAGTTAACGTGATTTGATGTTTAAGTTGCTTACAAAAATTATAATAACTGGATTATGTTTAAGAATAACTTTTTTCTACATTACGCATTCATCAAAATCTTAGATCTCAATAGATAATGTTCATCAAAATCTTAGATATCAGTAGATAATACATGACGTTTGCTATAAAATTAAACTGAACAATGATCTCATGTTTGCTATAGAATTAAGCAAAACAATAATCCCGTGTTTGCTATAGAATTAAGAAAAACAATGATGCGATGTTTGTTAAATAATTAAGTAGAACAATTAATCTTTAGTTGTTAAATTAGAATGTTTAAGAATAACTTTCTACTACATCACAAATTCATCAAAACCCTAGATCACAATAGATAATATATGACATTTGTTATAAAATTAAGCAGAACAATGATCTCATATTTGTTATAGAATTAAACAGAACAATTAATCTTTAATTACTAAATTAAATTATGTTTAAGAATAGCTTTCTCTACATCATAAGTTCATCAAAACCTTAGATCCGAATAAATAATTTACATAATGTGTGCTATAGAATTAAGCAGAACAATGATCACATATTACCTTAAAATTAAACATAACAATGATCACATATTACCTTAAAATTAAACAGAACAATGATTCCATCTTTACTATAAAATTAAGAGTACAGACATCCTGTCCAGTATGGATCACAACAAGAACAGACCAACAGACAGCCTCTTGACTTTGAAAGTAAATACTGGTACTTGTTCTTCCCACTTAAACAACCACAATGTACCCGCTGTCTAAATTTTTCATCTTACAAAATATACTAAATTTCAGAAGAAACTTGTACGAGAGCAATTATGCTCTTTCACTGAGTGAGATCTCCTCCATATAAAGAAAACTTCACATATCAAACAAAACTAAAACATTTGAAAATTGGCTATAACTAATTCAAATACTAAAATAATGTGTGAGAGCTCAACATGAGACACTTCCTTGAAGATGATGGCACATTGCTTTAAATGGCTTGCTCCTCACACTAGCAATAATTGTAATGGGAATGCATGTAACCAGAGGACTGATGATGATTATAATTCATGGTGGAAATTTGTTGTGCAAGTTCAACACCATTTTGCATATGGGAATCCTAAATACCATTTTGCATGTGGGAATCCTCAATACCATAAAAAATTGTTGGAGACATAGAAATAGCATTGAGAGTATCCATTGCAGACATGAGTGATAAGGATTGAGAATAAAACTCTTCACCATTAACATTCTCAACAGTAGGTGAATAGTTTTTCATTGTGGGAACATCTTTTGCCATGTTATGTTGTTGTGGGGATTGCCATTCAAAATGTGGCTGCTTGTTCTCCTCTTGCTCAGGTAATTCAGAGTGATTTGGCAAATGATTGCCATCATCGTTCCAATTTTGGACACCAATTTTTTCTCCACATCCATCCTCAGAGACACTAATTTCATTAGAAGAGGGTTTGTATTGCAGGGTTTTTCTATCTGTCATATTTGTTTTGACAAGTTTCTTGCTCAAACGGGAATACCAGGCATTTTTAATCTGGTTATCTGTTCTTCCAGGCATACGAGCTGCTATCATTGACCACCTGCAGTTCAAGTGAGGTCATCTTTTTATGTTTATTTCAGATGGATTTTAGTACACAACTTACTAAAATATAATAGAGAAGCTCTCATATGTTCTCTATGAGATTGATCCAATTAATATTGATAGAGAATAAAGTATCTATCTAATTTATAGATAAAACAAGAAATAAATGTTAATAGTATTTTGTTTTCACAGTTCATAATAGTTATCTTCAAGATTTCTGGATAAACTGTGTATATTTTTACATCAATGTTTCGGATCATACTCTATGATCCATCATCAAGATGAATAGCAGAAAGAAAGAAAAATCATAAAATATGATCCGAAATGTTGATGTAAAAATATATACACAATTTATCCAAAAATCTTGAAAATAAGAAATAGATGTTACAACTTTTACTTAGTCATGATATTATGACAGGATTTATGCAGCATATACCTGTTACCCAATATGCCATGAAGTTTAATTATAAGCTCTTCTTCAGCTGCAGAGAACACACCATGTTTAATACCAGGCCTAACATAATTCATCCAACGTAACCTGCAGCTTCTTCCACATCTTCCAAGACCTGTAAAATACCCAGCAACATAGCTTATATCAAACAAATAGTGGTCAACATTAATTTTCCCAGCCAAACCTACAAATAGGATTGATCTTGCAATCTTTATAAAAGATAATTTTATGAGAAGAACAATCAGTTGGGTAAATTAATAACATTTTGTTTTCACATTCTATGATAGGTTGTAATCAAGATTTCTGGAAATAACTGTGTATGTTTTTACATCAATTTTTCCGATCATACTGCATGATCCATCATCAGGATGAATAATCAATTGGATATTTTATAAAGTGATTTAAAAAAAGCTTTGTGACAGGTTACACTTCTCAGACAAGGATATGGTAAAGATATAATAATGTAGAGCAACAAAAATAAAAGAGCAAAAGATATACATTGCAAACAAAATTATAAAAGAATTTCATTATAATCATTGATCACATTACATCCAATACATTCCCTCTTTAAAATCATTATTTTCCCCTTACCAAAATAACTTCCACCCAACTAACTAACTTAATAACTAATTATTAAATGTAAACCTTAATTTCCTAAAAAATAAAAAAATGTCAACCAATTATAATAAACAATTTAACAGGACAAAACTAAGATAGCATTATGGAAAGTGAGGTACCTGCTTTCAGAGGAAGGATAGTCCAGTGGCCTTCTCCGTGAGTTTGTACAAAATTTCTGAGGAGAAGATCTTCATGAGGTGTCCAAGGGCCTTTATTCAGACCCAAATGAGAACAACACCGTTTTCTTCCCATTCAATACCAGTGGGCAAGGTTGCAACTGTTTTACTCCCATTCAAAACCATTTCACTGCATGAATTTATAACATGGATGAAAAGGATTTGCATGTGATGTACGAGATAACTTTTCTCTATCTTGGCAATTAGTATTATCACCATTTCACCATCAACAAATTTTACATGTTTTTTAATACGGTAGGTACCTTTGACATTTTCCTAGCGTTCTTTGGCGAACCGCCATTATTCTCCTCTACATGAACAGTCGGCTATCATTTCAGGTCATGTTTTATTTAAATGAAAGAACACCCATAAACGAATATTCTAAATTTAACAAAAAAACAATCTGTTTTAGACACTGATTTGGGAAACCACACGTCCATGTGAAATAGTATAATGTCCTCTGTCTTGTCCTTTGTCACACTGTACACTTTTCTTCCCAGCCACAATATATATATTTTCATGGAAGAAGCTAAGACATGCATAAAAAACAGCCAATGGTAGCAACCAAACCAGCTAGGCCCCCCTGACCGACACAGCCAATAGCAAAACATCAAATATAGAAACTAAAACAAACACTAGTAAACAAAACTAGCAATGGTCCCGGGATGGAAACAAAAGATTTTTTTTTAATGAATAAGGCCCATTAATAGTACCTTGTACACAAATAATAAAAAAAAGCAATCAGCGTAAAAAGAGGTGATGGATCATGGTCTAAAATAGACAGAAACTATATTCTTCAATAATGGCAATGCCACTATTTGATGTTCTTTTTGTTAGTCATGTTTATAAAAGTGTATCATGAATGATATTTGATTAAGGCTCAATGAGGGTATTTGAAAGAGTTTTAATTTTTTACAAAAGATAAAATAAATATGATCAAGAAGTCTATCATGAAACAATCATACAACAAGAAGATTTAGATAATAAAGAAAAACTGTTAACTGATAATAAATTAACATCAATTCACAAGAAGAAATGAAACAACATGCACACGGTGAAGCCCCCAACAATAATGATAAAAGATTGGCTGACTCATAGTAGCATGAGGTCAAAGTGTTACAAGAAAATTTGAGCCCTTACAACATCCCTTCTCATTCACTTAATGATGCCAATTTCCTTCTTGGCAACACTCTCGTTAATGAGAGTCAATTTAAAATTCAAAGAGTAAAAGGGGCTTGAGGAGGGCCTTGTCCCATACCTTAACATCCTACTTGGGCTAGGATCAACTGCAATTATTTCCTTACAAACCTCCTCCATATAGCTATCCTTGTGATGAAGCAAACTCTTTGTGGATGAGTTGCCAATCTCTTGCACATGATCCCTAACATAAGAAGGGGGGACCTCCTCATCACTTCTCCCCATAGGCTCCTCAACAAGAGACTAAGGATGAGAAGGAGCCAATTGAACCTTTTTCCTACATAAATTTTCCTTTGCTTGATTAATTAGGAAACTTGCTACCACATGACCCACCTTGTTGCATTTTAGGCACATCATAAGAGAGCTTTCATACCCAAATTGTTGCACCCAAACTCCCATCTTAGAGTATAATGCAATTAAAGAAGGAATCACCTTATCAATAGCTACATTAACACATAATTTGGCAAACAATAAATACTTTCTTGATTTGGTCATCAAATCAAGAGCAATGAATTTCTCAAGCGAGGAAGCTATGCCCTCTAGCACCTCCTCCTCATAATATTCCAAAGGTAATCTAGGAAGCCTAACCCAAACAAGGATATGTTTAAATAATTCCTTCCTAATATAAAATTTTTATACCAATTTTTGATAAACAACCTTGCTCTACCAATAAACCATGACCCACCCATGAGAATCTAAATACAATCTTCATTATTGGAGAAAGAGATCAAGAAGAATATTTTAGACATCTAAGTTTTCATAGTTGATAAACCTCCATTTTCTTTAAGCACAACTATAGAAAAATCTATAAAGGGTCTAGCTCCTAAATACCTCACAATAAGGGAGTTTATTAGCCTAAAACAAGACCTTTCAATGATAGAATCAAGGATGTTAAGCACAACATCTCTGCAATCCTCCCCCAATTCTAAATCATTAACAACATCCACTCCAAAACCCCCAACATTTTCTCTTAGAGCTAAGCAAGTAAGTAACGACTTTGAAATAAGGTCCTTACTCTTCACAATAACAATAGGTTCAATGTAGACACCACCAATAACTTGGAATAAACAACTAGACTACTAGGACTAGGTGGAATTGAAGGAATACTACTTGTGGCGAATAACCTCTCATCTAAACACAAAGCATCAATAACAATGTTGTTGTCCCCTCCAAAGCTAGAAGGCAACCGATCCCATCCACAAATCGAAAAATCCCTAATAGATGACACAAGAGGAAAAATCACTATGAGGATCTCCAACACACATGAAGGGCCAAGGGGAAGAAGACAATGTACCTAGGTAGACCCCTCATCAAACCTAAGGTAGTAGGAGCCCCTCCACCCTTGACAACATTTGGCCTTAACAAACCACCAAATTTAGCACTAGGAGGAGAAGAGAGGGAAGCCTAAGTTCATTTTTCAACAACAATCCTCATCCTAGCTCCCATTGCAACCTTCCTCATCATCTTCACGGTTGTCTCCATCTAATTCATCCCCCTCCTTCTCCCCATTTATAGCTTCTAGTGATTTCCCACTTAATTGTTGTTCAAACACATTTTTCTTGCTCCTTGAAGCCATGTTCTTTTTGTGTGCTAGGTAATTAACTTAAATTGTATCATGAATGTTATAAATTAATTAAAAATTATTATATTTGATGTAGATAAGGATAAGGGGCCAAATTAATGAGAAGATATACTTTATTGAGTTCTCTTAATGAACTGAAATCAACACATAATATATTCAATAAATTTAAATTTCTTTATTAATTACAACAAAGATAACCATTCTATAGGCAAACATGGCTGCTTCATAATAGAACTCTATAGACTCGTTGTCATGACCCTTATTTTTATTGTTCGTATTTTACAATGTTTAATTAAATTAATTGTAGTGAAATAAAAAATACAAAGAAATAAAAGGAATTAATTATATTTTAATTAGAGAACTCATTTTTACAATTAAATGATAATGCTTGATATTTAGAATAATTAATTTAATTGCAATTAATTGATAGTTCCTTGTTATTTAGGAAAATTATTTTATATGCAAGTAAGTGATATTTCATTAATATTTATTTAGAATAAATATTTAAATTGCAAAAATTAAAAGACTCCCTTATTATTGAGGAAAAATACTTCGTTTGTAATTAAAAATAAGAATTATTTATTAATACTTATGGGGATAAATATTGTGCATGAAATAAAATTTATTATTTTATTTTCAAGATTAGGTATTTGGAATTGGGGAGAAATCTTTAAAAAAGAGGAAAATCAATAAAGAAAATATACAATTATTTTCAAAAACTTTCTTGATTGCTCTGCAAAAGATAACTAAAAAATGGCTATCGGGAAGAGGGTTTTTTAGAAGCACAAGTAAACTATAAGCGGTGGAAAGAAGAGGAGAAAATAATACAGGGAAAAGAGGAAGAAAATCTATAGCAGGAAAGAGAGGAACAAGAAGAGGGAATTCAATTGGAAAGCGTTTTCCAGGTTTCAATTCTTTTCCAACGTATTTTAAATTTCAACTGGGTGAATAAATAACTATTTGTGGAAAGATTTGATCCTCTTAAAAACCCCTTTTGAAAATCAATGCAAAGTTAATTAAATGTTCTATTATCCAGTTACTGTTTGAGATTCAACCTCATGGTTGTACAAATATGTATTTTATTTGTTCTTTTTGTATAAAACTATATATATATATATATTCATATATTTGCACATATATAAATATATATATAATATTATATATATATATATATATGTGTGTGTGTGTGAATACAACTACTGTGAATTCTGAGTTGAGTTGCAAACCAGATTATGATAATGCTATATATATATTTACATATATATACTGAACTGTGTATATATATACCTAATATTATTATTAAATTGTATGTACATTTCCTTGTGACGGATTTAAGGTGTTGAGTCGAAGGCATATTCTAGAAGCACTGGTTTTAAGTTATGTGGGGGTTTAAGTTTTATATGGGGAAGGCTTAAAGCTCACCCCCCTACTAACCCCTCCCCCATGGGGAATGGCTGCATGTGGAGGCATCCACCCCTCCACAAGCCACGACCTGTGGAGAGGGTGTTGCCCCCATAGGCAACACACCTCCATTGGGGATTTGTGGCTTCTCATAACCACAATAAACCTGCTAAAAGTTCAAACCCTTTTTGAATTCGCTGACTGTGTTGTTTTCTACAACCTACCAATACATATAAGTATGTATATGCATATATATATATATATATATATATGTATTTATATATACATAGATGATTATCAATTCTGGGTTTAAAATAATTTTTGATGTTTAATGATAATCACTTGAATATGTACAAGTATATGCACACACATATATATATAAATATGAATATATGGTTGTGTATACATTGAAGTATGTTGGGTATTATCGGACTATAGATGTATATGTATCCTATTTCGATTACAAATGCAATTTTCAGAAAAAGCTTATATATATATATTCAAATAAATATATCAGTCCATTTAGATGAAATGTGTATGATTGATCTTTTTACATCCATTCATGTCCATTTGATGTAGTCTCTCATTGGGACCTCATATAACTCTTGGTTGCATATTTGTGCAAAGTATTTAATTTGAAGCTTACAAATACAACTGTCCTTCATTTTCATTTGTCGAATGCATCAAACCATATCAATAAATTTATTTAATGCTTATCCTATTAACATTATTTCTATAAAGTCATTCTAGCTCGATGCTTCATTATTTCAGAGGCTTTTCTACATAGGCAATTTTAACTAAACTCATTGAATTCAAAGGATATATATATATGCATAAATATTAGACAAAGTAATGAAGAAAAAGGTTAAGTTCATTTATTTTAGCATTTATAATTTCTGGAGCCTCGTTTGAATTCCTTGATTCTTTTAGAATGAACATGTAATAAATATGTATGAAGTTTTAATTTCGTCACATTATAAAATATTGTTTCAAATTAATGAATAGAGATGTTACAATTCCATCAATAGTATCAGGCATATCCTAGAGATACCTTACTATGTTACTCCCTGATTAAATGCCCAAATTCCTTATTGTAAGGTTATTGTAAATCCTTGATTTAATGCAAAAATTAACTTGAAAGGTCTAAACACATAAACTAGGGATTGGAAATTTCTCCATGGTTGATTCTCTTGTATATCAATAACATGATTTAATCCTTTTAATGAAATTTCATAAATATTTAGGATGATGTATTTGTAATACATGCATGCCATGTTGTTATGCTCTAATTTCTTAGTAACTTATGTAGAATGTTCAATTTAGTCATTAATGAAGAAATATGTAAAGCATGAAATGTTTGTTTAGATCTGAGAGGAATGATCTTTATTTAAAGCATGAAGTTGTAAATATCCCCAAGATCAACTTGCATGTTAAATATTAGATGCATGAAGGAAAGAGATGTGAGACTATATTTACATTTCTTGTCAAAAGGTCCTTATGCTTGTTCTAAAAGAATATAGAAGTATAGATTTTATAGTACCTCATTTGAATGATAATTAAGGAATCTTGTTTATTTATTGAAATTGCTCATTTAATGGTGCTATCTATTGTGTGCGTTAAAGACTTACCATCATTAGAGTATTGGTAAATCCATAATGTCTAATCATCTATAGGATATCTTAGAAAATATGTGCCTCTCATGAGTTAATTATATGGAGAAGATTCATGAATTATGTGTATCATTTAGCTCATGATTATTTAATACTTTAAGAGTTGATTGTAAATAGAGGATTTGGGAAATACATGAATATCTTGTAAACTGTATGCAAAACATTGGGGTTATTATCTGACATGTTTATACCCTAAAGATTCTAGTTCTAGATACATGTTATGTAAAGAAATAGAGTGATCCTCTGTAGTTGATGACTTTATTAGTCAGAAATGTGTAATGAAGTTGTAAATGGTCATGTCAGTGAGATGGCTTGATCGTTGCTAGTGAGACATCTTGTAACCAGTGAAGCATTTCATTAAGTCAGTGGGGCATTTTTACGAGTGCTTTTTCATCCCTACGAGGGTTTCCACTCATGAAAATCTTGGTGTTATGGTTCTTTTGTGGATATATTTATGATCTTATTGTTTCCTTAATTTACATTACAGTATTTGAATTCCATGTATTGTTGATATGATATTCTTGTGTAAGCCTATATGGCTAAATCTAGTGAAGGCATGACCTTGTTTTGATATACTTTGATTCATTGATGTATGTCATTGCATTTAAATATAGTGATGAATGTTATATAATTAGTCCTCTTTTTCTGCACCATTTTATAATTATTTTATTCTATTAAATTATTTGGAAATTAAGGGTTATAACTATTAAGTGAAATTCCCAGATCTTACACTTATGTTTTATTGATTCAAAAAAACACTATAGGTAACTACAAAAATGGGTATTTGCAGCTACATAACTTGCTACAAATAACTACATAATATGTTAACATGCAAATTTTCTATAGCCAAATCCTCTCCAAAGGAGCTCTACCACTTTTTGAAAGACTTCTAGATCTCTGGAAGATCTCCACTTTATCTCTAAGGGTTCTTCACTTTTTATTTCAAGGAGTCTTGATCTACCAAAAAGAAGCGCCTCCCTTTCTCATTATTGAAAAAAATTCAAATATTAGTTTTCCAAGACTTCATCTCTTGTCTCTTCACATTCAAACTAAATATTTGTACTCTTGTCTCTTCACATTTGGATTGAATCTTCACTTCTATATATGATGACTCTTTTTTCCATCCAATTCTTATAATTAAAATTATTGTGATGATTCTTATTCAAAAAATGATAATGCAACTATTGTATGTGATAGGGTATTTAAATTAATCATGATGCATATATTATATCCAAATCTAACAGTTAAAACTATTGTCTTTTTATTCTTTCATGCAAAAATTAGTAATTGAGACTATTGCTTAGTGTTAGAGTTAGGCATTTTACACCTTGCAAATCCAATCAGACACTATATTTATTTAATAAATTATAATATGTTGTAATTTTGGGGCCACATGAAAAAGGCCACCTCACTTGGAAGGAATCTCAATATTTCTTGAGATTGCACAAAATACCACTTTGGTATAGTATCATGATGTGTGTTACAAGAGTATCTATGTCATTTAAGCTATGTAAGAGCATCAATGCCATTGTAATATTCATATGAGAATCTATGACATGTAAGAAAATATAAGAGAGTAAAAAATGGAATAAAAAATTCATGGAAGAGTTTGATGGGTTTATGATGTATAAGAGAATCTAGTAAGAGATCTGAATGGACCAATATAGAGTGCTCACCTTTGGTAGGTGGACTCCTTGACTTGGTAGTTATTTAATATTTTAGAAGGTACACTCATGAGTTAGAATTTGGATCATGGATTTGGATGCTCAAATTCGGTTCATGATATTGGAAACCATTAATTATATTTGGATTTCACCTTTACTTGTACATCGGATGCTTGAGATAAAGAAACTACACACTTGTATTCTATTGGAGTCGTGTTGTTAGTTTCTCTCTAGATATATGTTGAAGGTTGAAATTAAAGGAGTTGTTACTCTAATATTGAACTTAACCTTGGTGTTGAAGATAATACATTGGCTGCTCCTTTGATACTATGTTTTTTTACTAAAATATTTTTATTAGGGTATAACTTATGTTGTGTGCTATTTTTATTATTTTACATGTTGATAATTCTTTTTATAATTGTCACATTCGCTCCTATTTAGAATTTCTTATAGCTCATTGGGTTAAGAAGGAACATAATATTTTTATCCAACTTCCTTTCATTTGGTATTAGAGTTTGATTGTAGCTTATTTGATTTGTGGGAGGACATATTTTTTTGTTATTAACCTTTGTTTGAATGGGTTCTCTATATAGGTGATCTTATTTTATGTTAAAATAGAAAGAAAATTAAGGATGAAGATTGAAATATTTAATGACACTGACTTTAAGTTGTGGAAGATTAAGATGTAGGAGCTACTCATAGAAAAGATCCATGGGATGCAATTTCTAATAAAAAACCCTTGAGCATGAAGAATGACCATTAGCTAGTGATTACTAGGAATACAAGAGATTGGTTAGGACTTTCCTATAAAACTTAGTGTTCCAAAATATATTATGAGAGAACACCACTAAAAGATTTTAGAAGAAGTTGAGAGCTTATATCTAATAAAGTCCCTTGAGAACAAGTATTTATAATGGAATGTTTTAATATTTGAGGATGTGTTGCATAGATTCCATTATAAAGCACTTAAACATGTTCAACATTATGGTGAACTAGTTAGCGTCTTTAGATTTTAAGATAGAAAAGGAAGATAAATGTATCATGCTACTATGTTCTTTACTATATTTATAGATGAATTGGTTATGACAATTAGTACCATCATAAAGCATAAGCTTAACAATGTGGTGGTTAAATTATTCTTAGAGGAGATGATGCATAAAACATTTTAATTCATCATATATGCACTAGATTTTAAGGGTTGATCAAAGAAGAATGACAAGAATAAGAAGAAAGAAAGAGAGTCTAAATCTAAGCGGCAATCTAAGTATCTTAAAAAATCTAAGGTTAAGTGTTGAAACTATGGAAAACTTACCACATAAAAAGGACTATAAGGAGAACAAAAATTTAGAGGGATGATTTATGATTGAGAGAGCCTCTCATAATTATTGAGAAACAAAGTGAAGGAAGCTTGCAATAATTTTTTTATCAAGTGTATAAAAATTTGAAATTAATCTCTTAATAGAGGATTACCCATTAAATATTAAATATAGAAGCTTAAATCAACAATATGAAAGCCTACTTACCTTATCAAAAATAATATGAAAGCCAAAAAACCATAATAAGGAAACACATAACACTAGATTACATTAAGAAACACTTTTGGAAAAAAATCACCATAAAAGGGAGGCCCATGAATTTATTAATTTTCAAGAATAAATTACATATGCAACAGTCTAACTCTCTCCAATTTAATGACATTCTAGCAACACTTGTATAATTATAAAATAATCTCATAATAATACCGTTTCATGCATCCAATTTAGAGAGAAATGAGAGAGAAATAAGACAAATATTTTCTAAGAACAATGTACCATCAAACTATGGTATTTAATATAAAGAAATCCATCTCCAAAATGAAGAAGATCTTTTGAGAATAGTAAAAGTAATTCTCAATGAGCCATAAATAGGAAAAGTAACCTTTGTACTAATTATATACAACATATTTGATCTGTAAATCCTCTATAATGACTCATATCCCAAGGTAAGCATTAGAAACCACCACCTAACTCATATGAGACTCATTAACAACATGCAAGATGCCTCACTACACAATTCTAACCTCCAAGTTGAGAAATTTGTTAAAAATAGCTTTATAAATACCATTATCAACTCCACCTCTTTCATGAATGCTATTACAACTAATATTATAAATCAATAAGGAGAATAATAATAAAATAATAATGTTTCTTGAAAATATGAGCATTTAAGTACCCATTCTAAGATTTTTGGAGACACAAAAATAATACACTAGGATTGCAATTAAATATCACACTGTTCTAATATTCTCTCACTTGATATTATACATATGATTTTGATAAGATAAGTAATATTTATAGGGCATTGTACCCAAAAACAAAGGCCCCAAGGGAAAAGAGTTTAAAGAAAAAGAAGTCTAGGGTCATAGGCCACAAACATACTAGTGACAACAAAATGACAACAAAACTACAATACAATAATAGCCATAAGTAAAATAAACAACAACAAGGACACACTAATTGTGAAGATTTTCCCATTCCTCCATGAATAATTTGAAAGCATCTTGCTTCTACTGGCTTGAGCTAGGGTTTGTTGTATTTTCATGCTTCTTTATCTCATCCTATAGCATAGAGGCGAGAGTAACAACAAAATTGTGTATGACCTTGAGGATGAAACAAGAAAGGATATTGAGCTTCCTTTCCAAAGTTTCAACCCTAGTCATAAGAGATGCAATCTTGGGCTATCTTTTTGCAACTAGGGTAGTTTTCCTCCTTGTGATCCTTTGTGGGGGTGGAATCCTTCGATTCATTGAACATAGCACTGAATTCTAGGAATAGACTAGGACCTTCAATGTACTCCTCCATTTCCTTTGATTTTCATCATCGCTACTTTCCTCTTCCCTCTTATCCTCCTTTGAGTCACTGGAGATTTTTTCAACTATTATCTCAATGGCCTTCTTGTCGGCCAACTTGTGTGATATTTGAACACTATGGTTCTTAGCATCAGTGGTAGGGTCATTATCTCGAAGAAATGAGATTGCTCCACATTTCTTCAAAGTGAAGGTTCTTCATTTGCAAATGTCGAAATGTGATTATATTGATTGTATCTACCTTCCCTTGAAGTTTTAGGTATTGTGGTGCTTTGCAAGATTGTGTGGTGTGTTGGATGTCTATGCCAATGTGTCTGGTTGCACATAATTAAGGTATTCTTAAGTTTTAGGTGGTTGTAGTGGTAGTGGAATATTTAGATGATGTGGAATATTTTGAGATGTTTTAGAATGTTGTTGTGCCATTTGTGATATGTTTTTAGACCTAGAGAGGTGTGTTTGGAGTCACTTGTTGGTGTTAGTGCAGGTTTGGTTGACTTGGTGTGCTAACGGTAATTATGGAGGATAATTGTTGTTTGTGGAAGTATTGAGAAGTGTGTTGATGTAGATTTGGGTCCCAATTAAGTTGTGATGTGGTCTACCTTCACTTATTTGATGTTGCACGGTTGAGGTGCATACATTTCCTTAAGGCTGACCTAATTGAGATTGTTTTAGGTCAGAGATGGTATAAATACAAGGTGAGTTGTTGTGTGGATAAAGTGTAGTGTGTGTGTGATGCAAAATATGCAAAAGTGATCAAGTGTGGTGATTTGAGTGTGGGATTTAATGCCTATGAATCCTAGATGCAGTGATTAGAAGGTGTCTACATTTTAGTTTGTTTGATGAGTTTTTTATACTTCAGTGGAACTATATCTTCGACATAAGAGAGATGCATTGTTAGTGGTTGAAATTGGCAGTGAGCCACCCCTTCTTCTATCTTCTATCTTCTGGACAATGAGTCTTGTAATAGTGAGCCCTTCTTTTTTCTGGGTAGTGAGCCCTCTAAAAGTGAGCCTATTGTATTCAATGTTGATATTAATTTATATTGTGAGCTAATCCTCACCGTGGTTTTTCCCTTCTTGGTTTTTACACGTAAATCTGGTGTTCTTATGTGTTTGATGTGTTTTACATTACTGTTTCTCATGTTTACATTTTTCTAATGCATGATAAGAGTTTAATGATTGTTAAGGGTTTAAGGGCTAATACAAATCTGAATGTTAATGAGGGTTTTGATGTTTTAATATACAATAGATTCACCCGCCCTCTCAGTTGTATTATGCATCTAACAATTAGTACCAAAGCAAGGTTCCTCAAAAGAAGCTTGCCGCTTGAGGTAGATCCAGATGGCACATAGGAAGGAGGATCCCTTTTTTGATGGGAAAAAATATGCATTATGGAAAACTAGGATGGAAAGTTTCCTTGTTTTCTTAGGGTTTGGAGTTTGGAAGTCAATTGAAGTTGGATATACAATGCCCACTAATGGGCTGTCAATCGATGATGTGATCAAGGCATATGAAAACAATGGAAAAGTAAGGAATGCTCTTTTGAGTGGTCTTTTTGATTTAGAACTTGTGAAGGTTATGAGCTACAAATATGCTGAAGAAATCTAGAAGAAAGTAGAAAGTGTATATGAAGGAGATGATAAGATCAAGCAAGAAAAGATGAAAAATTTGAAGACCAAGTTTGAAACCCTAAGGATGTTAGAGGATGAAGGTATTGCAGGCTACATGCATAGAGTAGATGAATTTGTCAATTCCATCAATGGCCTTGGTGGAAATCTACCAAAAGATGAGGTGGTAAAGAAGGTATTAATAACTCTTCCTAAATCTTACAGTCATAAAGTATCTACTATTGAAGAAGTTCAGGATCTAGATCATTATTCTAGAGATAAGTTGTTTTGTGCTTTAACTACTTTTGAATTGAGAGAGTTTGGTCAAAATGATTCAAGAAAAGAGATTGCTTTTAAAACTAGCAAAACAAATAAGGATTATGGATCAGATCTGGATGATCTTGATGAGATCGAAGAAAATTTTGTTAGGAGATTGAAAAAGGGGACTGGAAAGTACAAAGGTAAGTTACCTTTCAAATGTTTTAATTGTGGAAAGATAGGTCATTATACTTCAAGATGTCTAGCCAAAGTTTCAAATGACAAATATAAGGATAACAAAGGTAAATCTATCGAGAGAAGTTATTATGTTAAAGAAGATGCTAGCATATCTGATGATGAATCTGACTACCTAGATGATGAAAATGATGAATGCTTGTTAATGGATCTGAATGTCGAAACTAATTCTACTGACTCTAAAAGATGTATGAAGGAAAGTGCTTCGAAAATAGATCACAACATCAAAAGAACTATTGTGACTACTTTTCATGCTAGAGAAGAGAAAAATGACTGGATAATTGACAGTGGATGCTCAAATCATATGACAGGTGATACGAGTAAGTTTGTTAAACTTGAGAAGTTTGAAGGTGGTATTGTTAAGTTTGGTGATGATACATTTTCTAAGATATGTGGAAAAGGTTCAATTAGTTTTGATGGCAAGCATAATACAGATAATGTTTTTTATGTCAAGGGTCTCCGACATAATCTTATGAGTGTAGGACAGATGTGTAGAAAAGGATATAATCTTGTATTTCAAGATGGTGGTTGTGAAATAAAAAAGGAATCTTTGGAACTCTAGTTGTTGTAGGAACAAGGACAAATGGGAATGTTTGTCATCTTAAAGGTGCTAATGGTAAGTGTTTTATGACAAATACATGAAATTTGGCTATGAAATAGAAGAATGTGTCACATCAATTTTGATAGCCTTGTGAGGATCAACTTTGCTCAAGCTGTGAGAGATTTTCCAAGAACTACAAAGCCTATCAATGCAGTTTGCAAGGAATGTCAAGTTGGGAAGCAAACAAGAAAGAAGTTCAATATCAAAGAATATTCTACCACTGGACCTTTGGAGTTGGTGCATATAGACCTATGTGGACCTACAAGATCAAGAAGCTTTCAAGGTGATAGGTATTTCATGTTATTAATTGATGATTACTCTAGAATGACTTGGGTGACTTTTCTTAGAGAAAAATTATAAGCTCTAGACATGTTTAAAGAATTTAAAGCTATGGTTGAGAATGAAATTAATATAAAAATTAAGTGCTTAAGGTCTGATGGAGGTGGAGAATTCACCTCCAATGAGTTTAACAATTTTTGTGAAGATCATGGAATAAAGAGGCATTTTTCAGCCCCTAGAACTCCTCAACAGAATGGAGTTGTGGACAGAAAGAATAGGATAGTTCATGAAGCAACAAGGACAATGATGAAGGAAGAAAATCTACCAGATGTCTATTGGAGAGAAGTTATTCATACTATAGTATACATACTCAACAAAGTATAAGCAAGAGCAAATATTGCAAATACTCCCTATGAACTATGGGATGGAAGAACTCCTACTATAAAATATTTTAGAGTATTTTGAAGTAAATGTTATATCAAAAGAGATAAAGAAAACTTGGGAAAGTTTGATGCAAGGTCAGATGAAGGAATCTTCCTTGGATATTCTGCAAGAAGCAAGGCTTATTGGTGCTACAACAAAAGGCTGAAGAAAATATTTGAAAGTGCAATTGACAAAGTAGATGAAGAAACACATAAAATATTAGTACTAATAGAAGGATATGATTCTGATGAGCCTTCTTGTAGAGAAGAAGAGAAGGAAAAGGAAAAGGAGATGCAGGTTGAAGAGGAAGAAGCTTTAGAAAGGATTCCTAAAACTCATAAGTATGTGCAGAAGAAGAATTCTGAAGATCAAATCATTGGTGATAAGAGTAGAGGTGTGTTGACAAGAAGAAAAAATTGTTATGATAGAAGAACATGTAAATTTGTGTCTTCTTTCCAAAGTTGAACATAAGATAGTGGTTGAAGCATGTAAGGATGAAAATTGGACCAAATCTATGGAAGAAGAATTGATGCATATTGAGAAGAATTAGACTTGGGAATTAGCCTCAAGACCAACAAACAAGAATGTAATAGGAACTAAATGGGTATTCTAGAACAAGCTGAATGATAATGGAGAAGTTGTCAGAAATAAGGCTAGACTTGTGTGTAAGGGCTATTCATAGGTGGAAGGAATAGATTTTGAGGAAATATTTGCTCCAGTGGTGAGAATGGAGGTCGTTAGGATGTTTTTGGCTTTTGCAGTACATAAGGATTTCAAGGTTTATCAGATGGATGTGAAATCTACATTCTTGAATGGTGAATTGGAAGAAGAGGTATACATTGAATAATCAAAAGACTTTCAGTTATCAAATGATCCTAATATGGTTTGCAAATTGAAGAAGGCATTGTATGGGATCAAGCAAGCTCCCAAAGCTTGGTATGCAAGATTGGATAGGTTTCTTGTTGTAGCAAGGATTCAATAAAATACTATAGATAGCAATCGGTATTTCAAAGTTGAAGACGAATAAATCTTGATTGTGGTAGTATATGTAGATGACATAATATTTGGAGGAAATGAAGGTACGTGCAAGAAGTTTGCAGAAGAAATGCAGAAATAATTTGATATGTCTATGTTTGGGTAGATGGATTTCTTCCTTGGGCTACAAATCAGTCAGATAGAAAAATGAATATTCATTTCATAGTCAAAGTATGTCAAGGAAATGTTGAAGAATTTTAGAATGGAAGGATCTAAATCGGTATGCACTCTTATGGTTACCAATTGCAAGTTGAGCAAGAATGATGAATCTCCTAAAGTTGATCAGAGCAAGTACAAAGAAATGATTGGTGGATTGCTATATCTAACTGCTACTAGACTAGATATCATGCATGTAGTTTTTCTTGTGGCTAGATTTCAAGAAGATCCCAAAGAATCACATGTGGAAGTAGTCAAGAGGATATTCAGATATTTGTAGGGCACTCTGGACTATGGTCTATGGTATCAAAAGGATACTGACTTCTCTTTAAGTGCCTATGCTGATGTAGATTGGTTAGGTTGTGTGGATGATAGAAGAAGTACAAGTGGAGGTTCTTTCTTTCTTGGAGACATATTAGTTCCATGGTTGAACAAGAAGTAGGATTCAATGTCATTATCTATTGCAGAGGCAAAGTACATTACAACATCTTGTTGCACACAAGTGTTGTGGATGAAACAAACATTGAAAGATATTAGAATATCATATGATGAACCTATTTATATCTTAAGTGACAATACAAGTGCAATCAATATATCAAAGAATCCGGTGATGCATTCAAGAACAAAAAATCTCAATCCGGTATCACTTCTTGAGAGAGAAGGTTGTAGAAAATGAAGTGAAGCTAGATTATGTGCCTATAAAGGATCAAGTTGTAGATATTTTCATGAAGGCTCATCCTAAAGATACTTTTGAGTATCTTCAACAAAAGTTAGTGTTTATTTCCCCTTCTTTCAACTAGATGCATAAGAGTCTGCATCAATCTAGTGGAGCAATTCAAGATTTATTATTTTGTTTTAGATTAATGAAGGATACCTCTTAGGGGGAGTAGGTAGTAGTGGTTAATTGTTGGTGCAGTGTATGGAAAATAAAAGGAACAAAGGGGGAGAGAGAGTCAGTTTTGCAAGAGAAGTTTGTGAAGAGTGCAAAAAAATAAGTGCTGTAAAAAGTGTGTGCAGTTGCTTGCTAGTGATGCGTGAGAGATGCAAGTGTTTCTCTTTGAACATTGTCAAAGGTGAAGAGTAAGAGAGTTGGATGAATCTATATCCCTTTTCCATTGATTTCAAAGGGGGGGGAGAGTTAGAATGGTTGAAAAACAATAGTACAAAAGAGAATACGGTCTAAAGATCATAGGGGGAGAAAATGTTCAGGAGCAAGAGATTGTGAGTATGAAGAGAGAAAGAGATTGTTAGTATGAAGAGTAAAGAGTTTCCCCAGTTAGGGGGAGTACTGCTTGTTGCCATGTTGTTGAATAGGTATGATTTTTTTGTTGATGGTTTTTCAAAATCAGTGTTTCCATCAATGACAAAGGAGGGATTGTTGGAAGCTTGAGTTGTTTGTGAGTTGTTTAGGTGTTGTCATTGATGTCAACCCATTGTATGAAGAGAGTGTTGGAATGTTTTTGGTGTTGATGTTTTCAACCCCTAGCATTGGAGTTGTTGGAAGCTTGGGGTTGTTGATATTAATGTCAACACAATGCTAGTGTTTTCATCGATGTCTTACTTCAGTACAATTACAAAAGTTGTTGTTTTGACTTGTGTTGGGTGAGATTTTTGATGTTGGAGAGAATTGCATTATGTTGTGGTGTTTTCATCGATGTTTTCATTGATGTATGTGATAAGTAGTGGTGCTGATACAGTTGGTTCACTTGGTTTCCAAGTGCTTTTGAGAAAATTTGAATAAGAGAGAGTTTAGTGTGACAGAGTGGTGTTTTGTATTCTACTCATTTCTTCATGGTTAAATTTATGCCCATGTGATTTAGATGTGATGATTAGAGGTCTTTAGAGGTTGTATATCAAGAGTTTCAAGTTTTGGACCGTTCTACAATGAAATTTGTGTTTGATAGTATGTTTGTTTGGTAAAACAGGGTGTGTAGGAGAAATGAGATTGCTTTGCATTTCTCCGCAGTGAAGGTTCTTGGCTTGCAGAATTGTGAATATGCTTATATTGATTGTATATACCTTCCCTTGAAGTTTCAAGTATTGTGGTGCTCCACAAATTTGTGTGGTGTGTTGGATGTTTGTGCTAGTATGTCTGGTTGCACAAAATTAAGGTATTCTTAAGTTTTAGGTGGTTGTAGTAGTAGTGGTGAATATTTTGATAATGTGGAATATTCTAAGATGTTGTAGAATTTTTTTGTGTGGCCCACGAGATGTTTTCAGACTTGGAGAGGTGTGTTTGGAGTTTCTTGTTAGTGTTAGTGTAATTTTGTTCGATCTGGCATGCTAGCACTAATTATGGAGGATAATTGTTATTTGTGGAATTGTTGAGAAGCGTGTCGATGCAGATTTGGGTCCCAGTTAAGTTGTGGCATAGTTTTCCGTCACTTATTTATATCATGGAAGTGTTTGGTGCTGACCTATTTGATGTTGCATAGTTGAGGTGCATATGTTTCCTTAAGGCCGACCTAATTGAGATTGTTTTAGATCAGCGATGGTATAGATAAAAGGTGAGTTGTTGTGTGGATAAAGTGCAGTGCGTGTGTGATGCAGAAGATGTGAAAGTGATTAAGTGTGGTGATCTGAGTGCGAGCTTTAATGCTTATGACTCCCAAATATAGTGAGCAAAAGGTGTTTTCTTTTTTAGTTTGTTTGATGAGTTGTTTGTGCTTCAGTGGAACTGTATCTTCAACATAAGAGAGATGCATTGTTAGTAGTTCAAAATAGTATTGAGCCACCCCTTCTTCTATCTTCTTTCTTTGGATAGTGGGTCCTTTAGCAATGATCCCTTCTTTCTTTTGGGTAGTGAGCCCTCCAACAATGAGCCTTTTGTATTCAATGTTGATATTAGTTTATTTTGTGAGCTAATCCTCACCACAGTTTTTGCCTTGGTTTTCCACACCAATATGGTGTTGTTATTGTTGGCAACACAAGGGAAAACAACTGAGAAGGGGGGGGGGGGTGAATCAGTTGTCACAAAATTTCAAACTTATTAAATTTATTAACTCCTAATTCTCAGATCTGATTAATAACCATGAAATCATAAATCAACAACACATCAGAAACACACATAACACCAAGATTTTTATGTGGAAACCTTGTAAGGGGAAAAACCATGGTGGAGGTCAGTCCACAAGTTTATACCCTGTTAAAAGTATAAGAAGAATAAGTGGCGAAAGCACATGCATTCAAGCACACTGCCTAGATATCACTGCTCAAATACAAAGGAAGACTCATTGTCTTACAGAAACATTCAGATTACAACCATCCAAATTTTGAACTGAGAGAGTAGCATCTGCTAATGCCTGATTATAGTTCAGGTTAAGCATAGGAACACTTCTTCACTCTTCTTTACTCATCTTCAATCTTCTTCACACTCTACTTTGCCTTCAAAAGATTTAGAACATTATTCATGCACACTTCTTTTTCACTCACTTTCAAACGAAGAAACAATCACTTATATATATCCGCAACAAGGAATCACATTGCTTCATGACGGCTTCAACAAAATAATAATATGAATACAAATTGTCGGCCCAAAACAATAAATATTATTAATGTGAATCAACCAAATTCATCCACAACATATTAGGGACCTAAAAAAATATCCTCGAACACAAAACACCTTCAAATATTATTCCTCGAAGATCCACAACACGGTACAATCACCCTGTTGACCATGAACATGAAAAACATGAACACGTAAGAGAAAATATTTAATCACGAGCACACAAAATCAATGCGAATGTGTAACACAGATAGATCACAATCTAGAAACATTGATGAACACCATAGGAGCATTCACAACAACTCATATTACCAGAATCACATTATCTTCTTCTAGGAACACCAACTACAGTAACATAATAACTGTCAGAACACAAAAACTCATAACTTGCTCAAATATTCATGCGAACCTCTAAAAATTTTGGTGGATAAACTAGATACACCTGAAAACATACCCTTTAATCCACAACTTCTCACCATCAATATAATGAAATTTCCATCATACTGAGCTTCACTGCGTCACAGACAACTTGCAACATATTTTATTACAATTTTCTCAATATCCTTGAAATATACAGTCTTAAAGACATTAATGCTAATAGTGTTGACATCAATGACAACCACATATCATCAACACAACCACAACATTCAACAATCTCCCCCTTTGGCATTTATGGCAGCACATGATGTGAAAAGCACCATCAATGCAACGAACTTCAACATTTACTCCCCCTTAGATTTTGACTCTTTTCTCTTGAATTCTTCTACTCAGATAATTCCAAGTTTTTCACATTGCTCTTCTCCCCATTTGAAATTAATGGAAAAGGTACACACAAGCTCTGAACCACATATTTGAATCATTTGACTACTCCCCCCGAGTAGCAACCACCACAACATCAATCCGAATCAATATATGACTGTGAAATGCACAGACTAATGCAAGATAATGCATCTTAGTTCTGATTAGGAGGGGTAATCACCCCTAACTTCCCTTTGAGATACTCAAAAGTATCCTTAGGCAATGGATTGGTAAAGATTTATGCAATCTGTTCCTTAGTAAGCACATACTCCAATCTGACTTCCTTTTCACTCACCTTCTCTCTCAAAAAGTGAAACTTGATAGATATATGCTTGGTCTTAAAATGCAACACCAAATTCTTAGAAATGTTAATTACACTTGAATTATCACATAATATAGCAATAGGCTCATCATACATAACTCTGATATCTTTCAACATCTGTTTCATCCACAATACTTGAGTACAATTGCCAGCAACAACAATGTATTATGCCTCTGTAGTAGACAAATAAATGACATTTTTCTTTTTATTTAACCATGAAATCAACTTATTTCCCAAGAAAAATGTGCCACCACTAGTACTTTTCCTGTCATTCACATCTCCTTCCCAAACAACATCAGTAAAGGCACTCAAAGTAAGATCACCATCTTTAGGATACCACATGCCAAAATCAACTGTTCCTTTCAATAATGTAAAAATGATCTTCACAACAGTCACATGAGATTCCTTAGGATCGACTTGAAATATTGCAACAATACATACAACATTCATGATATCAAGTCTAGTTTGTGTCAAATAAAGCAATCCACCAATCATTGATTTGTATCTAGTCTAATTTTCCTTTGAAGAATCATCATCTGTTGTCAACTTACATCCAGTCACAATTGGTGTACTGACTAGCTTTGAATCTTCCATACCAAACTTCTTTAGCAATTATTTCACATACTTGGACTGAATATAAAGATCCCTTTATCTAACTGAGTAATTTGCAATCCCAAAAATAATTTCATCTCTCCAATCATTGACATCTCAAACTCATTCTGCATCTCATCAACAAGCTTCATGCACAAACCATCATCTTCTCCAAAAATGATATCATCAACAAAGACTTCCACAATCAAATCTTTATCATCATCAATCTTGAAATAAAGATTACTATCAACAATACCTTTGTTAAATCCAAGCTTCAACAAATACTTGTCCAATCTGGCATACCAAGCTTTAGGGGCTTGCTTGAGTCCATACAATTCTTTCTTCAACCAACAAACCATATCTCCCTGATCATTCAATTGAAATTCATCAGGTTTCTCAACATACACCTCTTCTTCCAATTCGCCATTTAGAAATGCTGACTTGACATCCATCTGATAAACCTTGTAGTTTTTGTAAGCAACATAAGCAAGAAATAGTCTCATAGCTTCAATTCTAGCAATAGGAAAAAAGTTTCTTCAAAGTCAATTCCTTCCGTCTGAGAATATCCTTTACACACCACCAATCTTGCTTTATTTCTAACAACTTCACCTTGTTCATTCAGTTTGTTTCTAAAGATCCATTTAGTTCCAATTAAATTTTTGTCCTTAGGTCTAGGAACAAGAATCCATGTATTATTCTTCTCATTTTTTTGTAGTTCTTCTTTCATTGCTTCAATCTAATGTTCATCTTTGCATGCTTCATTTACACTGTTAGGCTTAGTCTTTGAAATCAAACAATATTCTTTTGCAATTTTTCTCCCAGTTTGGACACCTGTGTTCTTATCACCTATAATCTAATTTTTTGAATGATTTAATCTCACACACCTTGGATTCTTAGAATGTTCTTGAACTTCAGGCTCTTGTGATCTCTCTTCTACACTTTCACTAGTTTCTCCTTCCTCTTGGTCTTCTTGATTCACTGGAACGATCTGAACTTGATTTGAAGTCTGACCTTTGTTTGTACTATCATTTTGATCATCAGAATCATATCCACATGTTTTGGATGGTCTAGCAATGTCTTCATCAAACTTAACATTTGTACTTTCAACCATTTTCTTTAATCTCTTGTTGTAGCACCGGTAGGCCTTACTCTTAGTAGAATAGCCAAGAAAGATTCCTTCATCACTCCTAGCATCAAAATTTCCTATATCTCCATCTCTTCTGATATAGCATTTACTCCCAAATATTTTGAAATATCTAACAGTAGGCTTATGACCAGACCATAGCTCAAAAGGGGTCTTACCGGTATCACCTTTGATTTGTACCCGATTGAGGATATAAACAACAGTACTCACAAATTCTCTCCAATATATATGAGGAACATTTCCTTCCAGCATCATAATCCTAGCAACATCTTGAACTGTCATGTTCTTCCTTTTCACAACTCCATTTTGCTGAGGGGTCCACGGTGTAGATAATTGTCTCTTTATCCCATGCACTTCACAAAAATAATTAGACTCATGGGAAGTGAATTCACCACCTATATCTAATCTTAGACACTTAATCTTTAGACCTATCTCTGTCTCAACCATAGCCTTAAAGATCTTGAACTTCTCTAGAGCTTTGTATTTCTCCCTTAAGAAAGTAACCCACATCATCCTAGAATAATCATCAATAAGCAACATGAAATACTTGTAACCTTGTAAACTTCTGACTCTAGAGGGACCACACAAGTTGGTATGCAAAAACTCTAACAATTCATTTGAACAATGTTGTTGCTCTGAAATGAAATTTTGGTTTGCTTTCCTAACTGACATTCCTTGCATATGGCATTAGTAGGCTTTACCAACTTAGGAAGATATCTCACTCCCTGAGTAGAACTTATCTTGATAATATTGTCAAAGTTTACATGACACATTCTCCTATGCAACAACCAACTTCCATCAACTTGAGCAATCATACAACTTTTACTAGCAGCATTCAGGTGAAAGATGTTACCTTTTGTTTTTGTACCTGAAGCAATCACATTTCCAGAACTTCCCAATATTCTACACTTTTCATCCTTGAATTGAAGATTGTATCCCTTATCAACCGTTTGCCTGACACTTAAAAGATTATGCTTCAAACCTTCAACATATATGACATCATCAGTATTATGCTTACCATTAAGAGAAATACATCCTCTGCCACGAATTATACCACCATTGTTATCACCAAATCTTACAACACCACCATCATAATTTTCCAGGCTTACAAATTTTCTTTTATCACCTGTCATGTGATGAGAACATCCACTATCAACTACCCATTTATCCTTCTCTTCAACTCGAGCAACTAGGGATTTCTCCACATTTGTACAACTAGCAGATTCAGTAGACACAAGATTATTTTCCTTGATAGCAATAAACACAAAATCATCTTCACTTGCATTCCCTTTATTAGATTCATCATCTGTCACACCTTCATCAACAACATAATAACACTTCTTTTGAAATTTAGGCTTGTTAGTTCTTGACTTAGGAACTCTTTCCAAACACCTTGATGCAAAATGACCTATCTTATTGCAAGAAAAACATTTAATAGGAAACTTTCCTTTATACTTACCTTGTTCTCTAGCTTCTCTTTTGACAATAAGTGCTTCAAGCTCATCCAGTTTTCTCTCTTCTTCTTCAATTTGTCTCATTTCTTCCTCATACTTGAATACCTTTCTAGAAGAATTTTCACTCGGATCATATCTCTTCTTATCACTTCTGGATGTAGTAGCTTTGAATGCAGATTCTATCTTAGGAAGGGCATCACCGAATTCACTCAACTCAAAAGCAGTAAGTTTACCAATCAACATATCTTTGGCTACGTTTGTCACAGTCTGGAGTTCATCAATAGTTGTAGCTTTGACTTTGTATGCATCGGGCAAGGATCTAAGCACTTTAGCAACAATCTTTGATTCATCCAATTGTCCACCAGAACATCTGATACCACACACAAGTTCATTCACTCTTTGCATGAAAGTTGTAATATTCTCATCATCACCCATTCTCAACAATTCATATTTCCCTTTTAGACTTCGTAGCTTAGCAATCTTCACATTGGCATCACCTTCATACAAAGTTTCCAAAATTTTCTAGATCTCATAAGCAGTCTTTAGATCCATAACATTCATCATCTCAGAATCAGTCAAAGCACTCAAAAATGCTTCCTTAGCCTTGATATTGTATTCAACATCCCTAATCTCAACAGTAGTAGTAGGACCATTTTGAGGAATAAGATACCTATTACTTGAGGATTCACCAATGCATCTCATATGACACTCCATTCGAGTCTTCCATAGAGAATAATTTGTTCCATCAAATCTCAGACTATCCTTCTTATATGTTGCCATCCCAGATCACCTCAAGCTATTAAACTTATTCCAAGGAACCTGCTCTGATACCAATTGTTGGCAACACAAGGGAAAACAACTGAGAAGGGGGGGTGAATCAATTGTCACAGAATTTCAAACTTATTAAATTTATTAACCCCTATTCTCAGATTTGATTAATAACCATGAAAGCATAAATCTACAACACATTAGAAACACACATAACACCAAGATTTTTACGTGGAAACCCTGTTAGGGGAAAAGCCACGATGGAGGTCAATCCACAAGTTTATACCCTGTTAAAAGTATAAGAAGAATAAGTGGGGAATGCACATGCATTCAGGCACACTGCCTAGAGCTCATTGCTCAAATACAAAGGAAGACTCACTATCTTACAGAAAGATTCAGATTACAACCATCCATATTTTGAACTAGAAAGTAGCATCTGCTAATTCTTGATTACAGTTCCGGTTAAGCACATGAAAGATTCTTCACTCTTCTTTACTCTTCTTCACTCTTCTTCACACTCTGCTCTTCCTTCAAAGATTTAGAGCATTATTTGCACACACTTCTTTTTCACTCACTTTCAAATGAAGAGACAATCACTTATATATATCTGCAACAAGGAATTACATTTCTTCACGTCGGCTTCAACAAAATAATAAGATGAATACAAAATATCGGCCCAAAAAAATAAAGATTAATAATGTGAATCAACCAAAGTCATCCACAACATAGTAGGGACCTAAAACAATATACTCAAACACAAAACACCTTCAAAGATTATTCCTCGAAGATCCACAACACACTACAATCACCCTATTGGCCATGAACATGAAAAACATGAACACACAAGAGAAAAGCTTTAATCGCGAGGACACGGATCAATGCGAACATGCAACACAAATAGATCATGATCTAGAACATCCATGAACACCATAGGAGCATTCACAACAACTCAGATTACTAGAATCACATTATCTTCTTCCAGGAACACTAGCTACAGTAACATAATAACTATCAAAACACAAAAACTCATAAATTGCTCAAATCTTCATGCGAACCTCTAAAAATTTATGTGGATAAACTAGATACACCTAGAAACGTACCCCTTAATCCACAACTTCTCACCATCGATATACTGAACTTTCCATCATAATGATCTTTATTGCTTCACAGACAACCTGCAACATATTTTATTACAATTTTCTCAATATCCTCGACATATACAATCTTAAAGACATTAATGCTAATAGTGTTGACATCAATGACAACCAAATATCATCAACACAACCACACCATCTAACAGTTATGTGTTTGATGTGTTTTGTATTACTATTTCTCATGTTTACATTATGCTAATGCATGATAAGGGTTTAATGATTGTTAAGGCTTTAAGGGATAATACAGATTTGAATGTTAATGAGGGTTTTTATGTTTTAATATACAACTAATTCACCCCCCTCTCAGTTGTCCCGTGCATCTAACAATTAATGATCACTTTGTTGATGAATATTTCCTCACTCTCCTTAAGGAGGATAACAACATCAATCAAACCTTGCATTTCTTGGATATTTTTTCCAAGCTTCAAACTCCAAAATCTAATGGAAAAAGACCCAATGTTATCATTAGTCCTTCCTTCCTAGACCTGCATAGCTTGATTCTTTCAAGTGGAAATAGATTGACCATGGGGAGGTCTTTAAATTATTGGGGATTCCTTTTGTATTTTAGGACTCACCTTCCAAACTTTGGCAAGTTGTTGTTGCTATAATTGAGAAAAAAGGTCCAGTATTGGATTACCGAGCCTCTTTCATTGGTCAATTTTTTTAAAATTTGTATTGAAATTCTCGCAGCCACTCATGGCTACTACTCCTCATGTTGTGTTCCTTCCAAGGCTTCTTAAATATCGAGAAGCTCCTCTTCAGTTTCCTCTGAACTTCCAGTAACGGGAATCAATAATTCCATCCTTTCACTTGGGATTTATGTTTTCTTTTCGTGACACTAGGGTTCTTAGTTTAATCTCCATCCATCGGTAGGGAATTTCCCTTTGTGTGAAATGTATCGTTAGAGCACTTAAAAGTAATGACACTTAAAAAATTATTATTTGGAATTATATTAGCACTGACATCCCTTTTGGTAATCCTTCTTAGAAAGGCTTTGATTAAGACACTCTTCTTTCTATGTAGGAGCTTGTTATTATCCAAGATACCTTTGTTATTAAAATATTTTGGAAAACTTGGGAAGCTTTCAAACCTTAGCTTAGATGGTTGGGAGATGATTTCCAAAATGGGTTGTCCATAAATCAATAGTCTATTTGGTGATTTCCCATCCTCAGGTCTCAAGGCTAACCTTTGGCCAAGCTTCCTTGGATTCATGCTCTTCACTTTTTCAAATGCCAAGTGTAGAATATTCCTAACCTTATTCATAGAGCCACCAATAATTTTCTAATGTGGCCTAAGTTCAAGCTTAAATTAAATCTTTCCAATCAAGACTAGGATAATTTTCTGGGAGTCATTTCTTCTATTACCCCCAACTATTACACAAAATTTGGCTTTGATATCTCAAGCCCTAGTGGAAAGATTGGAAATGATAACCAAATACCCCTTTTTGAATTTATAGGCCTTATAAAGTCTATTTGTGGCTCCACATTTTCCTATGGTTGAATAAATTATCCATCATTGGTAGTTTCAACTTGCTCCTAGAACTTGGCATCATCAATTTCAAATGAATTTGGTCTACTTTGTTGGAACATAAATTGGCTCGTTTTGTCTAGTAAATTATTTATCAAAGTCTTTTGATGGGAAATTGGTGCATGCACATGGACATCCCTTTCCCTCTCTATTCTTTCTATGGACTTCTAGATAGCCTCAATTATTATTTTTAGTTTAGGATACAAGAAGCTTGGATTTGGATCCATGACCTTTTCAAGCCATTCCATCCTTATCCATTCTCCTAGCTCATATGGTTATGGTGGGGGATTAGTCTTGTGTCTCACACAGTTACACCTAGCTCTAGCATGCTTTTTGGCTGGAGTTCCTCTTTTGTATTTGGAAAGATCAAAATTCTACTTTGTTTGTCAATTATAATGTACATGTTCATTTCCCCGGTGGTCGAGCAAATCCTAAAGATTGGAAACCTCAAGTGAAAATTTGTTAGCATGTACTTGAATCTACACCCCTTTACTATTTCTAGGGTTCCTTCAAAATCTTCCTATCCTTTGAGGATTTTTTAGTGTGGGCACAATCAATTTGCACCATGAGAGACCAAAGATCTCAATCTTGTGGGGTTCAACCTCGTAATTCTCTAGGCTCTGCTACTCGTGGTTGGTCCCAACCTCCTAGGTAGCCCTTTAGGTAGTCTTATGCCTCTTCTCAAGGGTGTGGGAAGGTTGGTTGGACTATTTTTAACAATTTTCCTCATCTACAAATTGTTATATCTTTAGTGCGCACCCAACAACTTATCGAAGACAATCCTGAAGAGGAAGGCACACTCACTAGATGGAATTTTGTTGAAGACACTACCCCTATTGATGTTTGGGGTCAAAATATTGATGATAAAGATTCACCTAATGTTGGCATTGCATTATCTCTTCTTAATTGTGTTTTTCTTTATCTATGTTTTGGACTTGGTCTTGTTAGAGTTTGTGGGCGTGTCCTTCTACCACCCTAACTATTTTGTGAATATTGTACTATTTTATTTAAATATAAAGTACAAGAATATTCATCAATAATGTTATGGTTGAGCATTTTGGTGTTTGTAATTCATCTTCTATAAATTTCCATCTAGTACTGGAGGGATGTGATGTAGTTTATGATCACTAATATAGCGGATTTTTTCTTCTAAAAACAATTGCCAAAGAATCTCCTTCACATTTTTGTGTTTTCTTGCTCTCCTCATCATTTTCGATAGTCATCCAAAAATGAAGGTCGCTTGAAAAAATAAATAAAATTAGGTTTACATAAGATAGACATAGACACTAGCCACTTAGGGTGGCATCCTATGGATGGGGGCTTCCTTAAAAAAATAGTGGGTGCTACTAAGGTTTTTTTAGGAATATTTTAAAGTGGGTGGTCCCATGAATTTTGTAGTGTAGTTCAAGCTCCAAAATTTATGGAAGTTGATGGTTTCATGAATTTGGTTATTTTGCATATTCAATTTTCAATAGAGTAGATAAATAAAAAAAAAAATAATTGGTGGGAATTTAAAAACCCCAAATGATTGACAAGTGGCAAAAAATATTAAGTTGGTGGAGCAATTTCTTGCCCCACCCCAAATAGACCCACTCAAATGTTCAAATTAAAATGTAGGGGCTGCATTTATTCAAGGAAACATTCTAATTAACCATGTAGCATTTTTTTGGTTCATAGGACCTCTTGCTCCTTCAAAATAGATCATGAAGCCCCCCATGGGATTGCAACCTTAAATACAAATCACCGAAAGCCAAAGGTAAAATTCAAGAAACTTGCAAGTTGTAGTTGTTACATTTGTCTTGATGTTAATGATTCTTTTATTATTATCTGTTGAATCACACACTACCAATGATTAATTATGTGAATAGAACATGTAGCATATTTATGAATAGACATGGCATGAAGTTTTTTGGGTGTGTGTCTCCTAGTGCATTAAATACCACACCCCTTCACTTTGGGAGCTATTTGAGAATGAATTTGAATTCAACATTACTATTTTTATTATTTAGTATTGTGAATGTAAAAATAATTTTCATTATTAACGTACATTCATTTAGGAGTTAGGATCCATTCTCATAATAAATCTTTGAAAATTAGATGCGAAGGATATAACAATTTAGTTTTAAGATTGACATGGAAATATCATTTTGATATTCTCATAAATTGCTTCATATGATAATTATTTAAAAATTTGAAATAGCATAAAAAAAAAGATTTATTCTTAGTGTTGTAAGTTTGATTTTAATTATTGGGGTTTGGTGTATCAAGTAAATTTGATGTGAAAGGTTGAAGTCAAAAAATGCACGTTCAAAAAATTCCTTATCTTTGTTTGATATTTGATAAGGTGGTGTCAAGATATATCATTGAGGATATTTTTGACTTGATAGATGATCATGTTCTCCTAGGCCAAATGCCTTAGTGGATCAAATTAATGATAATGAACAATAACAAAGATAACACTGACCAACATGAATATGGCCTATATATGTACATATGTGATTCTTTTTGACCATTTAGAAATCAAAGTGTACTTGAATGGTTCTTTGAGTTCTCAATGATCGTCAATGTGTTCTAATACACAAATGGATGTTTTAAATTCCAAAGCATAGCAATATTTTGCACGAATATGTACCAAATTGGCTTGTAATAATTGATAGAAAAGGGAAAGAAACTTGAAATTTGAATGTGAGATTTTGTATCTAGGGTTCATTCTCATGTGTCAACCCTAAGTAGCATAGAAATGAAGCTCATGGTTAAATTATTATTTTGAGGCATGGAGTTAGTATGTGAAAATAAGGCCAAATGGGGGTGCAATAATGGTGAATGTATTAGAATGATTGTAAGTAGGGATGGAATGTATATGAATAGGAATTGGGCCATGGGCCAAACATAATACAAGAGTGCATGCAACTTGTTTATATTTTATTGCATTACTATATCCCTATTAAGGTGGGCCTAACACTAAATGGGAAGTGACATGAATATTCTAATTTTTCCATTACATTTTTCCTCTACTTTAAGGTGTGTGAAAATATAACATGATCATGCATTTCAAAGTATATATCTAGACATTCTCGACCAACATAAAAAATAAAATATTCAAACAATGGGATTCAATTAATCTTTTTGCATAAACTATAAGTTGCTTCAAGTATCTAAAAAAAACTAAAAGAAGAGAGGATGGGTAGAAAATTTTGTGTAGATGAGAAGTGATATGAAAATACTCTACACAATGCAATAATGCAATGTGGATCCACATGATATAGCCATGTGATCAATCTTCACATATTGTGGTATTGTGATTAAACTTACGTGATGTTGTCATGTGATAAATATAAGCATGTAATGTGACAAAATCTCTGCATTATGTGATAATACAATGTCTTTGTGTTATGTGGTAATGTGATATGATATAAATCCATCTAAGTATAGTGATGAATGTAAGAATTTGAATCTATCTTTGAAAGGCCTTTAGGAATGGAGTAGAAGCTGATGTCTGTAAATTTAGCACTACACTAAAACCCTAAACCATCTAGCAATCACTTTCCCTTGACATAATATTTCACTTCTCTTCATATTCAAGTTAAAGAATTAAATTTTGAATGCTAGCCCCAAATTATTGACAATGATAAGGAAGTGCACGACTTGTTCAACAATTTCTATGTTCTCATGCACATGGCTTTGCAAGCTACTTGACACCTCACAAACACATGTAGCAAGCAACAAACTAGCACATCTAGTCCTTGTCATTAACCCCAAGTAAGAGCAACGACCATCTGATGATCTACATTGTGCCTTGTCTACCACCCCTCAAATACTTTCTAGGCTTAACCTTTGTATTATTTTGATCCTCTCTTGTCCTGATCAGTTGACTTAGGTAAATATTTTTTTTACTTAAAAATTAAAAAAATGTAAAAAGAAACCCAACAAATTTTAACTTGGACCCTCTCTTTGTTACACCCTGTTGTGTTGTTACCTAATTACTATTACCTTGATGGGTTAAAAATGCTTTAATATATATGTTTATGGTTGTGCTTTGTATATGAATCTTGATGGAAATATTTTGAATGAATGTTTAATTAAGTCGATATTTTATAATGTTTTGAAGATGAAAATATATGATGCATATGAACGAATTGTTATCGACTAGCTATTGTTGTGATGTACTAAGTTGGATGCAGGAACAAATTCGAACCTCCGAAAGAGAGGGGGAGTATCACTTAGGAAAATAACTTGGTTTGGTAACCCTGATGACCCTAATTGAACATACACACACTTACTTCCTAGTTGGTCTAATTGATTAAGATAGTTCAGAAAATGGTAAGTAACCTTCCGTTAGGGTTTGTGAATGTTTTGTATTGGGTTGTGATCTTGTTCTACGAATGTTTTGATTGAGGGTATGTGATTGAGTCTTTATGTTGAGAATAATTTCTTCCTCGTGTGTTCATATTTATATGTTAATCGATGAAGTATATACATAGAATGTATATATGTATATATGTACATGTGTACGATAACTCATACATATGAGTGTATGCATGCATGAGTATATATAGGTAGACGTACCTACACATGCTCATGAACGGATAACCCATATGCATGGGAATGTCGATTGGACAAATGCGACACACACACACACATATACACACACTTCGTGTATATACATTGATCGATGAGTACGTGAATATGTGTTGAATATGGATATTGAAATAATGTTATATATATAACTATACATGTATATAGTTACGCTAATAGAAATGTATATACATATATATATATATATAATTATTTTAATATATATTTAATTGGAAAGTAATGTAATTGATAATCATGTGGATATAATTATATATATATATGTATATGTATTGAATGCAATATATATATTATTATTGTTTGGTATATATTGAAATGCTTTGAATAAAGCATGGCGCATAACATAGCGTTTTGTTTGATATATTAAAAGTGTTATGTAATAAGTAAAGCGCATTATAGCGCTACCATGTATATTGTTGTAGCTAAAGTTTATTGTGTTGCGCTTAAAGCATGCAAAGAATAGTCAATGAGACTTATGCATTGAAAGGAGAATACAGTTTAGACATTGCAAGTAAATGAATACAGATTTTATATTGTTTATAAATTATTTGATTGTGCAACAATAGAGGGTGCTAAAGTATGAATATGTGGCGCCAAAAATTTTAGAATGTAAGAAACAATAGAAGTCTAAATATGCACCATTTTTTGGTAAAGCCATGTGATAAGCACAAAACTCAATCAATACAAAGATGGCATAAATATGTGAGGGTAGTTGACTTGCAAATCAAATAGGAAACCTATAGAGAGGCATCACTATCCCTTGACTCTGTAAAAGAGTCAAGTTGTCTCAAACATGAAGTCGACTCAACCATTCTATGAAATTGGAAATATGAGGATTGTCATGTGTTGCAATCTGAGAGTTTAAATCAAATGAGTTGTTGCATGTGAATAGAAAGGTGGCAAAATTGTTAGCTACTTTGTACCCTTTGGATGCTCAAATTTAAGAATATAGAGAGGTGCTCTCTTTACCATTTTTTACACTTTTTCATTATGATTTCTTTGTTGTTACTTTGTTGTACTTTTTGTGCAGGTATTATTTTAAGAGTTTTAGTGAAAGAGAGGGAATTGTTTGTGAGCTACGTTTGTTGAGAATTCTTGAGAGGAGGCTAGAGTTTGGATATTAGTTGAACATTGCAGAAGTAGCATTCGTGGTTGTGGAGGTTGAGGTTGAAAAGCAACAATATCAGTTGGAACTCTATATCTAGGCATGTTGATTTCTATTCCTCTATTGTTTATGTTTAAAAGGTTATTTGTTTATAAATGCCTTTGTTTAGAAAAGATTTCTTTTGTGGAATGCATGATATGCTTGTTCTTATGAACTTAGTTATTTCCTAGAATGGAATATTTTGGTGTGATTCTTGATTAAGTCTTGAATTAGCGGAACCTTATTATTTGGGAGTACATTTATATTATGTGAAGTATGTGTGGCTTAAATGCTATTAGAACTATACTTAGTTTGTTAAGTGTATATGGATATTGCATGATGTGGAATATGTTGCTATCTTATAGTGCTTTTATGAAAATATCATTTTGAATTTAAGAGGTTAGCATGGTTATTCCTGGGGTTAGAGAAACCCATGGGAAAGGGGGTAACCTAGCTAGACACTAGTATGTGTGTATGTATGATTAGTGTGGTTATACCCGGGGTTAGAGGAATCCATGGGAAATGGTGTGACCTAGATAATTAATTTGTTATGGACTTGGATATTCCTGGGGTTAGGGTAATCCATGGTTAAGGGAGTAACCTTGTTGAACAATTTGTTATGTTATTACCTTAGATTAAATGTGTGTCATGTTTATGGTCAATACTAAATTGAACTAAAGGGTGGGTGGACAAATGACTCTCAATCGAAGTATTGGGTGTTGAATTCTTTGACCAAAGTAGTGTAAGTAGCCAATGTTTACACTGTTAGTACACTATGATTCATGATTGCATTCTAGACAAGGAAGTTATACATGTAGGTTGTAGCCAATGTATGGTAGCTCTAGATATGTAGGACACAACACTATGCTTAGGAAGGTCAAGATTATGGGGTTACCAAACCAATCTCTTTGTCGAAAGGTAGGGACATCTTACCAGTTAGGTAGATGTGCGGGGGATCGCAGTAAGTTCATGGTTGACGAAAAAGCGCTGGAGTGATGCTCTCCCTCATACAGTTGGCAACTAAGATTTGAAGATGTAGCGCTAGTTTGGAGACACCTAGAATGTATGCATCAGTGATGGGGACATCTAGGAGGTATGCACCAACATTGGGGACATCTAGATCATTGTATATATATCATTGATCTCATGGAAGCTATGAATGTAAACATGTAAATGAAAATATTATCATAAAATTATGTAACGTGAAATCGTTACTTAAATTATTGAAATGATTATTTGTTATGCAATGGGAAAGTTTGAAATGGTTATGTTTCAAATGTGCATCTTGTTATTCATATGAAAAGGGAAAAATTTATTGTTTATAATGTTAGTAACATAAACTTTCACTTGTGAGTAAAACATAGTAAAAACAAGAGATAGAACAATAGACTTGCTACACTATTTACTTTTATATCCTATTATTATAACCACTATTATTATAACCATTACACCTCCTTTCAATACAAATACTAATATTATAGCAAATTATACATAACTTTTATGCACTATTAATTTGCATACTTTTAATTACTTGTGTAGTACAAACCCTTATTAAAGTTTAATTGCGCGCTCTTTGAAAAAAGGAAAAATCTTTGACTCAACTGATTGAGCCATGCGCAATTAAAGGACTTTTGCTTCTGATTTGAAAGGACACATCAACAAGGTGAAATGTCCCTTTCTCTCATCAAATTCCAGATGCTCTCACCAAGCTTCGTGCTGCCATGAAAGCTCCTCGCTGGGCAGACCTGCAATGCATATTATATCATTTATTTAGTAGGGGACCAGTCAGGAATTTGCTTTTAGAGGCAAGATGATGAGTACCTTGCAAGTAAGGGTGTAAGTGACTCTATCATGAGTGGTGAAAGAGGATGCAGTAAGTACTTGCAAGCCTTGCTCTTCAACAGCAGCTATAAGCTTAGACAACGCCATCTCCTCTATCCTTGTGTCTGTTGTGATTAAAACATCTGAACACACATGGCTTACATTCACCATTGGAAAATCTTTCTCCTCTTTATAAAGGTAGCTTTTCTGCAGTCCCTTCATTTTCATGTCATCCTTTTTCTTGGTAAGCTCATCCACCTTCCCTTGTAGATGAGAAATATAGTCTGTAGCTTTCCATAGAATGTCACTTGCTGAGATTTTTCTCTGTCGTGCCTTATTAATCAAAGAAACTTAGTAAATGTGATAAATAAAGTTGTTCTTCTCATTTACAGATAATACTCTCCAACCATCATCCTTATAACATCATCTATTAAATAAAACATTCATAACTTTAAAAATAATTATCTGATCAGCAAAATGTTGTATGTTTTGAACATACGTTGCATAAATCAAATGTTTTGAACATATTTTTCATTAAATGATAAAATTGAATGGTTAATTAAAAGCGTGAAGTTTTCACATTCTATTATAACTGATATCTTCGATTTTTGGATTTGCTGTTGTACAATTTTGTAACAGCGAAGTTTCATATAAAAAATGACTGACAAAAATATTATCAAATCTATCTTACTGTAAAAACTGATAAGCCTTTACTTTAAGGCAAAGGAAGTGATAACTCATCCACCCATTAAAAAAATATAACTAATAGCTGAACATATATTAAAACCCAAATGGTATTTTGGAAAATGAAAAAGGAAGAGAGATTAAGAGATATGATTACAGATATGTATATTACCTGGTTTTTCTCATCCTCTGATGGCAGTAAAGATTTTAATTCTGACAAGCAGGATATCATACGCCTTCTCCTGTCCCTCTCTGCTGCACTGTTAATACCGTTCTTATCCACAACCCCACCATGCTCATTTTCCTTTCTGACATGGAAGGCCTCGTTGCAGTCCAATGAGCGTTGGCGTATAACATCATATAAATCTCCACTCTCCCTATTGCCAACTGGCAATAATGGAGGAAAAAGATCAGGAGAAGCATTCATTCTTTTTCTGTCCTTGATAACATTTACAAGCAACAAGTTACTAGGTATATAGGATTCAGAAATATCTCCAATCTGGTAGAATGCTTCTAGTTGAATCTTCAAGGTATTACAAAACTGGAATATTGTAATGATAATTATATCTAGATATACTTATCATACAAGTGTACTTCTTTCAACTTGCCTATATGTATAGATATTTTAAAGTTTTTATGGAGTGGCCCTTCCCTTCCCAGCTAGAAGTTGATTTCGAATGATTAAACACTGCAACTTGACCATTTAAATACTAAGCAATCTATGGTCCTTTGGCCTTCTGAGGAATGGTGGGGTGCATATATGTCAACTAAGCTCAACTACCAACTTAGAAATGGACATTAACAGCGTGGAATATCAGTAAAAAATGAAGATGCATTGTATATTGCTAGATTTGTTTCCAAGAACGACATAGATTTGAAAAAGTTGTAATATATCCACATGCATATTTACTTAAAATATCATTTCCATTTCCCAAGAGTGATTGAGAAAGAAGAATAAGAAAATTTGGGCAAAGAAAATATTTAAAACTTAACTGTCAATGATCCATATATAAGAAAACGAGAGAAGAAAGTATATTATAGTGAGAAAATTTAAAAAAGAAAACAATAACTGTAAAGGATCCATATGTAAGAAAACGAGAGAAGAAAGTATATAATAGTGTGAGAAAATTAAAATAATAATAATAATAATAATAATTTTTTCTTAAGATTTAGAGTTAGGATTGAAAGATTAAATGTAACAGATTTTAAATAAATTAAACGTATCATTGGAGATGTTAAGAATTAATTTGTTAAGATAAAAAAAATAAGGTTTTGTCAAGATAGAATAGTTTTGAAGATCTGTAATCTAATTGTATCTTGCACTAGTTTAAAGTTGTGCATGCAAAACTAATCTAAATGCATGTACAAATAACTTGATGTGCAAGAATGAATCTAATGTGAATAATTGATTTGGTAGACAACTAATGTTTGTTGCATACGTGTCTCAATTTGTAGCTATGTTTGAAGAGGGGGTGGTGTCAAAAGCCTATTTAGGAACTTATTGTTAGTGTAATATTAATACTTTAGGATATATTTTAATCTTAAGTATATATTGCACATATTTTTTTAAGTTTACTGATATAATTCTTATTTAATTATTTAAGTTAGGAAGTATAATGTTGCACATTCATAGGATTCTACTTGTTTCCTTATCCTCGTAGATTTGGAAATTTGGATAAGCAATCCCTCTCTTTTTGGATTTTTGTTTTATCATTATCCTCAATGGATTTGAAAACTATAAGGCTATAACACAACTCTCCTTCCAAATATAATCAAAATAATGAGACAAATATTTTAGTAGTCTAAGAAACTTAACTAGTTTAATTTTCATTAAGCTAGTTTAAATCTATTTATATGCACTAGATTATTTGACTTCAAATTCTAACATGATATTGGAATATAGGTGCTAGGATAGGTTTGTTTTGAATTTTGAATTTTTGGATATTTAAAAATATCATCAAGTTACATGTAGATTTTTTGATAACCCAGTATGCTCTTCTTTTGTATTTTCAAATGTGATTCAAGAGGATTCATTGGTGTAAGGGCTTAGGGCAATCTTGCATCACCCAAAAATATTGTATTTTCATTATGTTTTAATTTTTTTTAGTTTTTTTGGGCCTATGGCGACGTATGCAATCTTTGGGATAGTTAGAAGTTTGAAACATCAAAAAATAATCACCTGCTATTTTTAGTAAGTCGATCTATTCAGGTTCTTATGGACATGAAAACTAACCCCAAGGAGGGAAATTGAAAAATAAAATTATTGGTGAAAGAATCATCTCAAAATCCTATACCATTTGGAAGATATTAAATCTTCATCCCGAGGAATTTCTCCAATGAAGTTTCAAACTCAAAATTGAGGACCTTAGAAGCCCTAGAATAGGGTGAAAAGTGTGGATTTTATGGATTTGACAAAAGCATGTTGTAGATATCTTCACAAGCTTTCCAACGATATATTACAATTGAAAATCTGATTGTTAGATCGAAAGTTATAACTTCGAGAAGTTGTAACTATATAAAAATAAAATAAAACTCTTCTAGAGCGGGAAAATGGACAGCGAAATTTTTGGCACCAAAATAGGGTTACACCTTCTAGAATACTCTAAGGCAGTTACACTTCTAGGATAAAGATGAAGAATATGGGTTACAAAAAGGAGCTCTTGTAGTGCAAATCATGGTTTTGGCTTGCATATTTCTATAATGAGAAGGCCCATGTGGCTATAGTATGCTATTTTTCTGTATTGTAATTTCACTCCATCAAGATAATATAAAGCAAGTATTTATTTCTGCATTTCCCATTTACTTCTCTTGTTTAGTTGTGTGTGTGGTTTTGTAAGGGGAGTACCCTTCATCAAAATGGTTTAGAGAATTAGAAAGGTTCAAAGAAAATAATCTCTATTTTTGCATGTGTTTCCTTTTCTTCTAATATAGTGAAATTCAAGGTTTTGTTGTCTCTAGCAACATTGTAAGTTGTTCTATTGTATCCAAAAGGTCTAAGAAAGTTAGGATTGACTTTTGTTTTGCCAAAATTAAGTTCATAGGACACAACATGGTAAAAAGAGAGTTTTAAAGTTGATAATTATTGATATTCTAATTAATGAAGCATTTTCAAGTTAAATGAATCTCGCCATGTTGGATCTAGAAGACCCAAAAAAAATCATATAAGACTTATCATTTTTTAATGTTGTGGTCGCAAGGAGGTTGATTTTTTTTGGCTTGACACTATTCATTTGTATGATCATATCTTCATACTTTCTATACTTGTGCACAATTTTTTCTTGTTTCTATGCATTGTTGATATTATCAAGAATGAATTCTTAATGTCATCCATTCAAAAATAGACCCCTCTACATTTTCTTTTTCAATCTTTAACCTCAAATTTAGAAGACCTTAACTTGGTCATTCAAACTCGAAGACAGATGCATTTTTTTTCATTTGGGGTGGAATTTTACACTACTTGCAATGCTATAATTTGTTTCTTAATTTTTCTCTCCATTTTTTTTATAATTCTACTTTTATCATAGATTTTATTTTTTAGCTATTTTTTTTGAGTTTCAATCTCTTATAATTTTCACTCTTTTTTAGGTGCCATTTCTTTTAAATAGTATTTTTCCAAGATCTACACAATGGTGTAATTTTTTAGTTCATGTTCTATAAGCACATAATTATTTCATTATTTTGGCCACTTTTGGGCCCTATAAAACAAGATTAAATTTAGGATCTATTGCAATATAATTGCACTAAAATAAAGTTTCAAACACTGTATTTGTTGGGGGCTCATTTTAGTAACTAAGAAATTAAAATTGAACAATTGAGGGGGGTTGTTAATACACATGCGTTCATCTTATAAAGAGACAAATTAATGTAATAGTCTTGGGTGGCTTATACGTAGGAATTTTGTAATTATGAACTTAGATAAAGTTTCACTTTTGGGGGTTTCATAATAGATTTTAATAATAAATTCAGTGAATTTGTTGTAAGTTTAAGTTCAAAGAACTATTTATCTTGGAAACAAGGGATAAATAATCATTTCCTTGTTCAAGATCCACTACCCTATCTACTTGTGCTCATTCTCGAGTCAAGTAACTATGAATAGAATAATTCATAGTTTAACAATAATGACATGGTTTATGGACTAATATTTTTTACTATTTTTTAGGATACTCTACATCACATAGAGCACATGTTGATTTCCTTTTCATTGTTGGGACAATCATGCAATATTTGTATGAAGACTTTAGATATTCATCTAATAGTGACATTTCCTTCAATGACTAGGCACTTTTGGATGATACTAATACTTTTGATACCCTATTGTGTGTGGAAACATCCTTGTGGGATGGTCGACCTATTTGGATGACATACATTGATGCCCCATCTAAATTGGAGAACATTCTATATTCTTCCTCAAATATTATTTCATTAAAGTTTGAAGTTGATTCTTCAAGAGCTTTCAATAATTCTCTTTAGTAGGGTTCTTCATGTCTATAGGATCCAATTTATTGGGAGGTCTATTGATTAGACATTTCTACTTCTGGACACTCATATTTTAGATCTTAATGACAATATTGAGGGCATTCAACTCCTCTTTAATGAAAACTCACATCGAGTTGCATCAACTTCCATTCTATATTCTTTTGCTCTCGCTACACCACATTATGCTACTCACTTGACACATCTCAATTTACATTGGTCTAGGTCTCACACGTCATTGGTTACTATTCTCAAATATTTTATGGCATAGTCATAATTTATCATCAACATTGAGAAACATGAGCAACTTCTAAAACCATTCATCTTGATTCCTTTGTAAATTCCACTTGAGTTGGAATTTAACAGTTTGATAGCTCAAGGTTATTTCTTCTAAAAGGAAGATACATAATTTGTTATAGAGGGACCTATGTGAAATCATGTATTACTCTTCTCTCTCTTCTTTGTGGAGGCACACAGGCACCTTGTCTTGTAGGGATTTTAGGACACTCTTCTAGGGGGTTCCTTAGTCCTCTCTTTTCTCTCTTTTAGGAGGGATTTTTTTCCTATGGAACTTTTCCTTTTCTTTTTGCATGAGATCTTATTTGAACATGAGCACCCAACATGGATTTATTGTTGGGGTCCATTCTTGCATCTTTTATTTTGTTTAGCATCTCCCTAAATTACACTTAAGAGGGGATGTTCATGATTTTAGGATATGTTTTAATACTAAGTATATTATTAAACATGTTACTTAAGTTTATTTAGGTAATTGTTATTTAATTAGTTAACTTAGGAAGGATAATGTTGTGCATTCATGGGATTTTTTTTCTTATCCCCATGGATTTAGAAATTTGGATAAGCAATCCCTCTCTTTTTGGAATTTTTCCTTATCCTTATCCTCACTAGATTTGGAAACTATAAGATTATATAATGTAACTCCTTCCATCTTTTGAACATAATTAGAATAATAAAGAAATCATTTTGGGAGAAAAAATTATTTAAAAAACTTAACTAATTTAGTTTTTATTAATCTAATTTAAATATATTTTTATGCACTTAATTTTGGGTTATAGATTTGACTTCAAATTCTAACACTTTCTAGGTAAGCATTGGTTCTCCTTTACTCAAGCCCTTAGGTGCATGGTCTTGATCATTATTGATCTATAATGCGATTGCATTATAACATTCTCATGTTTTCCCTTTGATGGACCAAAAAGTGGTTGTTGCCACTTTTTGGTCCCATATTTTTGTGCACATGCCCATTTTAAAGGGAATGATGAGCTAACACTACTATAAGTCCTTTCTAGATATATACTTTCTATTGTAAGTGATCAATACTACAAATTCATAGCAAAGGCATTATGGGTCTGTGCATAAATAGTTAAGATCAAGAGAAGGAGGAAGCACATTAAATCATTCTTATAATCCTAATATTCATGCTTCTTTTGTATAGTGAATTCTTCTACTTTTTACATTTAGATATTTAATTCCAGGGTTACCATTTGAGTTATTTTAAAACAATAAAAAAAGTCAAATCTTGTGATAATAATCATAGATATTCTTTTATTTTTGAAATTTTATGAGGTGTATTGATAATAATTTTAATAAATAAATAATATCTCATCAAATATGATTATTATTACAAGCTTTGGCATTTTATGGTTTTAAGCACCTCTTTAGGAGTTGAATCTATTCCAAAACCTCTTTAGCCCCCAAGTTAGTTCTTGGAACATTATTGGTACCCAAAAGGCCTCATAATACCAAATTAAACCATAAAAAGTCAAAATACAATATTTGTGTAGTGCATATAGACTTGTGTGACCCAACTAAATTTAAATGCTCACCAAAATTGATGCCAAGAGGTCTAAAGAAGGTATAAATAAAATTCAAATGATTTCTAATTTAATCTCTACTTTTGAATTCTATGCACACAAGAGCCCTACAAATTGAGTAGATTGAACAAACTACATTTGATATTAGGAATAATTTTTCCACAGTCCATGAAAATTAATAATAAGAGCTTCTGGATTCATCTATGTATGCTTATTTTATCAATGTTTTAGATCACACTCAGTGATCCATCACCAGGAAGAGGAAAGTGATTCAAAATGTCAATCAAATAAGCATACATAGTTGAATCCAAAAGCTCTCATTATTAAACTACATTTGCTCAAAGATTATTCCCTATAAGCCTAATATCAATCTAGATAAAGTAGATTTTGATAAGTTTTCCTATATAAAATAGTTTATTTAATGTTACATTTAAAATTGGAAAATAAGAATGATTTTGATGTTGCAGTGAATGGATTAGAGTTTGATATTTGATTTTCTAACATGAAAATTGAAATGTCAAGATGGAAAAGCCTTCCAAGGTTGAGAATGGAATTAGTTACTTTGAAGTGTCAATTTCCTATAAGCCAAAGGATTTTAATTGTGTGCTTTGGGATATGATTGAATGAAAGGGTATTAGATATTCTATGAAGGGTAACTTAAAAAAGAGCATTCTCCTTTCTTTATATTGATGAAAATTTTATCCCACTTGTGTTGCAATGCACATTGTTGTATCTAAAATTTATCTCGATATTGCCAAATCTAAGATTACTCACTCATTAATAATGGTCTCTTCCTAGTGAAGTTTGAATTATTAATCCAAACATTTGAACACATGTACTACTTTGGTGGATAGGATGTGCAAATATGACATGGTGAAGGAAGCTCATATAATTTTCAATGATATGTTAGAATAAGTTTTTAGCATAAATGATATCACATTAACCATACATATTGATAGATATTGCAAGGAAGGAAATGTGATAGCTAGATGGAATATTCTTGAAAAAAATAAGAAATAGGCCCTACACCTAGATTAATAATGAACAATGCTATGATTGTTGGGATGTGCAATAGAGGTAATTTTGATGGGGCTTTGAGATACCTACTAGAGATGTAAGACAAAAGTATAGATCTTGATGATATCTTGTATGGTAATTTGATTGAAGTGTTGAAACATGGCAAAGAAATTGAATCCAAGAAACTCTTTAATAATAAAGTGAAACAAAGTAAATTTTTTGATGATGCGGCTTGCTCTTCATCATACAAATCTCATTATCGTAATCAAAATCTATCATCAATTAATAAATTCTTAAAAATGCATTTAGATTTAATTATGGGTGTTAAAAAATATCATCAATAATGTTAGTAAGGACATGGAGTTGTTCTTGGTAGAAAATTTGTAGCTTTGTGCTTCAAGAAAGGGATTTTTTGACTTTGCTACAAGGTTATATTAAAATTTTAATGCTCTATTTGTAGGTGAAAAATGGTATTCACTATTGGAGAAAGCACTTTCTAGTTTAGGTGAGTTCCAAAAACATCTTAGAGACCACATTGAGTTGTAAACACCTTGGTAAATATGTATACAAGACATGAGGTGAACCTTACTCATAAAATGTTTGACCAAATTCTTTAAGAATAATTACCTATAACCAACACACGTAAACTCACTCTAGGAAAATTCAGCATCAGCAATTCACCGCCATGGAAAATTCACCGCAGTGAAAAATTAACCGCATTAATATTTTTTAATATATATTTCAAAAACTTTGATTTTATTAAAAATATTAATCCGGATAATTTTCCACCACAGTGAATTGTTGGCGGTGAATTTTCCATGGCGATGAATTGCTAGCGGTGAATTTTCTTTCGGTTAATTATTGATGATGAATTTGCTGGATGCCACATAAACTATCTGATATAACTCCTTGATAGTCATATGTCTATCAAGTTTACATGAAGACTTGATATTTAATTATAAAACCAATATTAATCTTTAAAAATAATTACATTGTATACTCATTTTAAAGGCTTGACAATATTACTGAAATATTTTTTATTAAAGTCCTTAAAAGTGGTTGTTAGAAAGTAGCTAGAAGTTGGTTATATTGGGAAAAAGGGTCTTGTGCACAAGAAAATAAATATTTTAATTATGCAAAAAAAATATTTTTTGTGCATCTTACGAGATGTTTTTAGCCATATTAAATATTTATTTGGGTCCACTTGTAAATTTGTATTGCAACATTGGTTACATTTTTATGTGTGGCTTGCACATTGAAAAAAATTAATATTGAAAAATATTTGTATGAAAAAGTAAATGTTGGGGTAAATGGATTTATACTCTCATGGTTTTGAGACACATGGTTTAGCTCATATCACTTAGTGGTTTTGTGTGAGCTTGAATCTAGAAAAGAAAACACATGTTTAGTGGTTAGGTCGGTTGTCATTTGTATTGAAATATTTTATAGAGTGTGTATGTGAAGCATGGTGTGGGATGTATGGCTATATGGATTACACTTATGCTTGCACACATGGTGGATGCATTGGAGAAGCTTGATGTTTCAGAATTATTCATGAAGACTTTAAAAGTGTATTGTAATGTTTTGCTATTGAGTAATATATTGAGTTTCGATGCTTTTGGAGGTTGATTTTTCCCTCATCGAGGTTCTTCCAAAGGTATATCTTGTCTCATCGTAATGGTATTTTTTCTATGCTTTTGTATGATGGATTTTGAATACTTCTTTACATATTTTTATTTCTTATGATTATGTGAATTTTTTTTTATTAGTATAATATTTATCCTTTGAAGTAGTAGAGTTTGTTGTTAGGTTGTGGGAGGAAATATCCCTAGTTGTAACCCTCGGTATGAGTGAATTATAGTGCATAGTTGAATCCATGGTCTTGAAGGGAAAGAATGGAGAAAATTTCAAGGTCACTAGCATGTTTGTAGGCTTAGGTTGTTGTAGATATAGGGAACTTGACAAAGATTTGGAAAGTGTTTTTTTTGTTAGGGTTCATTCTATGGGGGTTTTTGGGTGAGATTTTTTTGTAGAAATTTTGGACAAAAATAAACCTCACCATTGAGTCTATAAGACCCAAAAACTTATGGATCCATATAAAACTTGAATATGTTTGGGGTTAAGAAATTCACCATTTCTGAGGACCTTGGAGGAATGTTAGAGGGAATATTTTTTATAGCCATATGGAATCCATATGATCATACAAATTTGTAAATATGGTGTATTAGTAAAATTTATAGTCATTAATTTACATGGTGCCATAAAAAATATTGATTAAAGGTACAAAAGTGTACAATGAATAATTATAAAAACATAAAAATTGACTTGACAGCCACAAGGGCTAAAAATTAGTCCCATGGATGACCAATGCCCAAGGAAAAAACCCCAAGTCACTATGGAGCCTATCCTATAGGGGCTAAACCACCAAGGTTGTGGTAGGGCCACATCGCCTACCTCACCACCTTTACTAACAACAAAAAATGAAGCACCACTAGTGTAGAGACTACCACCATAGCTCAACCAATTCACCACTACCCTTCCACCACCACGTTTGGATTTTGATATATAATATAGTAATTTTGTTTTTAGGTGCATAACTTTCACTTTCACATATAATATCAGATTTTTGACTTAATATAGGCCTTCAAAATATTTCTTTGAGAACTATATAGTGGTATAGGTTTTCTCATCAAATTTTATTGTTTGTGTTAGAATTTGGTGTCTAAAGACAACAGTTCCATAGAATGGTTAATAAATGATATCTTGATCATATGAAATTAGATTTTAGATTTTGAATAGGCATTGGAGAGAGTTGGAAACATATTACATAGTGAATTAGGTGAATTTTCACTTGGATGGGTAGAGAGAGAATTGTACTTGTTTGAGTTCTTATAATAGCCTAAAATTCAAGGTGTGATTGTGTGATAATTTGAGGGAAATTATGTTTTATGGGGGTAAATGTTTCTATGAGAGAAATATAATGGTATAGTATGTTATTAGATTTGTTGCCTCTTAATATAGGTTTATTGGTACTTTCAAAGTATTAAATTTGATGAGGGAAAATATATAGGCCATCTACAAGGGTATCCCTAATTGGCTTGGGGGTATAGAGAGCCAAGTGAAAATGGTATAACCTAAGAAGTAGCCCTTGGACGAGCAAGACAAGGGGCTTGTCAGGGTTCTTGGAAAACATCTCAATTGCCTCATTGACAAAAAAATCAAGAGAAGATAGAAGATAAAAAGGAAAGTTGATCATCAAATAATTTCAAAAAATAATAACAGAGGCATGTGGTAATATTAATAGCATGTGTACCTACCTTTGAGAGTAACATATTTCATTAACACTAGGCATACTTGGTTCCAAGGAGTGGGGAGCTTACTGTGGTCATAACTTGCATGCGATTTGACAGGGTTTTTGCTATTTTTGAAGAACTAATTCATGTTTTTTGTGTCTTGAAATTTTGTGTGCTTCTTAATTTTCTATCCATTGCAAGAAAGGTCGGTGGCATGCACAATGACATCTTCATCTGCTTCAAAAGAAAACCCACCAATTCTAACCTATCTTCGATTCCAACCATTAGCAAACTAAATTGAAAGATTCTCATAATGACCATTGAGACTCTCCATCAATGGTGCAAGCCCTCCTTCCATGCAAATATGACAAAGTAGAGGGTATTTCTTGAACTCTTCATAGGAGCTAGGCTTTGTTCTGGCCCTTTCACCACCCATCGTCAGTTGTAGATTAAGTTGGTAACCTCGAATATGTTTCTCTTTATGATGACATATGTGACTAAGGTAGAAATGTAAGCTGGGTAACCCGCACCCATGTGCCAGTAGTCTTTATCGTATGCTCGGAGTTGTAGTTTACCCTATTAGGATTAACAAGATCCAACTTGGGTGGTGGGATATCTATCATAAGCCAACAATCACTTTTTAAAAATACTAATCATTATTATAAACCTTGTGACTTGAGCATCCCTTTTTTCTCTTGATCATATAATCTCATGATCAACCTTAAATTCAAATTAATAATTGCAGCATAGAGGCACTTGATCATAAGACCATTTGTCCTTATGTTCATTTCCTCATCCATGATCCAAGTCCACGACCACCTGCCCATCATGTTTGAATGATAAATTATGACAAGTGTGAGAATGATTATAAGGAAAAGCCTTAAGGAATTAGTTTGATCTTTCCACATTTTGAATGTTGGTATATTTTTCTTCAAGGATTAAATCTTTAACCTTGGTCGAAAGACATGAGTTGTCCCTCCAACATTTGGTTGAATCCAAGGAAATCCTCAAGTTATGTTACTCTCTATTGGTTGTAGGTTCTTTATATGTTTTATTGTAACAATTTCTTCATTTTTCTCTAGAAAATGAATAGAGACTTTGTACTCTAATTTTGATTGAATTAGAAGAATACTATGAACTTTATGTTTTTCTATTCTTCATTTACTGTAGATTATTCATATTTTTAATATGCAATTAGTTCCTTTCATTTTCCATGCATGTTAAAGAGGTAAATTGTTGAGTATTCTCCCTCGTGTTGATGTTATATGCACAAACTAAAGAACTTTGTGTCTCTACTACATGGTGAAAATTATTTCATATTTTTCCCTTTATTCTTTTCGCTTTTTTCTAAGAAATATTATGTAGTTTTTCATATGAGCATGTCTAGGTTTTTTAGTTTTTCTTTCTCTTTTTTTTTATAAAAATTCTTGTGTTCCTTTTGTACTTTTAGGAACTTAAAAGTATGAAAACCCCCCAAAACCCCAATCATTAGAAGAAATTTCCCCTCTAAACACAAAAGAATATTATTAATCAAATAATGATTTCTCCAACTGTTGTGAATGTTTATCACTACCCATTGAGTACGTCACACCAATTTTAACAAAATATCATAGCAAAAAAATTATTTACTAACATGCATGTGACTTGAAAGGGAATATGTATATCTTCTTACAATGATATTAAAATAGGCCTACTTTAAAAAATATATATATACATCTCCTAAATTTAATGAAAAAATTATGTATGAAGAGAGAAATTTAGAATTTTTTGAAATAGGACGGTGAACAAAAATAAGTGGCCCCTTTAAACTTAGCATCCTTTTATGTAGTACACCTCACAAGCTCTTGATAGGGTGCATAGACAATATCTTCTTCATGAAAACAAATATTTTTTTAGCGAATCAAATCCATACTTGAATATATTTTTCTTGCAATGTTATAGTCAAACATAATATAATAAAAAATATTAGAATGGAGAATAATAGAATGAACACAATAAAATTTACACATAAAAATTACAAGAATATTCTCTAAACATGTTTTTTTTGATAAATAATAAATCTAGAATAATGAAATCATCTCCTACAATGTCTATTTGATGCAAGAGAACATAGGTTTTCATAAAATTTTACCTATTTCTTAGGATTTGTGTGCTAGAAAAGGAATGGGAATTCCAAGAATTAGCAAGTTTTTATCTTAGCAGGTATGGGGGTAGTGATTGTCTCCTTTCAACCCATGAACTCCTATAACCTACACTCCTTGGTCTTAAAACAAGCCATAAAATTTATGAAAAATTTAACCATTAACAAACACAAATATTCAAATTAATAATTGTTTAACTCATTGCATTAAGAGGGGATGTTTCAATTAGAAGACATTTCATATTCAAATAAATTCATAGTCTTGAACAAAATATTATAAAAATAATAGGATAAGAAAAACTACATTTTGGAATGACGACCTCAACAATATTCACTTTCACACAATCCAATGGGAGTGGAATGTTGTGGCAAAGTGCATGCCTTCTCAAATCAAGAACAATGCCTTTTTGCACAAGGAAATAATTCATAGAATTCCACATCATCTCTAATGACAAAAGTGTTTATATCCTCCAATCTCCTCTCATCTTTTGAATAGATGGCCGTAGTTGAAAGATTGGTAAGTTAAATGGTAATTAAATTTAGGATAACAATAATATGCATCAAAATAGTACCAATCTAGATTATTGTCCAATTTTGTACCCATCCCACCCATGTTATTTTCCCTTTCCTATTTCCTTGGGTACAATTTCATCAATTAGCTTAAGCCCTAACTTCTAAGGAGAAGGGACAAACTTAGTGGCATGTGTAACGATTTTATTCTTTTCTTTCCTAGTTGCAAGCTTATTACCCTAAAAAAGGTAGGATACATTTGAAAAAGGTCAAAATATAATTGAACCTTTCATTTTGAAATTGTATCTTATTGAACACACCTCCTTATCCATAAATTTTTCGTTCATCAAATTTTATGCTCCATTTTTTTAAAAGTTGAGAGAGAAATATTATCATCCTATAGAAAAAAAATCAATTAAAATATTTTCTGCTCCATAGATGCTAATATTGATTATTCATGTAATTTTTTTGAAACATATTCTATTTTAATTGTTGTACATGACATGGTACACTTAAAAATATGCATATTAAAAAATATTATAGGTTTTAGATATGCCAACACATCCTTGTCCTCAAATTTTTCATCATGATTATCTTCTTTTTTAGAGCTCACCAATGAGATTATTATCTTACAAAAAATTCAAATATAAAAGAAAAACACGTATAAATTTTACAAAAAATTTGAACCAAATCCTTGTTGCCCTAGTTATCCTTGCCACTTCCACATTCACACTCATATTGTGATGACATACATGATGAATTTAACTCAAATTTGTATGTATGTAGCCACAATTTTTTTTAGAAAGAGCATCATAAACTAGAACATGCAATTACAACTTAGTCAAGTTTCATTTTCTCCTTTGGTTCTCTCCATCTCATCAATTTATCTCTCCTCTCTTCACTCTTATACCATTTCCTCTTCTCAACACTATTATGGAGAATAAAAATAATTATAATTTATTAATTTCACCTCCTCATTAATCAAATCAGCTTCATCCTCATTCTCCTCGAGTCCCCCTCATCCTTATTCTCAAGTTCATCATCCTCGGGATCAATTCCTTCATTCTCTTACACTAAAGAAAATATATGATATGAATAAAATAAAATATCAAAATTAACATCATAAATTGAAACAATATGTCTATAACTATCATTCCTTACCAAAAAATATTTCCTTGATGTTCAATCTATTAGAGAATGTCAAGATCAAAAACCACGAATTTATAACCGTCCATAAGTGAAACGATGAACACAATAGGATATCTATCATATGTTTATGAAGCGTGTGTAGATACAATGAGAAAAATTACTTATATAAGTAAGGTAAATGAGGTGAGAAGGTACGAGACAATGAATGACTACCCCTCCAAATGTGCAACACTTGTGAGCTCACTTGACAAGTGAGTGAGAAAGTGTAACGTGTCCATGCAATAGGTGTCTCAAGTGATGAGGACACATGTATCAACGATATGAAGTGAGACAAAAGTATAGAATAGCCTAAGTAAACTTAAGCCAAGTTTGAATAGGTCAATCCTAGAAAGGTGATTAGCTAACTAGGTGAATAATGACTCTATTTAGACTAACACACTCTACTCCTAAATTGAGGCTAGTTCCTTGGTGCACCCTCTTCTATGTCCTATTAAAAAAACAATATTTTAAATTCCAAAGCAAGAAATAAAAATATTAAGAAATAGTTAAATAAATTGGGAAATATTGATACACCATGAGAAATATAGTATTTGCAAACATTTAACATGTAAATGAATTTTAACATGACTAGAACTTATCAATGCATATATGGCATATGCCTATAAGAAATGTATATGCATAATCGCCATAGGTTCTAAATTATCTACCTTGTCTATCTCATTTTTTAGAGTATTGTCCATTTTTCATATAAACCTATGCATATTTGCTATAGTCACAAAAAATATCCTACCAAACAAACATTTATTAAAAAAAGAATTACGTAATATGTTCTAGTCTATATAATTAATTACATCAAATTAAAAATTCAAGCATATGAAGCACCAAACATAAAAAACTAGTAAGTTTATCCCCCCTCTAAGATTTAAATTTCATTCAAAAGTGGCGGTGTGTCTAGCAATGTGTAAAACATAAGACAAAGACTAATGTATTATTATTGATACAAAAATGATGTTATTTAACATAATATCCTTGTTGTTACTAAGAAGTTAGCATATAAAAATCCTATTTCTCTTGAATCCCAAATTCTTCCCATTATCATGAGTGGAATAAACTATACTGGTATAGAAAAATAGGTTTAAATAAGGCTCATGCATTGATTTGCATAGACTAGGCATATCAAGGATCAAGTTCCTCTTTTTGCAAACAATGGACAAATTGTTGTCATTGTGGTCCCCACATGAGAGCTTGTCCAATAGATTGAAGCTCATATTGAGAAGTTTTCTAAGGTTCTTGGCTTAAATTATGTGGATGTGAAATATGCATTAAGGATTTTAATTAATTATATTTTTTTGTTTTCTCATAAGAAAAATAGTGACAAGACAATAGCCAACCATTTCTAAACATCCTTACATTTGATAGACTACAACCAAAACACAATAATATTTTAGAGAAAATAAATTTGAGTAAGACTTGTGGGTTTGTTTTCCTTGTGATAGAGAATATCAAGGATCAACTTCCTATTTCTATAGGTAATAGATATATTATCATCATTATGTCCCCCATAAGGGATATTTTCCAATAGATTGAAGCTCATATCAAGAAGCTTTCCAAGGTTATTTTCTTACATTTTATGGATGTCACATCTACATTGAAGAGTTTAATTAATTATAATGAACCTTTTGAAAGTAAAATAGTGACACGACAATATCCAACAATTTCTCAAAATCCTTACATTTGATAGACTAAAACTACAACATTTAGCAATAAATGACTACATAACAAGCGTCAATAAATTATATAATAAAATGAAGCACTAAAAATAAAACCAACAAGTGTATCCCCAATTTGAAATTTTAAGTGTATTAAAAAGTGGTCATGCATCTAGCAATGTGTATAGCACAGGAAATGGACTAGTTATATTATAAATTGATACAATGATGAGTTTATTTAATGTAATGTCCTTGTAGATAGTATGTGACATTTGGGTAAAAATCGTGTAGGTTGAAAAACATCCACATAGTTTTAACCCAAATGAGTTTGTGTTGCATATTACATATTACATAGATCAAATCTAAATATGATGTTACATGGAAGGAGATGTTATAATTTATGAAATAATATATTTATAGTCTCGAATTACTCTTTCTAAGCATACAACAAAATATTCAATGTGAAAACCAACATCCAAAACTTAACCCTGATAGTTTCTCATGTTTTACATAGTTCATTCTAGAAATTAAAGCACAAAGTAAAAGTGTCACTACAATCAAAAGTGTATGCAAAATCCCTACTACGCAACCTCATATAGTTGATTCATCTATCAATGATGAGAAAGAGTCAACTTGGTGATAAAATCTTATAACTCTATAGTTGGACTTTGGAGACATTATAACAGATTCAAGCTCATATAAGGAATTTTTCCAAGTTTGTTAGCTTAAGTTGTGTGGCTATCAAATTTATATTGAAGGATTTAATTAATTCCAACTATTGCTTTTTAAAATAAAAATACTCAAGAAAATATCTGATTGTTACTCAACATCCTTTCATTTGATAGATTATAACTATAATAGTTAGTCATAAACTATTGCATGACAAACATGACATATTAAATAATATAATGAATCACTAAACATAAAAACTACTAATTATATTCATACTCCAAAATTTTAATTGCAATGAAAATTAGTGATACATCTAGCACTATGTAGCATAAAATTAGACTAGGAAATTATTTATTTACACACCAATGATGTTATAAAAAACTACTCTATCCAACCAACTATTAAACATTGGATGCATGATTTTCATAACTTGATTCACTAGTTTCTAGACCCATCTACTCATCCTAGCTACTATTATTATTATTTTTGGCAAAAGGTGATAGCCTATATATTTATATTAATATATAAAAGTAGAGGGTTACATAAGATGATTTCATCAACTACTATTATTATTATCATTTTCATTCCATCATTTAAGACACTCATACCCAATGAATGGTTCCTCAACATAGTCCTTTTTTTCAACTAATTTTCCTTTATTCCTCTATTGTGAGACAATTAGTTGGATGCTCCAATTCTTTTGATTTCTTTGTCATTTGGGAAAGTATTAGTAATTTCCTCTATTCTTTCCTTGTCATTATTATATGTCATGCCAACTAGGGCCTTAATAGTCTTTCTTTTTTGAATCTTGATCTCTCTAGTCCTTTGAGGAAACCTCTTCTCTTTGGATGTGTATTATATTCAACCTGTTGTCCAAAAGAGGCAAGCTTGGGAAATAGATTTTCCTTCACCCACTAACAAGAGAAAATAAATTTCCACCCTAAAAGAAAATTTTCCTTTAGGAACATTTGGTGAGGCACATGGAAAATGGGTTCAATGGAAATAGATTGATTATTTAATGTTTGATGACAATTCTAAAAAATGTGATATACAAGATATAACTCAAGATCAATTTTAGATACATGAGAGTTAGGGGATTGTTTCTTTAGGTCCCATGGTGGATAATTTAGTTTCAATAATCTTCATTTTGATTCTAGTATTTCAAAATTTGTGTAAACTTTAGAAATGCTTTCAACCACCCTATCAATTTGAGTATGGTGGTTTCTTCTATTTCAATTTTTATTTTTAAAGTTCCAACTATGGCTGTTAATTCATCCATGACTACATGCCATCTCTAGCAACTAGTTTAGTCAAACCCAAATAAAATTTAGTTTCTCCTAGATCTTCATGTCCTCAACTAGACAAAGTATGAAAAATTGTTACAAACTAAAGGGTGTAAAATGCATAGGGTGTAGGGTATGTACATTGGGAAAATGGCATAGGGCATGCTAGAGACAAGAAAATAACTATAATTTATTTTTGCTTTGTGACAGGTTGCCGTTAGCTTCTAACACTTTAGTAAAAAATATATCAATTATGTCAACCGGGTAGTGTTCAAAGGTTGTATGCAATTGGGAACATTTTGGCCATCTCTCTCTTGGCAATATTTTTTGAATTTTTGAAAACAAAAATTAAACTAGGAAGCATGAAATTGTTTAAACTAGAAAGCATGAAATTGTTAAACTAGAAAACATTCAGATTCCTATTCTAGAAAGCATTTAAATTACTTAAGAATGAACACTTGCAGTTAAACTATGAAATTTAAATGAAGACAACTAACGACTAACAACTAACTATTAACTGAAAGTACAAACAACTTGTAATTAGCAATAGGAGTGGGTGCTCCGGAATTTCAAAGTAAATAGAACTTAAAGATTGTAAACTCAAAACCACAGCCTATAGGAACACATGACTCGACACAAAATAACATTCATCTAAATTTAACATGCAAAGAATGGAGATAACAATATTAACAAGAAAAATGCTTATCTACTCTATGAGATCCCTTGAGTGGCTAGCTCTCGGGTGTTCCTACGTTTATCTCAAATCACACGTACTTTTGCATCCTCAAAATAAATCCATCCATGGTACTTTCATTACTTAAAACAACTGATTTGGAATAAGACTAGCAATATTTATTTATTCATATCATAGAAGTGTAACACAAAGAACATAGTTGAACAATATTCAAAGCATATCATAAACATGCATTGCTTTTGGCGATTACACATATATATACTATACTACTTACAAAATCCTAAATTTCAGATGGCAGAAGATCATTGAAAAAGTCTTTTAACATAATTACAACTAACCAACTAACCGAGGTTCGTAACATAAAACATAACAAAGGCTCAAAGTGGAGCCATAAAGTCTTAAACAAAAAACAAACAAAATGCTTTAAAATATCTTCCACTATGCACACCTAAATTTCCCGCACCCAAACTTTTGGCGCTTTAACTTCAACCACTTGAAGTCCAATCCATTCATCGGTCATGCATAAGTCATGTACAATGACTTAAAGTCTATACCATTAAATCAACATTAGCTAGCTGATTTCAATCAATTTAAGAAATAAGGTTTATACATCATTTTATAAAAAAATAGATAATTATTGCTCCTAAAAATAAACTCATTGGCATGGCTGAGGTGGTTAACAAGAACAAAGAAGGGTATTTAGCTTGTCAAAATCATGAGGTTATTTATACCTCATCACTTTGGAAGGCTAATTTGAAGAGCAATAATAATATTTCATAATCTTGTCTCAACTTCTTTAACAACCTTGTTATTATTGGTTAGATTTATATGGTTTGTTTTTATTCTTAAAAATAGAGACAAGGGATTAATAAATTGTTATGTTTAGAACAAAGAGGTCTTGGATTAAGTTGCAACCATTTTATCAGTCAAAATTTAGAAGTTGTGTGATAATTCATAATTGTTGTTATGAAAATAGTTTAATGAGTGTGTTTGTTAGTTGATAAGAAATTCAAAGTGTTGTGTGTTTTTCATTTCATTCTTATACTAACGATAGTTTTGTAACAATTGAACCTCTACTTTTTGAATCTAGACATTACACTTACAACTATAGGTTTTCCTTACAAATTAGATTTTCCCTACAAATGCACCTTACATCTAGTTGTTTACAAATGAATAGTTATCATATTTTTGAAAACCAAACGAAAAATCCTACAACCCTAGCAAATATCAAATAAAAATAATTATATAGTTGAAGAAACTTACAAGCCAAATGAAAGATCATTGGAGCAAAAATATATGAAGTAAGCAGTTACAAAATAAGCTCTCAAAACCCTCAATGAACCCTCCTAGCACTCTTGGGAGAATATGAAGTAAGTAATAAAAAAGAAGCTCTAGAAACCCTCTACAAACCATCGTAGTGCTTTTGGGACAAAATATAACAATACACAACACATGAAAACATTAAAAAAATGTACCCACAAATTAAGACTTCAAATGTAATATAATCTTGCAAAGTAGTAGATGTAAGAGAGGATTTATTACATGGTTTTGAAAGGCAGACATCTACATTGAGGTTGACCATGCTCTCGACTATAACTTGTGCTTTGGGAGCAATCATTTGCATAGATTCAATTGTCTTACATTATCAATTTAAACAACTATTTTCAAAGAATGCAAAGAATAATCAACAAATAGTATATTGAAGGAATTTTTGATAGAAAAAACATTTATGGAAAGCAAGCCATGTGTATTTAGTAGCATTTGAAGAAGATAAATAAACCCTTTTTAAACCCTTAGTGTGATTGGAAATGGTCTTTGGTATGCTCCCTTGCTTTGTAACATCGACGCAAATGGGGATTTTGTTTAAAAAATGTTAGCTAGCTACATTCAAAATTTGGCTCAAAAATATACAATAGAATGATAGGGCAAGCTAGTGAGGACAATAATGCAATTTAGTTGAAAGCAATGATGTGATAATGCTATGCTAGGGAAGCATATCATGATTGTATTGGTATATTATCATGGATGGTAGGGTTGGATGGGGGGATGTGTTACTACATGTTTGATTGACAATTATGAAAATAGTAGGCTATAAGGTATTGTACAACCTACTATATAGGGGAAATTCTTGCAACTTCAAGGAATGATTTTTTTATCCAACTTGTACTTGCACATATTGCCTCTCATGGTGAGACTACCATGACCTCACCACTCATATTGCTTGAATTGGCTAAACTTATTAAGTACTAGCTAAAACTACCGCCCATGATGACTTATACTTATCAAGACTACCTTGATCTTGTAGACATATGGGTACTCACTAGAACAACCATAATCTTATTGTTATACTTGCCAAACTACTTCAATCAACTAGATGTGTAAGTATTGGTCAAAAATACCACAACCTTGCGTCTTATACTTTCCTAAACTATCTCAATCATGTAGACTTTGGTAGGTAATAGCTGAAACTAATTTGGTCTCATGACTGATACTTGCCAATCAATGATTAGATTTGGCAAGTAGTGGTCAAAACTGCCACAACCTCAAAACTAGTACTTGTGAAAAATTGTTATAGCCTTGTGATTTGTGATTGTCATAGTCTCATGACTCATAGTTGCTAAGATGACCTTGGTTAGATTCAATGAGTCTCTACCCAATGCTTTCCCAAATTGCCATAGCCTCGCCATTCAATTAGACTTGGTAAGTACTAACCATAACTACCATAACCTTGTACTTGTCAAGACTCCTTAATTGGCTCAAAAGAGTATGGTCTCTACTCAAAATAGTATGGTCTCTAAGATGACCTTACACTTGTCAAAACCACCTTAATTGATGCAAATGAGAATGATTTTGAAAATAGCCTTATACTTGTCAAGAACTCCTTAATTGACTCAAAAAAGGAAGGTCTCTAAAATAACCTTGCACTTGTCAAGACCACCTTAATTGATCCAAATGAGCATGGTCTTGAAAATAAGATTATACTTGCTGAAGGTTTTGCAAATGGGGTAGCAAACTAAGTGGCCTTAACCTTGGGGGTAACTCTGCGGTTAAGTGCGCTTGAGCTGGAGCAGTACTAGGATGGGTGACCTCCCAGGACGGGCCAATGCTTCACCTCTGTGAGCATCACCTAGATACAGTGAGTACTAAGTGGACCATTCATTATCATGAGAGATAGGTTCTTGTGAACTACTACTCATGAATCATGGATCAATGAGTTTGACTCGAAAACTACACGGTTGAATCTTGATTGCAATATGATAAGATTATACTTATCAAGAAAACCTTAATTGACCCAAAGATAGACGAGCATGGTCTCCGAGGCAACATGGTCTCGTGACTTTGGCTAGTACTGGCCGAAACTGCCAGGCTTCATGACTTTACTGGCAAAGACAGACTCAGTTGGCTAAACTTGGGTGTACTGGCAGAAACTGCCACTGTTCATGACTCCCTTGATTGCCATCCTAGCGACTCTACGCCACCAGCTCAGACTGCCTCAGCTAGTGGCTCATTCCCCTGGCTCGAGACCCAGAAAGTACTCCAGAGTCTCAACGCTTCCTTTTTTCTTAATGTATTTAAAGCCAAACCCATAACATTTTCCAGCATCCCCTTGATGGTGGCAAATTTGGACCTTTGAAACAGGGTATAAAGATCATACCAAAAACAAAACCTAAGCAGATTTCATTTTCGATGACCTTACAGACATTTTGCAGTACACAAGGCACAAAAATTGTTTGAAGGAATGCCTCAATGGATTTTGGTATCAAGGTACAAAATTGTTGATAAAACCTATGAGATTTTTAAGCAAATGCAATCGGCAGGTTCTAAGCCAAACTTAGCAGGAGAAAGGCCAGCAGACTCCTCAATGGATGTTTTGATTGTTTTCCAAATATGGCATGGTTATAGATAAGAAAGATATTGCATGCAAGCATTTTCAGACCTAATTTCTTCTGGCTGCAATCATTTCTTAATAGCGCCTTGGAGAACCATCAAAAGTACAATTTACTCAATGTTTTGTTGACTATCCTGAAAACTGTAGCAGAGATAAAACAGTTTTGACAAATCAAAATCAGATTTCTTCAGATGTTTTAAGTTGCAGAGCTTTAAAAAGAAAGAAAATGGTAGAGATGGTTAAGGATATATCATCCAGATTAATCCATGGAGTAATACAAAGTTTCCAGCTGATAAACTACTCTGACATAATGGTTTTCTCAGACAGTACGAATACATTTTCATTTTGCTCAGTCAGGATTCTTATTGCATTCCACTGTCATCACTGAATTCAAACGAACTTAAGAAGAAAAATAAAATCTTTGTATAAGAAGTAAATTATGAATACCAAGAGAGGATAAATTAATAGTCCCTGGAAAGAGGAGGGAAGACTAAAGCAGTAATGGCCTGTTTTCTTTAGTCGGTGGGTCTCTTGTGCATGCATAATACATGCCACATATATCGTGTGGGACACGTAGTAACCTTTGTCTTCTCTCTTCTTTGTGCATGTTGATTCCTTTCTATCGATATGAATTTGTATGGTGGTGTCTTGTGCTATTTTTTTCGTTCTTTAATAAAAACAAGGGGTTAATCTAGGAGAACTTGATCTTAGGGGATAAGGAACATCAATCATTTTATGTCATTTGGAAAGAGATGTAGGGGTTTATGGATAGGGAATACGACTGCTTGTTAATTAAAAGTATTTTATTATATTGAGAAGAATGAGTTCTCATAGAGGGGTGATTTTGGCAATTGATTAATATTTAATGGTATAAGGATTTTTTCGATATTTTTTGGGTTTGAAAGTTCATAAGGAAAAGTCCATTGATTAATTATGAAGTATTATTGCTTTCTCTTGACATAGAGTTCAAATATTCATTAGTTATTTAGAGGTCAGACATTGGATTTAGTAGTACCACTTGGAAGTCATAACAATTTGACAGCGAGAAACTAGCAAAATCCAAGTCCAAGTGGAGAAACAAAATCTATGTATCAACTTTATACAAAGAAGATATAGATCCATTGCTCCACTTCCACACAGACATTGGAAGAGGCTAATAATGATGGACTCAAATAATTTGACAAAAGTTATAGGTTGATATATCATTTTCAAACATGTACTTGTAATGGCAAACTTCACACACCCATACAAATTCCCATTTTATTTTGGGCCCAATTTGATGGAACGTCTTAATAAATTTACACATGGACAAGTAACACATTCATTCTAAATTTGGCTAACCCAATATTGTTCCCTCTCCTTATCTTCTTTACACACATTCCACATATTTGTTATTTATTAGTCATGTATCCATCCCATATTAACAACCGTTCCCATACATTCACCCCATGTCCCAAAATTAGCATATTACCCAAGGGTTTATTTCTAAGTTCAATCTTGAGACCTATATGATTGGACCTCAAAATTAAAATTAAAATTAAAAAATTCTCACCCCTTTTACTAACTATTCTGAGTTGACTTGACACACATTTTTATGAGTTGTTGATATGTTAAGGCATTCGAGTGTATTTATTAGTTATTATCATGCTAGATATGCACATAAAAGTAACATAAAAATAAAAGATCAAGGAGAAAATCAATAGATCGCATTTCATTTCTAAGAGACTAAGAATCTTAATTTAAAACAAAATCATATAGAACATTGAAAAACTTGTGCATGATGCCTTCAATCTTTCACCGAAAATCATAAAGTCAATATGAACAAGGGGTTAATCTAGCAAAACTTGATCCTAGTGATTTGGTAATCTCCCTTAAGGTATTTGTAAACACCACCTTGATAGTTTCACACACCACAAGGTGAAGGTGAAAAAACATACATGCATACATACTATTCCAATCTATTATCATGCAACTAGTTTCACAATTCAAGGCTATGATGCTTAGGTTCAAACTTAAGGGACTTGGATTTGAACCATAATGAACTCTAAATCTACATAGAACTCAATATTTCTTCTAGATCAAGAGCATTAATCTGTGTACCTATAGTGAATGGTTTATCTTTATCTTGGCATAACAATATCTGTTTGTTGTTGTTTCCAAAACAAAATATACCTATCCATTATATTTAATTTGTAAAATTAAAACTTTAATTTATCTACCTAGATACCTAATAAAATATATATTAATTTCTATAATTAAAAAAATAATTCTAAAGGCAATGGTGTAGATCTAGACCAAGGTGTCTTAAATAGGTTGCCCAATCTAGTAGCTCCTAAATCACTTCACGATTTCAACACAATTCAAGAAATACATTTTACATAAAGAATAATTTATTAACTTTATGTAACTTGAGAATTTAGCAATATTGTTACAGGAGAATTAAACTTCACAAGAAATTATCAAAACCAATTACAATGCATTTTGTATATCAGTTTACGAACAAATTTACACTTTATATTTTTGTTGGTTTGGTGGCCCTATTTTGAAAATTTTGGACATTATATTTTGGGTGATCCCACAATAGTGGTTTACACTTTCTGGCCAAACTTGATATTGAACTAATTTTATTTAACTAAATCTTCACTTTTGGGCACCTATAACTGCTAAACCATTAGGAATTTCAAGATGATGCAAACTAGTGATTTGTGAATTTTTGTCTATAGACTCTAAATATATATTTTAAAAAAAAAATGGAATCATAATGCATTTCTTTTTTCATCTCCTTTGAAAATTATTTTTTTACCACCCATCTTTTTTTGTGAATATGTAACTTTATCTTTATATTAATATAGATAGCTGTCTATTCATCAATTTTTATTTTTATTTACAATAAACACCATTTTTAAAGAGTGATGTTCACTGTAAACAACAATTTTTTTTTCTATGAAGGATACAATTCTAATTTTTTCAAATTTAGATTTGTAGCTATGATATCTAGCACGGTCATTTGGTTTCATAGTGTTTTATTGAATATTTTTTCTTAATTAATTTTTGAAGTCAGACCAATTACAATTTAGACATAGGTGGACTGTATACAACATAACTTTTTTTGTATGTACCAAAATTCAACTTTTTATTTTGTTGGATCAAGGTCATCAATACCTAGCACAAACATATTTTTCAAATATTTTTTTTGGTAATCTACTTTTTTCCACATGTGCACAATAGAGAGCTTGATTTTCGGTGAAAAACCTACATTCACAAGAAATAAAAAATAAATTATATAATAATCAAATTAAATATATATTTAAAACTATACTTTTTGGGAAGTTTATAATAAGGAATTTACATATTTACAAAAAATAAATTTTAAATGAATTCATTTGATCCCCAAAAAGGCAAATCAAAAGTGACTTTTTATCAACATTTTGATAGGTGTAAAGGAGACTTCGTTGTTGGTATGGTTTAAAACTAGCGGGGTTTTATCCAATGGGGTTTGATCTAAGGTGGTTTGATCAAACCCTCTTCAATTGGAATACTTTAAATGGAAATTTTCAAGGTTTAAATCATTATATTTTTCTAAAAATATGTGATTTCAACAAAAATCAAGATGTCCCAAAAAGTGTAAATCACTATTGTGGGATCACCCTTTTCTATCTCTCTACTCCCTTAAACTAGCTTTTTCTTGTGTCCATTCTTCTCTTCATCTCATGTCCCTTCTATGGCTATGCCCCCAAAAATCTACTATCCATTCCTCTTCCCCTTTTTCCTACTTCAAAATGTTTTGAACCTTTTGATTTTCACCACACATCCTACAATGAACTTATGACTTCCATGATGATCAAAATGACCAATAAATAGCTCCAAAAACCCCACATTTTCATTAAATTATAGCAATAATATGTTATAAGTTGAACTGGTTCAAGAAAGGGCACAAAATGGTAGCCACGATCTTAGGAAAATGAAGGATTGTGGCAAAAAAAAGGAAAAAATACCACAACAACAACAAACAACAAACAAAAAATTGCTTGTCAAAATCTAAAACCCTACCAAAAATGTTTATAAAATCTTTGGAATTTGATTAGTTTCCTTTGGAAACATTTCATTGATATTTGTTGCTACGAAAAAGACAAAAAATTGCCTCCTCATGTCCCAAGTGTAAATCTATAATAGGATTAAATGGCATTGCAACTCAATATCAAAATTCTTATCATTTAAATCAATTAATAGAACAAATAGTTTATGTTTACTTATAACATATTATCATTCAACACTTATATGTTCTTGTAGCTAGTGCATTGTACCTTGGACATATGAAATATGAACTTGAACATAGTTTTACATTGACATAAATAATTCTTATTTGAATTCCCAATAATATTGAAGAGGTTTTAGAACACAAAGCACATTAAGAACTTCCTAAATCTCAACAAAAAATAAGCCCAACACCATAAACAACCTAAGACAAAAATATACAAAATTAAAATGAAGCTTGAGAAGTATTTTTTTGTGTAGGATTACTTGTGAGCTTGGATGCTCCTACATTATACTAAGGCACAATGAGAAAAATATAGAATAATATGGCTAGGACATGATTTTATAGAAATTTTTCAATATTAGAGGTCCTCTAGTGCAACTAAATGTAGATATGTACGATAATTAGGAAAGTCGAATAGATCAAATTCTTTAGATATGAAGGTACACAAAAAGACTCAAAGCTATAAATTACCCAGATGCATGGAAACCTCCTTGAAGAATTTGGTGAAAGATGTTGAAATTTAATTACTTGACACCAAAGTTGATAAAGCATGGGAATTGAGGATGGAGTAGAAAACTTTACTAAGGATAAGATACATTTTTTACACCAATCTAAAGGTGAACAAGCTAAAAGTTTGGATTTATATTTATGTGATGATATTATTTTCATCATTGAATGCCAAACTTGAATAGTTATTGTATTCTATTTAAGAGGGGTGCCCACAAAAATATATTTTTATAAATGGGCTAAATTAAAATAGGAAAATAGGGTTGGTAGATTGAGATAATAAGAATTTTGGGGAAGGGTTATGTTTCTTGTATGTTCAAATCCATTAAAAATGCTTAAACTATTCTACAATATGACACATGCATTATATGTGGACAAGTCTATTACCTCTAATATTAGAATTTTGAATTACATCCTAATGTTTTTATTTATGTTATCCCATGCGAATAGAACTACCATACTTAAATCAAGTATTTCAACCTTCTTTGAGGGATATTGTCACCCAACTTAGTAGAGTAATTTGGTGCAAACATAGTTCAAACACTTTTTTTGTTCTTAGAGTTCAACTAGATTTTTTTAGAAATTTATTTATATCAACCTTTCCTAGAGAATATTAAGTTCATAGGCCCTAAATTTGAAATGAAACGATTAATATTTTTTTAAACAAAAGTAATGCATGTTTTTTGCTATAAGAGTTACATTTGATATGTGATTGTCTTGTTAGGAGAACTAGACTTACCTAATCTCCTTTATCCTCTCCTACTTATCTCCCTCAAATCAACCTTCTTCCCAAGAAACTCCTCTTTGTATGATTTCCTTTATGGGCTCTATGTAATCTAAAATTACCCCCTCTTCCTCTTCCCCTCTTTCTCATTCTAAACCATCAATACTTTCTCCCACATACTATATGGATGTTGCCATGATAGATGGATGTATCTTGATTAATAAAATGAAATAACCCTTTGGTTCCTCTCTCCACTCTACTCAACTCTCTCTAGCTTGTGACCACTTTTCTTCCCCTCACCCTTCCCCCTTTTAAGCAGATTCCCCTTATTAGTCTTCTAAATTCCCACCTCTTAATGCTTGTCAAATGTCAAGATTCCTATTAGTTGCTACTAGATATTGAAATAAAAATGATTAGTTTTATCAAGTTCTCCAACTATTTTAGGTTGTTTCCTTTAGGGGATAAAACCATCTCACCTTCATTGAATCACAAATTGCAGTATATTTTTTTGGAATGTAAGAGGTGTATCTATCCCTCCTCATAAGTATAGAGTTAAAGAGGTACTGCCTTATTTTTTAAGAAGACAAATTAAGTGATGTTCATCTTGATGTTTCTCTGTGTAACATATAATTTTTTTCTTTTTTCTTACATATATCTCACATAAATATGAAAGTGGATGAGCTGTTATAGGGATGCAATAATGGATTTCTAAATATTTCATTAATAAAGGGAAAGATCCCTCTCATAGTTGGGTTTAGGTTCTTACTTTTATCAATAAATAAAGATTTGGTTTTGCTAATTTTATACTCTTAATAATACAAAAAAATAGGATACTCTTTGGGATTGGATGTCTAAATATATTCCTAATGAAGTGGATTTTACAAGGAGATTTTAATAAAATGAAGCACCAAAATTATCACAACAAGCATAACCATATTAAACTTAGCTAAGATGAATGTGAAAATTAGATTTACTTTGGGTGTGGTTAATCCCGTACATGGCAGATGTTCAATTTTCGTTCATTATTGGTTCACATGGTATAATTGTATATTTGGAGTGGACAAGAAACTTATTTGGAAAAAAATTATATATCCCAAAATCTTCATCAATTTCTACATATTTTAGTATTTTTCTACAAGTTTATTATTTGACTACCATATCTAATCTCTTTCCCATATTTTCCACCACTTATCTTTCTCATACCACCCCTACATCCTCACAAATCCCCTTCAATATTAATAACTTAGTCAAAAATTCTAATCAAGTGTAACTACTCGAGTGGGAATTCAGAACTCTATACCCAACCCACATGAAGAGGAACCATGGATGGTGGTATTTTTTCCTTTCTCAAAACACTCAATTCATTCATTCCCTTGGAAAAATAATGGTGTGGTAGCATAAATATCAAGAAAAATCTCCCTGAGCTAAATTGAGGCATGCTAAAAAATGGTTCATTTATTATCCTAGCAACATCATATTTCAAGCCTTTGTTGCTTCTAATAAAACTCAATTGCATAAAATTGATAATTTTAGTGAACAAGGTGCAAAATTAAGAGTGGGAATTTATTATATTAAGGATAGTAATAGACATGTTCAAGGTTATTTTCAATTATCTAAACTACAAACATAAGAAGGAGAAATTGTGTGCTATAATTGATGAACACAATACCTTGCACACAAATATATCTAAGCTAACTATGTTGTTCTAGGATTTATATTGGAAACTCTTCAAAGATGAAATTCAAGAATACCACAAAGAGATAGTCAAAGATCATATTCTTTATATATTCAATCCTAGTGAGAACCTATTTTTAGATTAAATGATTTTCTTAGAAGAGATTAGTGAATGCTCTTTCTTATGGAAAATAACAAAAGTCTAGACATCAATCAACTACCTATAAAATTTTACCAAATTATGTGGTCACACATTTAAAATGGTTTTTATCTGCTTTAAATTTGGAAGCATTTTAAAAAGGATCATTCAACACAAGCATCAACAAGGAATCATCCGAACTTCTTCCTAAGAGAAAAAATAAAAAACATTATTTTTTATTGACACCCTAATACTTTATTAAGTACTTCTTACAAAATTATCGCCAAGGCATTAGCTATTTTTTTAAAATAGATGTATATATTATTGAGAGAATAGAACAAACACGTTTTCTTGGAGCAAGATATATTCTTGAATCAAAATCTAACTTTTGCATGGGAAACTAGTGAATGGGATTAATAATTGAGTCAAAATAGATTGTTGATCAAATTAGCTTTTGAAAAAGCTTATGACAAAGTGAATTATAATTTCATCCTTAAAATTATGTCATGGTTAGGTTTTGGATCTCAAATTTGTGCTCATGTTTATATATTTTTCAAAGATGTCAATTCCCACATAGTGGTTAATAATTCAATATTTGAAACTTTCCCTTTACAATGTTCCATTAGATAGGGACGTCTTATCTCCATTTTTATGTGTGCTCATTATTGATGCTTTAGACTAACCATTACAAAAAACCAATCATTTGAATCTTATATGGTATTTCCATTCCCCATAGTATTATTGTGATGAATTCACATATTGTTGATGATAGCTTTCTATTTCTACAAAATTTATAAAAAGAACTAAAGAACAATTTTAAATTTTAAATATATATCATTATGTGTCTAGATATAAATTTGACCATCTTAAAAATTTCATTTGGTCCCACTTCCCAATGGATTACCAAATGCTATAAATAGGTCAAATGTAGTGAAATAACTTAGTACCTTGGAATTTCATGGTGTTAGGGAGAATTAATTATTAAGATGTAGAATTGGTGTCTTAATAAACTTAAGGAATAAATTACTTATGTGGGATCATGAAGAATAAATTAATTATGTGGGATAAAAAATACTATTATTGTCTCAAAAATTTAGGTGGTTAATAAAATCTTTACTGTCACATGTGTACTTTTGTTCTTGCTTGATGTCATCCAATAAAGAGTGTGAAGATTTGAAAAAATTAATATGATAGTTTATATGGATAAAATGGGATGCTTCTACTATTTTTAGAGTTACTTTTTGGTCTCATTGCATCCAAATTAGATCTAAAGGTAGATTGAGAATTTTGGATCCCAAAATTCAAGGATTATCTCTATTTGCTAAATGGATTGCTGAAGTTTTCAAAGGTGATAAACCATGGAAAATATTATTGTGCCAAAAAATTTGAACCTTATTTAAAGTAAAATAGAAGAATGTTATTTGATTGGAAAATATTCTTTTTTTGCTATTATTTTAAAGTAAATCCTCCCTTCTTATTAAATAGATTTGGAAAGTATGATGGAAAGCTTTTTATTTCTTAAAGTGGAAAGATTCTCTATTATAACACAATTTTATATTTGTTTATTCTTTTATTTGGTGGAATAATCATATTCTTGATATCAAGAGAAACCTCTAACCATGAACTTGTTGCAAGATGGTGTGTCCCTTGGCCTCCTTTGTGCAACATGATGCTTGGGTTCGTGGAATGGCTTAACCATCTCATGTGGATCTTTGTATAAATCTGGCGGTTGTATCAAACATTAACAAGTCAATCTTTTGGTGCAACGAAAACCACCAATGCAACAATTGGTATCAGAGCTAAGGTCACGAGTTTGAACCCCTCACTTGCATTGGGGGAATTGTCGCAAGATGGTGTGTCCCTTGGTCTCTTTTGTGCAACAAAGCGCTTGGGTTGGTGACATAGCTTAACCACCTCCTGTGGATCTTGTATGAATTTGGTTGTTGTATCAGGCATTAACAGGTCAATCTTTTAGTGCAACGACAACCACCAATGCAACAAAACTTTCCCAAGAAATCTTATCACCTATTCAAATACGGAGTTTGATGGTTCAATGAATATGTGGAACTTCAATTCATTACAATGGCCTCCTTGGAAAGTCACTTTAGAATGCTTTGTCTTGAATATCAAATCTAAGTAAGTTCTTATTTTAAAGAAATCATTAGGTCCCCTAATTTAATGATCAAAATATGTACCCCAACATTATGTAACTTTTTCAAAGATTGGCATTAGCTACCTCCCATCATTTTTCATCCCTTCCCTCAAATAAAATTTACCTCATTTTCATTTCCCAAATTTCCTTAGTTCATCTATCTATCATTAAATGGAAGCATAAATTTAGTCATTAATATTAGGCCAACTTTAGTGCACACATCTTTAAACTCAAACTTGGTATTGATACTCGAGTACTTGATTGAAAGATCCTACATTGCTTCTTTTTTTTCTTATTCAACTAACCAAATGCCTATTTTTTCATTCAAACGAAAGCATGAAACACTTGTTCTAGGGTTGGATTATTGTTAACAAATAATTCTTGTTGTTTTTAAAGTCTTACCTATTTTATTTGGTCATCATTTGAGATATAAATAAGCTTTATTTGGAGTGAGTATAAAAATAAATACGGTTTTTGATTCAGTTAGACATGTTACCTTGTCATAATTATAAAAAACTGGATGTTTAGATACATTATTCTCTAATTCTTTTATTCATTGAAAAGCTATAATTTCAAGGCTTAACTCTTAACATTTTTTAAAATTGTGTCTCTATCTTCTTAATTATGAGTACTACTAAAAACAAATATAGATGACACTTATTGTTCTAGAATAAAATCAAATAGCTCCAAGTCAAGTAGAGAGTTGAAAAGACTACATCAATGTTGTTGCAAACACAATGGTTGTTGAGTTATCAAGGATGAATATTGTTGTAGTTGGTATAGTTTTTGTAATCAACAAGATGTATATGTTGTTATACTTGTATATAACCTTTGTAATTATCATGTTGTTCTTGAATTCTTTTTCATATAGATGTACTTTTGTTTTACAGGTTTAGTTCTATTTTGCAATGTCATGTATATATTTATTCACATATAGTAGTTTTTTGAACTTCTCTTACAAACTTTTTTGCTTATTATTCTATTGTAACTAATTTTTTTCAATTAGAAAAAAATACATTAATTGTCTACTTATTATTTAGATTTATTTAATTAACTTAGATTTATTTAAATAATTTTATTCCCATGAAGTAGTACCTATAGGAAATTCCACAATGATTTTATAATTGATTGAGATAAGGTGTGTGTGAGTTTGGAGATAATTTGTTTATATTATATTAACTATGAATTAGGTTAAACTTAAATAATATATTTTTTACAATATTGTAAAGGTAAAAATATACTTTAGATAAATATTTTAGTTAGTTAAATAATTAGACAAATCATAAAGAATTAATTTAGATGAATGAGTTAGGACTAATTATTAAATTAAATGTTATCAATAGTGACATAATGTGATGGTTAAGTTGTGGTGTTGTTGGTCTTGATATCAAGGTTCAAACCCCAGTGAGGTGTTATTGTTGAATGCTTATATTTAGGATGAGGTCCACCGTTTGTGATCTCACCGATTTATAGCTTTGGGTCCAAAGTGTTTACCCCTTAAAAATATTAAATTAAACATCAATATTAAAATAAATTATTTATGTAATATTTAGATTAGAATTTCATGATGGAAACATGATATGATAGATTTTAGAAAATGATTTTTTATGATTGTATAATTTTAAAGTTTTCTTAGATGAAGATCTTAAATTATACAAACTAATTATCTTTCACCTATGCAAGTGTGGGCTTGATCTCCTTGAGTGTAGATCTAAACCCTATATGTGGATTTGAATCATAATTCATGGATTTGAATTAGCAAAATGTAGATTGTACAAGCAACCATTTTTCTTGATTTTTATATCCAAAGTATTATAAGTAATAATGATATTTACAGACATTTTTGGGAAACTATTGAATCATAAGGGTCAGTTTCTCATTAATTAAACTCCTAATTGGACCAATTTGATGATGATGATGATGCAAGATCACATATAGAAAACAAGCAAGAAAATAATAATGTAATGCTCTAGGATCTATTTATTCACCTTTTAAATCAAAATATAGTTGTGTGCAATAAGAATAAATTAGGTTTTCTTTAATTATCAAACATGATTTCAAATATGTGTGAATTTCATCAAATACATCATGAGTGCTCAAATCAACACCAAACATGTGGCAGGTTGACTCACAAAAACTATTCAAATGGCTTACAATGTTTAATTTTGAATTTGAGTTTCAAATTTTCAAGCTTTAGACCCACAACTATGAAAGTGACTTGGATCAATTCCACTCTTGTGATTCTAATCATGGATGGGAAAACCTAGGGATTTAAGTAGTCTTTAAGAAGAAAATGGCATAAAAATATGGTGATGTCATGAGTTAATTTCATGCAAAAATATATCATTTAAAAACTACTTATTGCATTTAAGACACTAATCAAAATAGACCCAAAATGTAAGGGAAGGGTAGGGTAGACAATTTTCACCATTACAAATTGTTATTGTGAATGAAATTTTAACTTTAATAACTCATATTGAAATTAATAAAATAAAATATTAAATAAATTTTATATTATAGAAATAGAGGACTCTAGAGAAAAAAATGCCTATTATGGGAGCAAAGGAGTATAACCCATTCTTATAGGAGAAAAGAGAAAAAAAATGGTTTGAAACAAATATAAATGTTCAATATAATTTTATAAAAATAAAATGCATGTAGTGGCAATCCAATCAATCTAGTGCATCACAACCATGGTATAGTGGCTTGTGAGAACTACAATGCTTCTGCTACGATTATGTTGTGACCATTAAAAGAATATTATATATAACTCCTATAATATGGAAACAATATTTATTGTTTAACTCTTTTTTAGTCTCATATAATTAACAATAACTATTAAATAAAAGTAGTTTTTACCTTATCTTATAATCAATCAATATAACTAATAATTAAAATTAATTAGATTATAAAAATAAATTTATTAAATAATCTATATCAACATTGATATTCATAAGGGTGCAAATTATATATTTGACACTTTTCACTAATTTTTTTGGGCTCATTTTGGTCAGTCGTCCCTAGTGTAATGGTCTAGTGTGTAGTAGCATAGTTGTGTGCATGCAATTTAGAAACATACCTTAGGATTTGATGTTTGCCCCTTCCAATTATTTCTACATGAATTGTGTGAGATAACCTAGTGTTTTCTTTATAAATCTTACTTTCCTTCAATTATGTGTTTACAAATAGTGGCATAGATGACACCAAAGGGAGCTCATCATTTTTTCTCAATATGTTTCTCTTTATTTGTATTGTTGGTTCTATACATCAATATTATGAGAAATATAGTAATTTTTTTTTTAATCAATTATATCCCTTTAGAATAGTCTTCAACTACTTGGGTTATGCACACTTGGGGATCCCATGACATTAAGCTTGCTAGAGTCTATAACCTTGCCAAGGAAATTTTTCTATTTTATTACAACGACCCCCAACAAGTGCGCAATATTTCAAACTACTCTATTGGTTGATTCATGCAAAATATCCTTTAGTGTTGTCTAATTGGACCTATAAATTTAAATTCTTTAAGTAGGATTTTCTCAAGGGTACATGTTGGGTCCCAAAACCATTGCTTCACTTCCTGGAACTAAACTCCACTCACAAGGTTAGGGTTGTCATCAAGTGGGTGAAAATGGTTCATCAATAGAACAATTGAGGGTTTAAGTTCAACTCTACGAGAGTGGGTTCTCTCTCCTACACTTCAAGATCAAATTAGACTTGTGAATTAATTCTCGAAGTTGGATTATAAAACAATAAAATGAAAATGGTAGTTAAACTCACATTGTTTATTCAATCCCAAGGTTGTCACCAGGCTAAGATCAACTAACTACCTTACTACCTTGTATAGATGATTTAACACCTTAGCAATGGGTGCAAGGTGGGAGTGATTTGCATGATTCATATATAAACTGATACACACTATTCTTTGTATGTAATGATATCATGTATTGCACAAAATGATTGAAATAGAGAAGTGTTTAATGACTTGTTTTGATGTGTGTGATTGGAATGCATACAAGGAGAGTGGTTCCTACCCAAGGGGTGTAGAGTCACAATCGACAAGGAGAGATGGTAAAAGAAAATAACAAACAACTAATCTACGAATTAAGATGCATCAACATATTATTGCTAGCTTCATACTTAGTTATCCATCAAAGAACTATTCAAACTCATATGCAAGCACATAAATAGTTGTTACAAGACATGCAATAGGTTTAAAATTTGGTCATATTCCTCTAACAATGTTTAAATTCATGACATCAATTGTGTTGAAGAAAAAAATCTAAAATTAGTGGATATAAAATTGGACAACAATATTACAATAATTGTAAACCAAAATTCAATAATAGAAGATTGTGTGGACTAACTAGTTCAATTTTAGAATTGAACACACTACAAATTATAGTCCATACTTGAATTTTGATAATTAGTTATATAATTTATTAGCTACTAAAATTAACTATTCATCCATAATACCATCTATATTTGTTTAAATCCAACAATTTGAACTCTCCATAATGACATTTGACTCTAAAAATAATTTTATTTTTGCAAATAAAAAGCATGTTGCATAGTGCACACTCATGCCAACGTTTACAATAAAAGTTGTTTAATTTTATTATTCAAGTTCAACTTAAAAATTATAAAGAAACATAAATATAAAACCAATGATGACATTGAAATAAAATATGTTGTATACACTTTTATTTTTTAAATTTCATTTGTATGTAATAATATATATTTTTTAATTTTCATGTTTTTATATTTAGAAATAAATAATAATTTTTTTTTAAAATAAAAATTAATTAATTTATCATGTATATTTATTTTATTTTTTATTGAAAATAAAAGATAAGGATTTTATATTCTTATATGCATATCTTTAATTGTTATATTTACATATTAGTTATTATTTTAATTCTAGTTTTTTAAATATATGGTAGCTATGTTTTAGTTGTAAAATGAAAGTCGAGAAGAAAATTGTGTCCACAAGTTCATTTTACATTTATAATAGATTATGTAAATATCTTGTCTTTGTATTTTGGTTTTTATATATTTGATTGCTATTGCCACTAACAACATGTCTCAATGTAATTATTAATTTCTTTAAAAAACCAATAAAAATTGTATACAATATTTATCATTTGCTAACTAATTACAAAAATGGTAAATGACATTTGTTGTTTGCCACTAATTATTAAAATTGCATATGAAATTTATCATTTCCTAACTAATCGTTAAATATAGATTTTGTATATGTGATAAAGATATGATACATTTTTAGAGACATCAATAAAAATCATCTCATTATTGATAGTGAGCATTTAAACATTATTGTAATATTAAATAATTGATTTTAAAATTTTAAAAGAACAAAAATAAAATGATAAAAAATAATCTATTAAGTTTAATTCTTTATTTATATGAATTAATTATAATAACCCAAAAAACAAATGATAATATCAAATCTATCAAAATCATATAATCAAACAATATAATATAATAAATGCAAACTAATTTTTAACCCAAAAAAATAAATCTATAAAACAAATATTATATACGTATTATGTCCATTTCAATAACCTTTAGCTACCACCTTAGGCTTTTCCATTATTGGCGAATTTATGAAGAGGGAAGTCTCTTAATGCTTGATTTAAAAAAGAGGAAGAATTTTGATAGAGATAGAAAATTCAGTCAGGGAAAATTCACCTACTAAAAATTCATCGAAGGAAAATTCGCCCCCAAGTAAAATTTACTTGCCAGTGAATTTTCCATGACGGTGAATTTTACTTCACAATGAGTGAAATTTACTTAGAGGTGAATTTTCCTAGAGTCGATAGAATCAGAGGTTGAAATAAAATTATAATAAAAAACTACAATAATTTTTAAGAAAGCATGGGTTGAATTATTCAAAATGAGATATTTATATTTTATAATCATTTATTATTATTTGAAAGCGAAAGCAACGAAATAACTATTTTTAAAATAGATTTTATTATATCATCAATAAAATAATAAATTATACATAAATATAATATTTATTAGACTTTTATAAAAAATAAAACATAAAATAGTAAAAATGGTATTTAAAAAAAAAAATTGTTATGTAATATGAAGTGTTTTTCCTACTCTTTAATAAAATATTTTTTAAATCTAAACTAAAATAATATAATACATTGAAAATTATACATTTTATATTTTTATAATATATTGAAAAGAGTGTATAAGATGATTTTCTTTTTCAAAAATATTTAAAATTTAAAATTTAAAAACAATATTAAGTAATGATAGAATTTTTTATATATATTATTAATTAATATATGTATACTAATTTTAAGTGCAGTAACATCCAATTGCAAATGGCTACAAATTTCTTTACCTCTGCACTTGCAATGACATTAATTACATATAATTTTCTGACAGCGAAACTTTTCACATAACAAACGTGATCATTATCATCTTCTTCTTGCATTATTGACATGATCAAGCAAAGCAATCTTCATTTTTAGGGCAATTGTGGGGGCAGTCCTAGATGGATTGATTTACTTGTAACTGACAGCCAGGCCATTGTTTTGTTGTAACAGAGAATCAGGCCATTGTTCCTGAATTCCCATTGAGGTTTTATACAGAAAAAAAATGCCATTGTTTTTAAGGTAAAATCTCAATGGCATTTCAGGGACAGTAGCATAGTTTTCTATCTGTAGAGGATATAACTCTTCACTGTGATTTACTAATGGAAGCTGTATACTCTGTAATCAAAGGATTTTTCTGTAAAAAATTTTCTTCTATAAATTTAGAACAACATTTCCAATATGGATCTGAAATTATGTAGATTGTTCATTCATCCTTTATTGGCTTTCTTTCCTTTCCTTTGATGAAAATTGAGTATCATAAATACTGAAACACAACCAATACATCTGGTTGTCATAGCTGTTGGAATACGGATTGAAGACTAAGGCAAATTTATTTTATTGAATGAAAGTTAGCCAGATTTGAACTTGGTACGTAGTGCCTATTGGCAAAATTAAGA